>CM076580.1:803822438-804422438 GCA_034641835.2 Pinus albicaulis
AGGGGTCTTAATAGTTATTGCAAACAAATATTCATCAGGAAACTTATCTTCTAAGAGAAACTTCTTTAGTATTCTGAATCCTAGACAAGAAATCAGCTACTGTATTCTGTTTTCCTGGTCTATCCAACACAGTAATATTGAATTCTTGCAAAAGTAAAAGCCATCTTGTCACTCTGCCATTAGTAACAGGTTTGTTCATTAAATATCTAATTGCAGAATGGTCAGTATGAATAAAAGTTTCATAGCCTGTTATGTAATATCTAAACTTATTAATTGCATGAACAACAGCTAAAAACTCTTTTTCAGTCACAGTATAGTTCAACTCTGTGGGAGTCAAATTTTTACTGGTATAATAAATGGCATAAGGAACTAAATCTTTTTGACCCAACACAGCTCCTAGAGCTGTATCTGAAGCATCCGTAGAAATATGGAAAGGGATTTTCCAATTTGGTCCTCTCAAGATAGGTGCTTCAGATATTCTTGTTTTCAAAGTTTCAAAAGCTGATTGACAATCAGGATCCCATTTAAATTCACAGTCTTTTGTAAGCAATTTGAAGAGTGGAGATGCTATTTTATTGAAGTTTTCTATAAATCTTCTATAGTAACCAGTAAATCCTAGAAAACTTCTAACATCTCTTTGACAATTTGGAATAGGCAACTTGGAGATGACTTCAACTTTTGATCTATCAGCCTTAATCCCATCTCCTGAAATATGATGTCCTAAAACAATCCCTTCAGTAAACATCATAAAGCATTTTTCATGGCTTAATGAAAGGTTTGTTTCTTTGCATCTTATGAGAACTTTTTCCAAATTTTCTAATGCCTCTTCAAATGAATTACCATAAACTGTAAAATCATCCATATAAACCTCTACACAATCATGGATTAGATCGGAAAAAATTCCTAGTACTGCTCTTTGGAATGTTGCTGGTGCATTACATAACCCAAAAGGAAGCACTCGGTAGGCAAAAGTTCCCCATGGACAAGTAAATGTAGTCTTATCTTGATCTTCAGGTGCTACCTGAATTTGATTATAGCCACTAAAACCATCCAAAAATGAAAAGTACTTTTTACCTGCTAATGTATCTAATACCTGATCAATAAAAGGAAAAAGAAAGTGATCCTTCAAAGTTGCTTTGTTCAATTCCCTGTAATCAATGCATACTCTCCATTTACCATTCTTTTTAGGTACTATAACCAAAGGAGAAACCCATCGGCTATCTGAAATTGAATAAATGAAGTTTACATTGAGAAGTTTTTGGAGCTCTTCTTTCACTATCTCCCTAAGATTTGGATTCATCCTTCTTTGAGGTTGTCTGATTGGTCTACTGTTTTCCTCAATGTAGATATGATGGATGCAAGTCTTAGGATCAATACCCTTCATGTCAGTATACTCCCATGCAAATGTAGTAGAATGTTTTTGCAAGATTCTGGTTAGTTCTTCTTGTTGTGATTTCTCCAAATGTTTGTTGATATTCAATGTCTTTTCTGGAAAAATCTCAATAGTAGAATTACCAAACTCTTCCATAGAGTAAAGAGACATTTGTCTAGATGATAAATATTCTATGTTAGATTCCAACTGAAATTGTGTGTGGTCATATTCTGAAGTTATCTCAAAATTTTCTAATGTGTTCAGAATTTGACTATCCTCACTAATTTCAGAAATGGTAAAGACAGGTTGTATAGTGTTCTCATCATCGACCCATTCATTGTCTCCTGTTTCTGTAATTGCTCTTGCGGGAGGATACAAATTGAATTTCTTTGTCGAATTACCATTAGAAATGTACATGTCTCCAGATCTACAACTAATAAAAGCATCGGCTGTGGCCAGCCAAGGTCTTCCTAAGATAATTGGATGTCCTCCTAGATTACTTTTGGGAGTCAAAATCATAAAGTCTACTGGATATTCCCAAGAATCTAAGGAGACTGAAATATCTTCTAATACACCATCTGGTTTAATAACCGATCGATCTGCAAGTTGCAATAAAGTAGATGTAAAAAGAAGGTTAGGAAGTTTTAACTGTTCCATAGTCTGTCTACTCATAATGTTGATAGCAGCCCCTAAGTCAATCAATGTGTTTGGAATTTCTATCCCATTTATATGTGTCTTGACAATTGAACTACCTGGATCTACATACTTCTGCATGGTAATTTTTCCCATCATGATATCTGCAATTTTTCCTACCAGGTGGATTCTTCTTGTATCTTTTAGTTTCCTTCCTGGTCTTTTGAAACTCAACTCCTTTATTGTTTTTGCTAGAATAGGAATCTCTCGAATGGCTTGTAGCAAGGGAATCTTGATACAAACATTCTTCAATTCATCTAGAAAGTCATAGTTAGGCAACAAGATTTTTTTTTCCACCCCCTTGTCAATTTGTAGTTTTTCAGGAAAAGGAGGTGTAGATGAAGATGTAGGTTGCTCAACTATAGGAGTTGTGGGTGTTAGCTTTTCTTTTTCTTTTTGAATGTTTGAATTTTGAAGAGATTCTTCCTCAGAACCCTTATTGACTTAAAGAGAATCCTCCTCAGAGGTATCTTGCTCTTGAATATCTATAGAAGGTTTTTCTAAAACTCTACCAGATCTGAGTTGTACATCGTTGAGAGGAACAATCATATAGGTAGGAAATTGTTGTCCTTCTACCATATAAGTAGTTTGAGGATTCTTGTTGTTAGGATTTGGCAATGGCTGAGCTGGAAGTTGATTTGTCTTCTGTTGGTATGGGAGCATGAGTTGAGGATTTGTATTTTGTTGAGAAGGTTGTTGTTGTGGAAATGGCAATGAAAGTTGTTGTGGATTTTGGCTTGGAAATTGTGGAGCTTGTTGATTTTGAAAAGATGGAGAATATTGATAAAATTGAGCAAATCTCCCATAAGGATTTTGCATCCCTTGTACCCATGGCTGATATGAATTTTGATGTTGGGGCCAAGGTTGTTGCCAAGGAGTCCAATTTGGTGGGGTTTGAAGATTCATAGGGTTATTAAACCCTTGAGATTGTTGTCCCCGCCAAGGTCTCCTTGCGACAAAACAGAGAGATTCTATTGAATTTGGATCTTCTTGAAAAACAACTTTGAGTCCAGGGATTGAAGGACAATCCTTGATCTCATGATTTTTTGAGCAAATCATACATGTTTCTACAACTTTTGCATCCAAGGGACATTCCCTTAAAGCATGTTTCTTCCTACATTTCGGACAAAAGATGGCTAAAGCATCTGTTTCTGCTTTCTGCTTGTTTTGGATTTTAAGGGTGTCTAGTTGTTCACTAAGGCTCCCTAAGATATCAGTTTTGAACTCATCAAACATATTACCAATCTCTGCCCTACTTACTGATCCAGTTGCAGATTTGTTAGCCCTAATAAGAGAAGAATCCCTAGGCCCTTTTCCTGTTTTAGATTTTCCCCTTGAGAGATGGATACATAGTTCTGTTATATCACGAAATGGGAGTTGAGAAATGTCTCCTTTCCCCATCATGTTTAAAATGTCTATCCATTCATCTCTAATAGCTTTTAATAGGAGGGCTTTCAAGGTTTCATTATCTAAGTTGCTCATCTTTGCTCTTTTCAAGTTGTATTGAAATCTTTCAATTAAGTCTTCCAAATTTTCATCTTCTTTTTGCATCATTTTGAATACCTCATCCTTGTGATTGGTAGGCATACAATAGTCCAAGTATCTATCCAAAAATGTTTGTTTCATATCATTCCAAGTCCTGATAGATTGAGTGGCTAATCCCATGAACCATTTCAAAGCAGATCCCTTCAATGTTGAAGGAAACGGTTTGAGTTTTTGAGAATCTTCCATATAGTCATAAGTTCGGCACACTACTTCAAACTCAAACAGAAATGTTTCAGGATCCTCACTTCGCAATCCATAAAAGTTAGGGAGAACAGATGGTGAGATATTTTTCATTGTTGCATGAGTTTCCTCATCAACTATAGGGAATCCCAATAAATCCCTATTTCTACCATTATTTCCTTCACCATTGTCATCTCCATTATCTCCTCCTCTTCTACCTCCACCTCTATTTATTACTTCCTCTGCCATGATAGTTTCTTTAGAGTCCTTATAGTCCTCTAGTTCTTCTACCAAGGAAGGATGAGAAAAAGTCTCTTTGTTTTCTAAGTGGGTTTTAGTAGGTGGTATAGGAGAATCCTCTAATTCAGCTGTTCCTTGACTTCCAAAAATCTTAAGGCTAGGGGTAGATGGTGGTGAATCTGGTCTATGCCTTGAAGAAGATGGAGTTGTGAAAATCGAACTCTTTGCTTTAGCTATAAACCTTCCCCTAGAATCTCTTGCTCTATGCATGTCATTTTTTTTTTATTTTTTTTTAAGTTGGGCTAATAATTCTCTTTCTGATCTTCCAGGTCACGCTAGGTGCAAGAAGGGAGCATAGCAAGAAGTTATCAAGTTTTCCCTTCCTTTATGATTTTATGTTTTTTTTTTTAAGAAATTGGCTACCTAGTTACACTTCCCCGGCAACGGCGCCAAAATGTTTGGTCAATTTAGTGTGTCCTAAATTGCTGCATTTAATTTGTCAATCAGGGAATCGTAAGCTGATGAAGTGCGGCGCACTATATGTGCAAGATAACCTATTTCTTAACTTTTGTCGTTTTTGGTCTTTCTAAGGTGAAATGGAAATTCTAAAATGAAAAACAAGTTTGGTTATATTTTTTCAAGGAAGTGATATCCCCTATAATGATTTACCAACTTCAAACTTTTAAAAGCAAATTGAGAATTACAATGACAAGACTTGAAAGAAAGTAAAAGTGTACTGCTGAAATGAAAAGATGCTGCTAATCTAATGAATCAAAACAGTAAACTAGTGAACATGAAAACCAAACTATTCTTGCTGCCAACTAAACACAAAAGAAACTATGCTTAAGGAAATTCAAAATTGCAACAAAATAAATCTAAATCAGATTACATCAATTCATTTTCCGACCCTTCATCATTAGACCAGCTATGATTTTCGGAAGTAATCATAAACAACTTGTGTAACTGATATTTAATTTGCAGAAAGTAAACTAATACTAAACCATACACTCATGATTCAATCCCTCACCATCAGTCCAGCTGTGGCTTTCGGAGGCAACCGAAGATGTCATGCATGATTTAATACATCTAAATTTGCAGAAAAGAAACTAATACTAAACTACACATTTCATAATGCAATCCCTCACCATCAGTCCAGCTGTGGCTTTCAGAGGCAACTGAAGATGCTATGAGCAACTTAATATATCTAAATTTGCAGAAAAGAAACTAATACTAAACTACACATTTCATAATGCAATCCCTCACCATCAGTCCAGCTGTGGCTTTCGGAGGCAACTGAAGATGCTATGAGCAGATTAGTATGTCTAAATTTTAACTACTGAAGCAGAAAAACAAAACTGAAATGAACAAAGCAAGACTGAAATTAAACAAAAGCTATGAAAAGCAAACTAGCAGCAGAACAATGTTAGTTTCATGTCATTAGTCAAAAAGCTATAAAAATGCCTGGGTTGCCCATCTAAAACCTGAAAAACATAAACACTGATCAGTGATTAACAATCATAAAGCATGAAAGACAGAAATGAAATGGAAATTATGGAAGTGTATAAACAGAAATGAAACAACTGCAAAGTATGAACATATGAATGGATTATAATACAATTATTTCTAAAGAAAAAAAATGAGAAATATACACTAATACACAAAACCTTAGCTGAGCAGGGGCCCTCTACACAGCCTTGGTAACGGTCCTCAAACACGAATTAAGTTGAAAAACAGAGTCTTCTCATATTAAAAAGTAGTTCATTACAGAATAGTAATGTTACGGAACAAGTGCAGCGTAATCACTACAGAGCAGACTGAAAGATAACAGAGACTACATTCACGAACATCCACTAAATTCATATGCGTATGCAAACGCAATATATATAACAACAAACTATAACTGTTTCCTAATGTTCATGCTAGTGGAGAGCACGTAGACCACTACGTCCACGGATATAGGAGTATGGCCGTGTTGGAAAGTAGATCTACGAAAGGTGGATGCTTGAATTCGACTCTAGAACCCTGTACAGATGTCAATTTAACCTCCGCAGGCTTAGAAACGGCCGTATGGATCTTTATGTGCCACGAAACAGAGTCCGGCCGACATGAAACTCCATGGTTGACTTCCATGTGGATGCCTTTGACCGCGACTTCTTTGGACGAGTTTGCTTGAACCAATAGGACACGAACCATGTCCACGTCATTCCTGACCTGCCCATGTGGCTCGTTTCCCTTGTAGACACCTGTAGCATAGAGTTCCACAAAATAGCTGCGGAAAGTTGCAGCAGCTGCGGAAAGTGGCAAGATTCCGCAGCTGAATGAACAAAATCTAGATCAAATAGAAAACACAAAATATAATTAAAAACCATGTTAGATACCCTTTTGCACATGATATTGACAATTTGGGAGGTTTAGGTGAGTGAAAAAGGTATGGAAAAGTGTATGGAAAAGATGCAAATTTGGGACTCAACATACCCCCACTGTGAAGGTGTTGCATGTCCTCATGCAACCAAGATTTTGATACTCTTTGTTCAGTTCATGTGCCTTGATACTTCAGCCAGCACATCCAATCCCCTTCTCTTCTTCTTTGGTACTGCCATCATTCTGGGTTTCTTCATTAAGCACCTAAATTTAATATTCACAAGTGCTCTGCTCAATTTCTGGCATTTCCTTTTCAATTTCTTATTCTTCTTTTGCCATATTCCCAAATGTAACATAGTATTATCATGGATGATCTTGTCCGGCTTGCCTTGTTCTTTCAATGTTTCATTTTCATTTTTTATGTGCCTATTTAAAAGCTCCAGCTCAAAAATTTCTTGTTTTAATGATTGAACTAAATCATCCTGCAATGTATGAGGCTGAATAGAAGAAGTACTTGGACCTGTGGCTGCCTTTTCCAAAGATTCTATATAGTCATATACCTCCTGCTGCTTGGGGTCTATTTCAGGTGTCTTTTTGATTGGGCTGTCCCCAAAATGCTGTAAAGGAGAATTATGTTCAAAATCTGGCCGAGGAGGACTTACATCAATATTTTGTTGAGAATAAGATGGAGTATGCTCATTGTCTGATTGGGAATGAAAGGAACCAGGTTCACTAACTGACTGAGATGGACTATGGTCAGTTGGGGACTGTTCAGATGTCTCCTCACCCAAATCAATGAAATGAGGACCCTTAATTTGCGTTTTTCTCAATTTTCCCTTAAGCCTGCTGCTTCTCCTCACATGCTGTGGTACACTACCCTTTTGTTCTTGTTTTCCTTTTTCTGTCTTCTTGGGCATGGATGACTGTTTTTGAAGATAAACTAATCTTTCTGATAGTATTTGATGACTTCTTCTTCAGAAGAAGGAGTTTTATGTACAGCCTCAATAGTTTCTCTTTCTTTTGGTATTATTGGCTTCTTTCCTTTGATATCCTTCTTCTTTCTTTTTACCAATCTCTCTTCCCTATCAGTTCTTTCCATAGTAATAGTAGGAGTGTTTTGGATTTCCTCAATTGTTCTTTTCCTCCTACTTCTTTTTGATGTGCTAGCTGCGGGAATTTCCTGAGTAGGAGTAATTTGGGTTTCAACATTCATTCTTTTTCTTCTACTCCTTCTAATTGAACTACCTTCAGGAATTTCCTGAGGTTCTTCAAAGAAATTTATAACTAGGAATTGTTCCCATGTGTCTTTTCTTTCCTTTAGCTCCTTTTCAATCAGAATTTTTATAAGGCCGTGGTGATATAGATGAGGCTCTACATCTCCTAAGTGTTTTTGAACAGTCACAGCCATTTTCTTCAAGCTATTGAATAGAAAATATGGGAGATTGAGAGTTTGGTTTTCTAGAAAATTCATTAATAGCCTGGTATGGTACATGTACATGGACCCAAAACAGCCTTCACATGTAATGAATTTCTGAACAATTAACAGTAAAGTGGCCCATTCTTCCTTCAATGCATGCACAGGAATTCCTCTCTTAAAAACAGTTATATCCATACCTTGGTTTCGTAGGATTATTCTCCATGCCTCATCACTGATGCTTTTATTTTTGAACCAACGCTCTCCCTCCTGAAGAAGTTCCGTGGCTGTTGCTATTGATGCTTCATTGACCGAAAACTTGAGGTCTCCAATTTCTGCTTCCGAGCCATCAAATGACCTTGCAAACGCTTTCGTAACTTCTTTGTGGTAACCTCTGAATTTCTGAATAAAACGCAGCCATTTTTCTTTCTTCAACATCTCTTTTGCTTGCGGATATCCCTCTATAAACTTTGGTCCTTCCGGCTCTGCCCTTAATAATTTTCCCATTTCACTTCTCTGTGCTTCACAAATTTTCTTTCGTGAGGGTTTAAGTGGAAATGGAACGATGGAATACACAGGATCGAGCACAATGACTGTGGGAATGTATCATAAAATGGGAATGAGCACTATAAACGGAATGGAGTAAGACTGTGGGTAGATATACGGGAGTGAGAATGAGCAAAAGGAACAAAATGGAGTGAAACAGGGAGTGAGAATGAGTAGAGTGAGGTTTCATAAACACGACAGAGACACGACAGAGAGGTTAACAAAGTATAACACATTCGGCAACGTTTTGAATTTTGGTGACTGCGCAATTAAATATGAACACGTTTCAATCTTGATTTAAGAGTTTATCTGGGCAAGAGTCTAAGTCAAATCAAATAAACTTCATTATCACCGGTGGGATATTGAATAACAAGTGAAAATCGGGGTTTAATGATGAAACCGTTTGTGAATAAATGCAAGAGGATAACATGGAGATCATGAAAGGTTACGGAACTGTCAATATAATCATTGCGCGTAATGGGTAGAGCTCATGGTTTAAAACTATATAAAAATGTGTTTTTCAATACTATTTGAAATAAATTTTATTCATACCTTTGGAATCTTTGCTTTTGCCCTTGGTCTTCAACTGATTAATCTCCATTGGTGTCTTGAATGCTCCATTCATCCTCTCACCTGCAATTTATTTCATAATTATGGAAATAACAACTGACTGTACATTCTCTTTGAAAACAGAGTAGTAGCTGCGGAATCTGCTTCTGGCTGCGGAAACTGGAGTCAGCTGCGGAAACAGATGTCAGCTGCGGAAACTGACACAGCTATTACTTGGTTGAATGGAAATGAACAAATGACAAATGACCAGATGGAAATGGTCATGAAAAATATTTGTATTGATGGAGTGGATGAAATGAAGTGGAATGGAGTAAAGTGAAATGAAATGAAATGGAATGAAGTGGAATGAAATGGAGTGGGTGGTGAAATGAAATGAAATGAAAGACAGATTTTTTTTTTGGAAAATATAGAGTGTCAGGTGTCCCTGATTTTCACCCTATATTTTCTGCATAAGACTGCCAATCAATGATTGGTTTTTGGGGCTTATACCATTTTTATTTTTATTTTTATTTTTATTTTATTTTTATTTTTATTTTTATTTTTATTTTTTTTAAAAGTATTTGAAAAACAAAACTAGGCTAGTGGAGAAGATGGGAAATGAAATAGAGGAAAATGATTTTTTTTGGAAAATATAGAGTGTCAGGTGTTCCTGATTTTCACCCTATATTTTCTACATAAGACTGTCAATCAATGATTGGTTTTCAGGCTTATACCATTTTTTATTTTATTTTATTTTTTTTTAACTGAAAAACAAAAGCTAGGTTGGTGGAGAAGAAGAATTCTTCTGTACCAGCCTGATTGCAGAACTTTCTTGAAACATCTTGACAAAATCCTCTTTTGAGAGTGGCTTATGATAAACTTTCAATCTATGGCCATTCACAATAAGGGGAGTTTGAAACTCATCAATGGTCTTGATTCTTACAGCTCCATTGCTAAAGATCTTGTCAATCTCATATGGCCCAAGCCAATGAGTCTGAAATTTCCCTTGAAAATCTTTAAACTTGGAGTCGAATAGCAATGCCCAATCTCCTTCTTGAAACTTATTTTCTTTGATATATTTGTCATGCCACTTAGTTCTTTGATATTGAACTAGATCAGTTCTTAGAATTGCTTCTTGTCTCATCTCATCTAGCTCATTCAACTGCTCCATTCTATGCTTTTGGGCTTCTGATAAGTCCATCCCCAACTGAACTGCTATCTTGAAGGTCTTGACTTGGAACTCAATGGGGAGCAGGACTTCCTTCCCATAAACAAGTTCATAGGGAGAATGTCATGTTGTATTTCTCCATGTAGTTCTGTAGGCCCACAAGGCTTCAGGAAGCCTTTCTGCCCAATCTCTTCTATGTAGATGAACAGTTTTGGTGATGATACTTTCAAGAACTTTGTTTGTGGACTCCACTTGACCATTTGCTTGCGGATGGTAAGGAGTAGATCTTCTGTGCTTGATTTTGTATTCTTCCATCAACTTCTCCACCAAATTGGATGTGAATTGGCTCCCTTGATCTGTCACAATTTCTCTTGGAACACCAAAGCGAGTAAAAATATCCTCATAAAGAAAATGAACAACTGAATTTTCAGTAGCAGATACTAATGCTTTGGCTTCTGCCCATTTAGTAACATAATCAGTACAAACCAATATATACTTCTTTTGCTTAGATGGTGGATTAATAGGTCCAATGAAATCTAAAGCCCATTTTTCAAAGGGTTCAATGAGTACCTGTGTTTGCAATGGCATTTCATTTGAAAAGGTAGGTTTCCCTACTCTTTGGCAGCTGTCACACCTTTTGACATATTGTTTTACATCTTTGAAGAGGGAAGGCCAATAATATCCTAATGAGAGGATTTTATAGGCTGTCCTTTTGTCTGCAAAGTGTCTTCCACATGGTTCATCATGACATGCCTTAAGAATATCAGGCATTTCATCTTCCCTGACACATCTTCTGATCACAAGATCTGGCCCTGTTTTAAACAATTCGTTAGAAATCCATGAATATTTTGAACTCTCCTGAATAATTTTTCGTTTTTCACTTGGAAATAAATGTGAAGGCAGTTTCCCTGTAACCAAATAGTTAGCAATATCTGCATACCAAGGAGTCTTAATAGTTACTGCAAACAAGTATTCATCAGGAAACTTATCCTCTACAGGAGAATCTTCTTTAAAATTTTGAATCCTAGACAAGAAATCAGCTACTGTATTTTGTTTCCCTGGTCTATCCAACACAGTAATATTGAATTCCTGCAAAAGTAGGAGCCATATTGTCACTCTGCCATTAGTAACAGGTTTGTTCATTAGATATCTAATCGCAGAATGATCAGTATGAATAAAAGTTTCATAGCCTGTTATATAATGTCTAAACTTATTGATTGCATGAACAACAACTAAAAACTCTTTTTCAGTTACAGTATAGTTCAACTCAATGGGAGTCAAATTTTTACTGGTATAGTAAATGGCATATGGGACTAAATCCTTTTGACCCAACACAGCTCCTAGAGCTGTATCTGAAGCATCTGTAGAAATATGGAAAGGGAGTTTCCAATTTGGTCCTCTCAAGATAGGTGCTTCAGATATTCTTGTTTTCAAAGTTTCAAAGGCTGATTGACAATTAGGATCCCATTTAAATTCACAGTCTTTTGTAAGAAATTTGAAGAGTGGAGATGCTATTTTAGTGAAGTTTTCTATAAATCTTCTATAGTAACCAGTAAATCCTAGAAAACTTCTAACATCTCTTTTACAATTTGGAATAGGCAACTTGGAGATGACTTCAACTTTTGATCTATCAACCTTAATTCCATCTCCTGAAATATGATGTCCTAAAACAATCCCTTCAGTAAACATCATAAAGTATTTTTCATGGCTTAATGAAAGGTTTGTTTCTTTACATCTTATGAGAACTTTTTCCAAATTTTCTAATGCCTCTTCAAATGAATTACCATAAACTGTAAAATCATCCATATAAACCTCTACACAATCATGGACTAGATCAGAAAAAATTCCTAGTACTGCTCTTTGGAATGTTGCTGGTGCATTACATAACCCAAAAGGAAGCACTCGGTAGGCAAAAGTTCCCCATGGACAAGTAAATGTGGTCTTATCTTGATCTTCAGGTGCTACCTGTATTTGATTATAGCCACTAAAACCATCCAAAAATGAAAAGTACTTTTTACCCGCTAATGTATCTAATACCTGATCAATAAAAGGCAAAGGAAAGTGATCCTTCAAAGTTGCTTTGTTCAATTCCCTGTAATCAATGCATACCCTCCATTTACCATTCTTTTTAGGCACTATAACCAAAGGAGAAACCCATCGGCTATCTAAAATTGGATAAATGAAGTTTACATTGAGAAGTTTTTGGAGCTCTTCTTTCACTATCTCCCTAAGATTTGGATTCATCCTTCTTTGAGGTTGTCTAATTGGTCTACTATTTTCCTCAATATAGATATGATGGATGCAAGTCTTAGGATCAATACCTTTCATGTCAGTATACTCCCATGCAAATGCAGTAGAATGTTTTTGCAAGATTTTGATTAGTTCTTCTTGTTGTGAATTTTCCAAATGTTTGTTGATATTCAATGTTTTCCCTGGAAAAATCTCAATGGTAGAACTACCAAACTCTTCCATAGAGTAAAGAGACATTTGTCTTGATGATAAATATTCTATGTCAGATTCCAACTGAAATTGTGTGGGGTCATATTCTGAAGATGTTTCAAAATTTTCTAATGTGTTCAGAATTTGACTATCCTCACTGATTTCAGAAATGGTAAAGACAGGTTGTATAGTGTCCTCATCATCAACCCATTCATTGTCTCCTACTTCTGTGATTGCTCTTACTGGAGGATACAAATTGAATTTCTTTGTCGAATTACCATTAGAAATGTACATGTCCCCAGATCTACAACTAATAAAAGCATCAGCTGTGGCTAGCCAAGGTCTTCCTAAGATAAGTGGGTGCCCTCCTAGATTACTTTTGGGAGTCAAAATCATAAAATCTACTGGATATTCCCAAGAATCTAAGGAGACCGAAATATCTTCTAATACACCATCTGGTTTAATAATGGATCGATCTGCAAGTTGCAGTAAAGTAGGTGTAAAAAGAAGGTTAGGAAGTTTTAGCTGGTCCATAGTCTGTCTACTCATAATGTTGATAGCAGCCCCTAAGTCAATCAATGTATTTGGAATTTCTATCCCATTTATATGTGTCTTGACAATTGGACTACCTGGATCTACATACTTCTGCATGGTAATTTTTCCCATCATGATATCTGCAATTTTTCCTACCAGGTGGATTCTTCTTGTATCTCTTAGTTTCCTTCCTGGTCTTTTGAGACTCAACTCCTTTATTGTTTTTGTTAGAATAGGAATCTCTCTAATGGCTTGTAGCAAGGGAATCTTGATACAAACATTCTTTAATTCATCTAGAAAATCATAGTTAGGCAACAAGATTTGTTTTTCCACCCCTTTATCAATTTGTAATCTTTCAGGAAAAGGGGGTGTGGATGAAGATGCAGGTTGCTCAACTATAGGAGTTGTGGGTGTTAACTTTTCTTTCTCTTTTTGAATGTTTGAGTTTTGAAGAGATGTTTCCTCAGAATCCTTATTGGCTTTAAGAGAGTCCTCCTCAGAGGTATCTTGCTCTTGGACATCTATAGAAGGTTTTTCTAAAACTCTACCAGATCTGAGTTGTACATCATTGAGAGGAACAATCATATAGGTAGGAAATTGTTGTCCTTCTACCATGTAAGTGTTCTGAGGATTTTTATTGTTAGGATTTGGCAATGGCTGAGCTGGAAGTTTATTTGTCTTTTGTTGGTATGGGAGCATGAGTTGAGGATTTGGATTTTGTTGAGAAGGTTGTTGTTGTGGATTTGGGTTTGGAAGTTGTGGAGCTTGTTGATTTTGAAAAGATGGAGGATATTGATAAAATTGAGCAAATCTCCCATAAGGATTTTGCATCCCTTGTACCCATGGTTGATATGGATTTTGATGTTGGGGCCAAGTTTGTTGCCAAGGATTCCAATTTGGTGGGGTTTGAAGATTCATAGGATTGTTAAACCCTTGAGTTTGTTGTCCCTGCCAAGGTCTTCTTGCAACAAAACAGAGAGATTCTACTGAATTTGGGTCTTCTTGAAAAACAGCTTTGAGTCCAGGAATTGAAGGACAATCCTTGATCTCATGATTCTCTGAGCAAATCATACATGTTTCTACAACTTTTGCATCCAAGGGACATTTCCTTAAAGCATGTTTCTTCCTACATTTCGGACAAAAGATGGCTAGAGCATCAGTTTCTGCTTTCTGCTTGTTTTGAATTTTAAGGGTGTCTAGTTGTTCACTAAGGCTCCCTAAGATATCAGTTTTGAATTCATCAAGCATATTGCCAATCTCTTCCCTACTTACTGATCCAGTTGCAGATTTGTTAGCCCTGATAAGAGAAGGATCCCTAGGCCCTTTTCCTGTTTTAGATTTTCCTCTTGAGAGATGGACACATAGTTATGTTATGTCACGAAGTGAAAGTTGAGAAATGTCTCCTTTCCCCATCATGTTTAAAATATCTATCCATTCATCTCTAATGGCTTTTAATATGAGGGCTTTCAAAGTTTCTTCATCTAAATTGCTCATCTTTGCTCTTTTTAAGTTGTATTGAAATATTTCAAGTAAATCTTCAAAATTTTCATCTTCTTTTTGCACCATTTTGAATACCTCATCCTTGTGATTGGTGGGCATACAATAATCCAAGTATCTATCCAAAAATGTTTGTTTCATGTCATTCCAAGTCCTAATAGATTGGGTGGCTAATCCCATGAACCATTTCAAAGCGGCTCCCTTCAATGTTGAAGGAAACAATTTGAGTTTTTTAGAGTCTTCCATATAGTCATAGGTTCGGCACACGACTTCAAACTCAAACAGAAATGTTTCAGGATCCTCACTTCGCAATCCATAAAAGTTAGGGAGGACAGATGGTGAGATTTTTTTCATCGTTTTATGAGTTTCCTCATCAACTATAGGGAATCCAAACAAGTTTTCTCCTTCCCTATTTCTTCCCTTATTACCTTCAGCATTGTTGTCTCCATTGTTTCCTCCTCCTCTACCTCTACCTCTACCTCCAAATCCATCTATTATTTCCTCTACCATGATAGTTTCTTTAGATTCCTCAAAGTCCTCTAGTTCTTCTATCAATGGAGGATGAGAGGGAGTCTTTTCCTTTTCTTCTTCAGGTGATTCTATTTCTTTGATTACAATATACTCTCCTGTAGAAGTAAAGAAAGGATCCTTTTCTAAATGAGATTTAGTAGGTGGTATAGGAGAATCCTCTAATTCAGTTGCTCCTTGAATTCCAAGAATCTTAAGGCTAGGGGTAGATGGTGGTGAATCTTGTCTATGCCTTGAAATAGATGGAGTTGTGAAAATCGAACTCTTGGCTTTAGCTATAAACCTTCCCCTAGAATCTCTTGCTCTATGCATGTCATTTTTATTATTTTTTTAAGTTGGGCTAATAATTCTCTTTCTGATCTTCTAGGTCACACTAGGTGCAAGAAGAGAGCATACTTAAGAAATTATTGAACCAATAACTCTCTTTTCTGATCCTCCAGATCACACTAGGTGCAATAGGAGAGCATACTTCAAGAAGTTATCAAGTTTTCCCTTCTTTTTATTGTTTTTTTTTAAGAAATTGGCTACCTAGTTACACTTCCCCGGCAACGGCGCCAAAATGTTTGGTCAATTTAGTGTGTCCTAAATTGCTACATTAATTTGTCAATCCAGGATTCGTAAGCTGACGAAGTGTGGCGCACTATATGTGCAAGATAACCTATCTCTTACTTTTTGTCGTTTTTGGTTTTTTTTCTTTTTATCTTGGTTGGTTTCCTAAGGAAAATTCTAAAAGACAAGTATGGTTGTGATTTTTCAAGGCAATGGTGTCCTTTATAATGATTTACCAAACTTTCAAACTTCAAAAGGATTTTGAAACATACAATGAGAAAATTAGTTCCTAAAAGGAAATGAAATGTGCTACTATCCTAGTTAAACAAACAGTGAACTATTGATCATGAAAACCATTACTCTTGCTGCTGTCTAAACACAAAAGAAACTGTTACTCAAAGAAAAGATTGCAAGTAAAGTAAAACTAAAATAAAATTACATCAACTCATATTCTGACCCCTCACCATTAGTCTCGCTATGGCTTTCGGAGGTAATCATAAACAACTTGAGCAATGTGATATCTAATTTGCAGAAAAATAAACTAATATCAAATTACACACTCATACTTCAATCCCTCACCATTAGTCTCGCTATGGCTTTCGGAGGTAACTGATAATGACATGAGAAATTTAATATCTATCTTGCAGAAAAGTAAACTAATATCAAACTACACACTCATACTTCAATCCCTCACCATTAGTCTCGCTATGGCTTTCGGAGGTAACTGAAAATGACATGAACAGTTTAATATCTAACTTGCAGAAAAGTAAACTAATATCAAACTACACACTCATAGTTCAATCCCTCACCATTAGTCTCGCTATGGCTTTCGGAGGTAACTGAAAATGACATGAGCAATTTAATATCTAATCTAACTACTAAAGAAAATGTGCAAGACTGAAATAAACAAAACAGTGCTGGAATTAAACAAAAACTAAGAAAAAGAAATCAGCAGAAGGACAATATTGATTCCATGTCATTAGTCATTATAAAATGATGTGCAAATGCCCGGGCTGCCTATTGTAATCTGGAACAAAACACTGATCAGTTAACAACAATATAAAACATAAAAGATTATGGACAGAAGTAAAATGTAAAATGTAAAGCATGAAAGATTATGGACAAAGATGAAACGTAAATACCATGAAAGATGTAATATATATACACATGAATGAATATGGCACAATGAACTTAAAGAAATGAAGAATGAAACTATACAGTAATACACAAAACCTCAGCGTGTGCAGGGGCCCTCTGCACAAACCTCGGGAAGCAGCTTTCAAATATGAATTACGCTTATGAACAGAGTCTTCTCATATATTAAAATGCGGTCATAACAGAGAAATAATGTCACAGCACAATGGCGACGCAATTACATTACAAAGCTAACTATTATGCGTATGAGAACGCATTATTTATAACAGAGGGTGATATAACTAATTCCCTAAAGTCTGCGCTGATAGAAGACACGTGAACCATCACGTCCAGAGATCTAGCATTATGGCCGCCGTGAGGATTAAATCTATGGAGAGTGGCTGTTGGATTCGGCTTATGGAGCCGTTTACAGGTGTTGATATGTCTCCTGTGATTTAGAAACGGCCACGCAAATCTTCACGTGATGAGAAACAGAGTTGTGTCACCGTGGGACTCTTCGGTTGACCACCACTTGGCCACCTTTGACCACAACCTTCTTAGGTGAATTCGACTGAGCCAATAGAACACGATCCATGTCCATGTCATTTCTAACTTGCCCATGTGGCTCGATTTGCCTGAAGATACCTGCAACATAGAATTTAACAAAATGGCTGTGGAAAGTTGCAGTAGCTGCGGAAAGTGACAAGATTTCGCAGCTAAATGAGAAAAAATCTAAATCAAACAACAGACACAAAACATAGTTAAAAACCATTTTAGATGCTCTTTTACAATTAATATGCAATGATATTGATGACTTAGAAGGTCCAGGTGAATGAAAAAGGTCTAGAAAGGTGTATAGGAAAGATGCAGATTTGAGGCTCAACAACAGCCTCAAAAATTCAAAGATATAGGCTTCAGCATCTCCTATCTGCTTAAGCTTTGCTAAGCTTATGAAAGGGGCCTCTGGATCCTTCCGATCAAATATTTCCACTAGTATCCTAGTGAACTCAGCGTAAGTGGACACATTGTTGTGCCCCAATGTAGAAAGTCCATGAAACCACCAGTTGTGGGCTTCTCCATCAAAATGCAGCGCAGCAATCTTAATGGCTTCTACTTCAGGCACTTTATTCAGCTGGATGTAGATGTCCAACTTTTCCACCCATGCTTTAGCTGAACAAGAGGTTCATCCATCAAACTTAGACAAGAAGAACCTACCCATGGTGTGATGCCTCCCATGAAGGAAACCTCCATCTATATATTGCTGCAATGGCCTCCTTTAGTCCTTGAGATTGCAGAAATCTTGAAAGCTCAAGTTATCCTTGAACCTTTGACTTTGTGGATCATATTCTAAAAAGTAGCCTTCCAAAGAGGTAGAATCTTGAAGCCCTTCATTCTCTACAGCCAAGAAGGTAGGCATTTTAGAGCGTTGTGAGATCTGTGGAGCTTGTGGCAAGCTCACCAGTGGACCAGTCCCAAACTGAGATATTTCATAACTCTCTCCTTGATGGAGTCTTCCAAGGGACTCCCTCATTATTTCTATCCTCATCTCCTTTATTTCCTTGGATAGATCTTGCATGGTTTCCAAGAGAGTTTTTTCAAACTCTTCTGCCTCCTTATCTTTATCATTCAACTCATGGCCTTTCCCCTTGTCTTGACTCTTGTCAAGGTCAACAGTAGTATATTCATACTTTCTATGACTTCTATTCTGGTATCTCCTCTCCCTCTCAGAAAGAGGATCTTCATCTTCGGAATGTAGCTTGACTGTGGCTCCAATGCTAGCGCAGGTTGTGCCAAGAGTGGAGCTCTAATACCACTGTAATGTCCCTTTTTGGGGATTCTCAATATTCTGTCAGAGATGGAATACAGAGAAATTTACTGGTTATGTCACTTCTGAAAATAGGGTGAGAACCAGAGGCTACCTGGCCAACAGTAGACTCTGCCTATAGAACTTGGAATAATCCCAATTGAGGAATCTCAACAAGGCCTTCAATGAAAACGTTGTATAAGAAAATCCGAGAAAATAAAATGTTGATCAGGGCTGGGATCCCCTCATTCAAGCTGTATGTGACATTACAATTTCAGGAGAAAAAAATAGGTTTAACCACATTAAACAGATCTCCTGGAAACAAGACTAGCTAGAAATCAGCTAAAGAGAGAAGCTGCTATAACAAGAAAACCCCAGCTACTAGAATTGCGCAGATTTGACTGAAACTCAGAGGAGGTCAGCCAAGGATCTAATAATTCAGTCATATATCAGTAAATCAGATTTATACATTAGTTTATTTCCTTTACAACTGATTACAAAAAGAACTAGGGAAATATCCCTTCAGAAATTAGAGCTGCAACTAGAAACAAACTGCAGAAATACATAGACAATGTTATTTTCCAGGTGGTTCAGCTGTTGTACATTACATTTCAGATATAGGACAGATATATGGATGAAACATCAGATACAATACATATATGGAAGCTACAATAATTTAAGAACAAGATCCAATTGGAATTACATCAAAATACTGCATATTAAGCTGTAGATCTGAATTACAATATACTGTGCTGCAGAAAACCCAGAAATTTCTTAAGATAACTTTTATTACTGAAATAGATTAGATCTATAGATATATGGATCAGCAACCCAATCCATATATCACCAAGGGAAGGCAAGCCTAACACCAAGAGATCTTCCTCTACACTGATAGCAAACTAAAATAACAAAGCCCTCTCACAAAATAACGCAGTATAAAGCAAAAACTGCGCAGAGGGTAAAGGAGACTGAATACATGGAATGTAAAGTACAGATCTGATATGAAATAAATATTAGCTAACTCCCTAGAGGCTTAATAACACTCTACAATAGAGAAAGCCTCTCAAAAACAACTAGATCTAAGCAGATATAAAATGCCACTTGCTACAAAAGATAGCAGTTGCAAAACCCTCAATGGGCCAGCGCTGCTCATGAAATATAGAGCTTGGTCTCAAACCAGATAGTGGCCAAATTCAAAAAATAAATCCTCCAATGAACCTCAAGGGAATATATTAAACTCTTAAACAATAATTCCAATCACAATCCTCCACTAAAAAGCAGAGAATGGTATTTGTCTAAGCAGACAAATACTTCATAAATATAATTCATCAACAACCTCTTCATGTTGCTCTCCTCCTTTTATAACATGAGAAATCCTTTGCAAACCTAAACCAATTTGATGAGTCACCCTTCTTAACATTAGAGGCTTCCTTCTAGAACTGCACAGTCCCTCTTGGAGATGCATTGAACCTAGACAGCGCAGTTGATTTGGTCAAGGTGGACACAATATTTGGCTCAACCCTCTTTCACACCTACAAGTGATTATTTACATAGCCCAGTTTTGTCTTTGTTCACATGGGCATTGATTTATTAGGAATTTTACATGTCCTCCTTTATTCATTTATTCATAAAACATAAAATAAATCAAAATTTAATGTCTCCTCTTAGCTAAGGCTAAGTAGGAACATTACATTTTTCTGCAATGGGACAGCAGCCACTGTATATTCTGATGCAAATGAAAAAATGAAAAAAACTTTTGAAAAATCAGGACTAATGAGAACTAGTGTTTTGATTAATGCTTGTTTTACCGGCTCAAAATATTTCTTTGCTTCCAAGGTCCATTTAAATCCTTGTTCCTTTTTCAGCATGTTTGCAATGTTTCTAAGGAGTTCAGCTAAGTTGGGTATGAACCTTCTCAAGAAATTAATCTCTCCAATGAAAGATTGAAGTTCCTTGATGTTTCGAGGATGATTGATTTGCAATATACCTTCAATCCTATTTGGGTCTATCTTTATCCCTTCTTCTGATATGATGTGTCCAAGTAGTTTACCTTCTTGGAGACCAAACATTGTTTTCTTAGGATTTAACGATAACCCAAATTTTTTTCATTTCTCAAAGACTATTCTCAAGTGTTCTAGGCGTTCTTCATCTGTTTTCGAAAAAATAGTGATATCATCAATGTAAATAATGATGAAGTAGCCTAATTCTTCCGAGAATGCAATATCCATGGCTCTCTGTAATATAGCACCAGCAGTCATTAAACCAAAGGGCATTTTCACATACATGAAAGTGCCCTTAGGTGTAGTAAAGGGTGTCTTGAGTTGATCATTAGGATGTACTAAAATCTTATTGTATCCTGAGAAGCCATCTAACAAAGAAATCCTTTTAGAGCCAACTACCCTTTGTAAAATATGATCCATCTTGGGTAAAGGGTAGTTGTACTTTAATGAGGCTTTGTTTAAGTCTCTAAAGTCAATACAAAGCCTAATCTCTCATGTTTTCTTCCTAACTGATACTAGATTAGACACCCACTCTGAATATCTAATAGGGACAATAATTCTGGCTTCATACATTTTCTTGATTTCCTTCTCAACCAAAGGTAACTGAACAGGGTTGATTCTGCGCAATTTTTGTTTAAATGGTTTTTGGTTTTCTTTGAGAGGTATCTTGTGCTGAATTATCAGCTCAATGTATTTTAGTTTGATGTGAGCTGGAAAAGTCTTAGACATTTTGATCATTTTTTGTTTTAGTTCACTACCTATGTTACACTCTTCTACTTCAGTTTCAACAGGCTCCAGCTTTGGTTTCTTGGAAACACCATTTAAATCAAACAACTCTTCTAATGGGACCAGACCTTTTGGCAAGATTTGAGTGTTAGATTGCAGCATTTCTAAGTATTATTTTTGTAAATCTGCACCAATATCTGTGTTATGTTCAAGTTCATTAGCTAACCGATTTATCTCAACAATCTCTGGAGAATTTACTTCTTCATCAAGCAGATTTTCTTCCACAGGACAGTCTGATTCATAATCTGAATCTGAACTTAATGGCTCAAATTCATTTATGGACTATAGGAAGTCTTCTATTTGTTTGTCTCTGTCAAACACTTGCCAATATTTTTCATTATCAGGGACCTCCGGTCTAAATTTGATTTGAGTTGTGCATTTTTTGGTTTCATAAGGAGTTATGCATGTTCTAGCAGCAAAAGCTAAACCATTAGCTTGGATATTTTGGTTTCTTGGGACAGAGATAAGTTTGAATTTCTCAAATGTTTTCAATAAATCGATGACATCATTTCGATAGGCTCTAAGCTTGGGATGTTTTGCAGTATATTCCCCATTCACTTGCCTAATTATTAGTTCAGAATCACCATGAACCTTTATTCTTTTGGCCCCTAATTTCTTCAATAAGTGCAGGCCTAAAAGGAGGGCTTCATACTTGGCTATGTTATTGGTGCATTGAAAGTTTAATTTGCAGGAATTCCCTTCAGTATGATTGTTCATTGTATTGTGAAGCCACACTCCTACACCTGCATCATTCTTAGTGCAAGATCCATCAAATTTCATACTTCAAAGAGGACTAGTTTCAGATTCACTAGTTTGACTACTATCCTCTTCATCTAGTGTGCTTTTGGATTGTCCTTGTAGATCAACACTATGTTGAAGTTGTTTTAATTCCTCATTTTTTTCATTTTGTTGAGGACTCTTCTCTTGACTTTCAAGGTTGAAAAGCAAAGGATGACTGACTTGCATCTCTAGACCTATGATTTGTTTGTTGTGATTTTCTGATTTGGCAAACTATTTTGATGCTTATGTCTTATCTTCCTCTTTTTCTATATATGCCACTAATTCAGTTAAGGTTTCTTTCTCACTGAATGTTTCATCATTAAAAAGGATAAATGAATCAAGGCCTGTATGTACGGAATAAAGAGGAGAGTTTTGTGGTCTCTCTTGGCTAGTAACCATGTATTGCATATGAGATTCCCTATAAAGTCTTCTAGTTTGATTAAAAACAGGGATGGTAGCATATGTCATATCCATTTGCATTGTTCCTTGTAACTTAGCTCCTCGCGATCTTGATAACAACATACCATACTTGGGGGGTACAACAGCCACTACAATATCCATTACTAAACACTTGGCTGGAATTTGTGCTAATTTTATGCAGAGGTCTTTGATCAAACCTAAACATTTCACTCTGCTTGAGTCAAAGGAGTAAAGATCTTTGTATGGTCTAGTGATTTCAATGCCTAGGCTCTCCATTACAACTTTGGGCATTAAGTTATGAGAGGCCCCTGAATCATGCATAGCGTTATGCAAAATCTTGTCATGAATCTTTAAACTGACATAAAAAGGAGGAACTGGTCCTTCTTGATATCTACCCTCAATCTTAGGACCAAATATGAGCTCTGGTTGGTCATCATTAAGATTGACAATGTCATTATTCTCTTCTATGTTAAAATCCTTCAAAATCTGTGATCTATATACATCTTGGGCAGCTAATTCAAAGAGAGGAATAGAGATTTTGATTCTGGTAATTTCTTGCTCCAAACAAAAAGGCATTTGATTTCTTAAAATGCTTGTTTCAACCTTATTAACTACCACTCTATCAACAAAATCAGTTTGCTGATTTGCTCTATCTACATTGGTCAAAATTGTTTTAACAGGAGCACTAGCTGATGTGCTAATGCTGCTAAGGTCTACACTCTTTTTTTCAGTCATTTGAGTTCCTTTTTCTTTGTTTTTATCAAAATTTCCAGCCACCGTTTTGTAACTTTGCGTTTCTTCACAGGGTTTTTTTTTGCAGAAATTTCAGAGGTCTTAGTCTTGGGAGCTTCCTGATTGCTTTTAATCCTAATTTCATATTCCTTTGGGGTTTGTATGATGACATTTTCCAATTCTTGATAATAAAATTCATCTTCGTCTCTCTTATCATCACAGGGTGTGTATAGACCTTGTTTCCTATTTTAATGAACTTCAAAATCATCATTTTCTACTTCCAACATGTTTATGTCATCTTCCTCTATTTGTTCAATTGTCTCTTCAACCTCACTTACATAATTTTTATGAAAATGAGGCATAATCTCCTGATCAGGGTCTCTTGACCTATTTTGAGGTTGATTTCTCCTGAAATTCTGATTTTGGTTTTGAGATTGGTTTCTGTTTTGAGGAGCTGATTGATTTTGACTAGCTTGTGCTCTCTCAAGTATGCTCATATTTTTCATCATTTCCTCCATCATTCTTTCCATCTCTGAGCTGGATGTGGAAGGTGTAGATTCCTCTCTAAAGGACACTTTCTTCTCATTCCTCATTCTTTCTTTTTTCTCCATTAAATTAACTTCCACAGCTAAGGCTCCTTTCTGCATATCTTCTAGAGTTAGAGGATCTCTCTCTCTTAGTTGATAAGCCATTTCAGGATTAGATCCTTCAGGAAAAATTTTTAATGCTGAGCCTTGTGGAGGTTTCAGATCTGGGGGAAGTGCATTATACACACTATTGAATCTAGTGCAATAAGCTTGAACACTTTCCCCAGTGTTTCTTTGGAGATTCTTGTAGTCCGAAAGTATTTGGAGAGGGTTTTTCTTGACTTCCCATTTGTTTAAGAATAATTGATGGAAGGCTTGGAGATCATTAATACTGTGAGGGGTTAAGCCTTTGAACTATTTTCTTGCTTCTCCCCCTAAACTTTGAGCAAATAATCTAAGTTTGACAGTTTCATCATCAATCTCATTTCTGTCAAAGTAGTCATTCATCTTATCCACATGTTGTGAAGTAGTAGTAGCACCACTGGCATCATATAATGGTATCTTGGACTGATAATCCTGTGGAAGATTGACTGAAGGTAAAGGAAGGACTAGGGGAGCATACCATGTTGCCATGATAGGACGTTGTGGAAAAAGCGGGGGGTTTACAAGTGGAGGATGTTGATGGAATGGTGTAGTTTGAACAGTGGATGTGTGGATGACAGAAGTGGATGGACCAGAAAAATACTATTGAGCAGATCTAGGATGAAAGAAACCAAAATTATGAAGGAAATGTAAATCAGGTGGAGAAGTTTCTCTGCTACCAGGATGTTCACTTCTATCTTGGGATGAAAGTGAAGGCTCAAGGTCTATCTAATATATATCATCAAGTGACCTAGTTCTAAATGGGTTTCTTAATTCAACTTGCGATTCTTGTAGAGATGTAAGGTTTTCAGGGACAGAATTAGCTCTATGGAATGGTCTGACAATAGTTGAAGATTTGGCCTTAGGAGATTTCCTAAGAATTTTTTCAGGGTTATCAACTATCTCAGGGGGATCTGAGTTAGGATAGGCTCTAGTATGGATCCTTCTAGGAGCCACTATGCTATGTTTTTCAGACCCAACTTACAAGAAAATCTTAACCAAATATGACAATATTTAAGAGGCTAACTGATCTTTAAACAAGAAAACTCTAATCTTTAAAGTCTTATTAACTGATTTTATATGATTTTATGATGATAATGGGTTTCCCAATGGAGTCTTAAGGTCTATTTTGAATTGTGGAGTCACCAGGTGGAAATTTTTAGCTCTTTTGGAGGTAAAAGGTTTTATGGTCCACCACCATGTTTATTTGAAAACCAATCTGAAATATTTTTGGGTTTTCTAATTTATTTCAGTCCTATGGGTTCTAAGAGTGTCCTAAATTTGTTTCAAAAATTAGCTACGGTGAAGAAACAAAGAAAGTTTACTCTTATGGCTAAGCTAGCTGATTCCTTCAAGGTTTGATAAGCTCTTATGATAATCCTAAGGGTTCCTTAGTTTGTCACTGATTCAAATAAGTTTTATCATGATTATCATTTGCTTGGTAGTGCTTGAAGAGGGCTACTTATACTACACTGAACAATTTTCTTGAACCAAGGGTTTTTTTGAGGTTTTAAGGTTATCTAAGATGAAATTCACTCAGAAGTCCCTAGTGGTGTCGCCAGAAATGTTAGGTCCCTGTAATTTTAGCAGATTGGTGAGAATAAAGCTGCAGAGACGACATTTGAACCACTTTTGGATTCTAGCATCTAGCCCTCCTGAATCCAGAGAGGGATCTCTCTATAAATGTGTTTAAAAATGTGATCTTTAAGGCTTGAAATGTGATATTAGGCTAGTTGTGAAGAACAAGGTTTTGTTTGGTCTTGGTTGGGCAAAGATATAATGAAGGTAAAGGAATTCTAAATGAAGGGTGAAGGTGAATGAAAGTGAAAGAGTGACTCAGCTAACAAGATAGGCAAGAAGCAGCTTCAATCCATTGGGCTATGGAGTCATAATAGGATTTAATTGAAACAACAAGGTTCAAGAGTGGTCTATGGGGCAAGTCATCTATGTCTAAGGATCTCTTTAAGTTGATTTTATGGAATGGAATGAAACAATAAGAAATGGAATCAAAAAAATGAAGAAAAAAGAGTAGCCTAAGATCAAGTACTTTGAAACTATCCTGCTTTTGGCATGCACTTAAGGAGAGACATAAAAGTAATCTAAGATCAGGTAAGTACTTTGAAACTAGCCTGCTTTTCATGCACTTTCAATAGAAAACATTTAAAACACTTAGAATAGCTTAAGATCAAGTAAGGAATTTGACCCTATCCTGCTTTCAGCATATTCAAAAGGAAAAACATTCAAGATAAACATAAAAATTAGTCTAATATCAGGTAAGGACTTTGAACCTATCCTGATTTTAACATACTCTTAAGGGAAACTTTCAAACGACCTTTGGAGGAAAACTAGAAGACAGGGAAAACCATAAACTTTCCTAGTCCAACTCTACTTAGCAAGTAATGAAAATAACATTCAAGAACAATGTTTAAAGTTCATACAATAAGATGTGGGAAAACCAACATTCCTAAACTTCTTGGACTGTATTAAATCATTCTCAAAAACACAATTGGAGGAAAACATAAAGATAAAGCTTATGAGTGAGAGTAGGGTACTTTTGACAGTGAATCCTAGCTCTATATTTTTTTTTCTTTATCAGAGAAAGTGAACAGAATGGAAACAAAAAGAAAATAACAATCTACAATAAGAAACACATCACCGTTGACATAGACCAGGATCCCATAAATCAGCTTGTATTTGATGTTCAAACCAGTTATAATCATCAAGTCTAGTGGTTCTCTACAGCTTCAAACTTCTCATCTCAACTTAGGCATCTTCAATTACAAACAATGCTTACAACAGCTTCAGAAAACTATTTACAGACAACAGATATGCAGTGACCAACATTATCTCATCTTCTACAGAAGTATTTATAGAAGAAATGAGGAGGTGGGATGACAGAAAAGATCTCTAGGTTCAATTAATACAGTTTAATGCTTATCGGCCTTTGAGGGGCTCAATAGAGAAGATTTCTAATATTTCTTTATATTAATTGGTTTTCATTAAGTATTTAGCAGCTTAGTAGAGTTTGTTGACTTTAGAACTCTTTCAGGCAGGATTTGCAATAACTATGGCTGCTTCAGACAAAATATCACTGACTGAGGCAATAAATCTGCCTTCTTTGATTTCTTTGAGGCTGCAGGTGGCTCTTTGGTAGCTGAAGAGGATTCAATTAGCCTCTTATGTGATAGTGGAGGCTTCTTGGACTGATAGATCTTATTGTTTTAACCTAAAACACTGTTAATTTGCTTTGGATCTGCGTTTTAGGTATGATTAGGCCTAATTTTTGTCTTCAAGTCTTCATACTGTCTTTAACTGTGTGGATTAGGCCTTTGATAGTCAAATTTATGTCGTAATCCCTCAAAACTGTGTTTAAAATCATTAAACAATTATTTTTGCTTTGATTTTATCCTTGGACACTGATACTCTTTATTCTATCAAGGTTTACTATGTTTTATTTCCATGCAGGCATACAGAGGGTTTTATTATGTTATCAGTGCTCATGAGGCATAGATAAATCATGTTGTGAACCTTTGAAAAAAAAAATTCTTGATTGATATTGACCTGAGGGATCGTCATCCCCAGCCATTCATTTCTTCTTAAAACAATGGAATGGCCTTTAAAAACCTGCACAAACAAGAAAAAATTATAAAAATATTGCGGGGATAGGTTTAAATTGCTTTGGAGGCTTGGATTTAATCGTGACCATTGGATGAAATCAACCAATAGCGAGGATTTCTTGTTGGGGTCAAATGGGGAGGCAGTTGGGTGAATGAGAGTTAGATTAAGTCTGAGCCGTTAGATCAGATTTGATCAATGGCCAAGATTAATCGAGATTTTATAATGTGGAGGGGTAAAATTATAATAAAATGGAAGAAAATGTATTGAAAAAGGGGAAAAACCTTTGGCGAAAGTGAACTGGGGTTAAAAATGAAGTTTGGATGCGAGATGAATGAGAGCCGTTGATCTAGGATGATCAACGATCGAGATTCCTTGAATGAAGTGATGGGGGGTTTGGATGATGGGAAAATGAATGGGGAAGGATTTAATCTGAGTCGTTGGATGAAAATAACGAACGGCGAAGATTAAAAGACAAAAATATTGATGCAGTGGAGAGAGTGGTTTAGCGGAAAACCAGGATGGTTTTTGCGCGGCGAAAAGGGGGAAAGGTAGTATTGCCTTTTGGAACATGATATGCATTAGCATTTGACACGTGGATTTTTAAAACCACCCATATTGAGTAAATTTAAAACGTTATCTTCCGGGCGCAAAGTCATGCGATATCACGCGTTGACCATCAGATCTGGGGTGTCATATCGAATGGTTGTGAGGAGAGCGCGATGGATGTAAGATGCACGGACGAAAAATGTGGGTGGAGTAAGGGGCGGTTTAGATGTGGACCGTCAGATCAGTGGAATGGACAGCGGAAATCCGTCAACGGGGAAAGTAGGTCCCAAAGGTGTTGGGCTTGTTGAGTTCCGTATGGACCATTAGATCTTAGGAATGAACGTCCCAGATCAATCGATGGAGCGATGAAAGGAATATGAAACAGGGGTCGGGCGAAGATCAGGCGTAATTTGGACCGTTGATCTGGGAAGATCAATTGTGGATCTTCACCGAGGAATTTAAACTTTCGGGTTGTGGTAATAAAAAGGAAGGGTCGGACTTGATCTAGACCATCATATTTTTTGGAATGGATGGCCCAGATTTGATCGCAGGGTCACAAATCGGCAGAGGTGAATGGAAAGCACAAAGGGAATGCCTCAATGCTATTAAGCGCGGGCCATTAGATCTAGGAGAGATCAATGGTTAGGATTGAATCGACGAGTTTTAATGTTGGAGGGCTATGGCGGAGTGAGATTGAATCTGGGCTGTTGGTTCTTGTGGATTTCAACAGCTCAGATTAAATCGCGGGATCGTAATCGGAGGAGGGAAAGGGAATGGAAAAAATAAATTTTGCGATGCGATGGAGCGAGGACCGTCGATCTAAAAACTAGATCGACGGTCAGGATTTAATCGTGAAGGCCAAAGGCAGAAGGGCGGGTTTTGAACAGGGAGCGATATGGACTGTCGGATCTGGCCACGATAAAGCAGATCAACTGTAGGGAATTGATCGTTGGATCACATCTGCGGGGAGGAAAAAAAACAAAGGGTAAGTTAGAAACTTGCAATGCAATTGGCTGATGATCGTTGATCGGTTTAGATCGATGGTTAGTATTCACTGAAACTTCAAACTATCGGTTTTATGAAAAATCAAAGGAAATTCGGGTTTTTTATGAAATACAAAGGAGGAAAAGGTTTTGGACGGGGGCTTAAGGATTTCTAGCGCCCGGTTGCGGGGCTTATGATCCCATGAAGTTAAAGGCTTTCCCAGAGTTAAGCCCTTGGGGGCTTAGGAAACCTTATACACCGAGAAAGGCATTTTTGGCCTAAAACATAGTTTTTAGCCAATTTAGTTGTTCCGATTGGTAAATGGAGGCTCTTTAAACCAAATGGTAGGAGACCAAATGGTTATAAAAGGGTTTTGAAGTGAATTTGAAGGTTAAAAGAGGCTTATGGAGTGATTTTTAAGGGGAACAAGGAAACAAAAATGGAGGTCAAATATGAGTGAAGAGAGGGGAAAAATGATGGGAAAAATGGGGTTTTCTAGCAGTCTTTTTCCTCAGGAAAACAACAGATTTTTCAGGGTTAAATGAGGGAAACAATAGTGAAGATTATCTTAAAGGATAAAAGATCATCATAAGACTTCAAGAACTCATAATTTGGCCATAAAATTGTTTCTTTAAGGCTTAAAAAAATTTTTAGCCACCATTTGATATGACAAATTTTATAGGTGGCTAACAATATGTTAAAGATATACAACTTTTCATTTAACCAAGAATTAGAAGTACATACACTAACCTAAAAACAATAGTCTAAATTTTAATGGAACATTATTTAATTCAATTTGCACAACATATTTAAATCCCGAAAATTCAAACCACCAATAAGAAAACAAAGAAAATAATTACCTTATGTTCAATGTTAGACTCAACCAATGCTTTGACCCCAACAAGTGTGCTTATAGGGAAAGCCACATGTCAACATGTTCGAATGAAATGGAAACCATGTGCATAATATTTATCTGTAGAAAATAACTGACAATCAAGATGAAATAAACTGAAATCAATCTTATTCCAATCACCCATAATTTATTAAAATGTATGCCAAACCTAATATGGTTAGTTAATTCAACCATATTTTAGTAATTAATCAATAGAATGATTCCAAAACATGAACAAGGCCATAGTGAGGTACAATAACACATAATTATTTTTCAGCATATTAAGATTCCAAGTGAATGATGGTAATACTAACTACTCGACAACGAGCGAAAATGTTGCCATCGGGGTCACAAGAGTGACATGACATGGCTGGATTAAAAAAATTGAGAAAAATTGGGGAACTTTCCAACAATACATCAAAACTGTCGGAACTAAAGTGTCGAAAAATTGACCATATGTACTAGTGTATGTGGGTTAGTGGTTAAGGGTTAATGGGCTTAGGGTTTAGGGGGTTAAATGGGTTAGGGGTCAGTAATTAGGGTTTAAAGGGTTAGGGTTAAGGGTTTATAGGTTTAGGGGTTAAATGGGTTAGGGGTTTAGGGGTCTGGGGGTTAAATGGGTTAGGGATTGGGGTTTAGGGGTTAGAGGTTAAGGCTTTAGAGTTTTAGGTTTTAGGGGTTAAATTGGTTGGGGGTTAGAGATTTAGGAGGTTAAATGGGTTAGGGGTTGGGAATTAATGTTTAAGGGGTTAGGGGATAAGGGTTTAGAGGTCTAGGGTTTAGGGGGTTAAATGGGTTAGGGGTTTAGGGGTATATGGGGTTAAATGGGTTATGGGTTGGGAATTAGGGGATTAAGGACTATAGGGTTTTCAGAAAAAATATTTACAGTGTTCCCTATACATTTAAAATAAAATTTCGCTATTGCGACGCTAGTTGACCGAATCAAATTTGACTTTGTCAAAGGGAAAGTGACTGGTATTTTCATATCCGTTGGTATACCGACGCACATAACATGGACGTCACTATAGCGACGTTGTCTTCTATTACTGTCACTATTGTGACACCCTAGCCAGGCGCATCGCAATAGCAACGTTTTTTTATAGTGTTGCAAGAGAGATGGGATTAAAAAATTTGAGATAAATTGGGGAACTTTCCAAAAATACGTCAAAAATGTCGAAACTAAAGTGTCATAAAATTGACCATATGTAATAGTGACCCGAAAAACACCCAATTCCTTCTCTTCAACCACATACACATACACACAGTGTGCATCACACATGCATAACCACACATGACATACAACACCATACAATACATGCACCTACACTAACATACACCACATACACGTACACCCAACATACAACACAACACAATACATACACCTACATCCAATTTAAAACACAAAAAAATACATACACCAACATCTGGCGTACAACACAATACATATACATAGAGGACAAAAAAAGGAATACACATGCCATGATACCATTACTATGCAATGCACATACACAGTACCACACGTACAAAAAACAACATTTACAACATGCACACAATACCACATGTGCACAACATAACATGCATGACATGCACACAATACCGCATACACAACATGTACATAGTACCACTTGTACGCAACACCATCTACAAAAAATGTGCACAACACCACATGTACACATCACCACCTGCATAACGTGTACACAACACCACCTGCATAATGTGTACACAACACCACCTGCACCACATGTACACAACAAGAAATGTACACAACACCATATGCATGACATGTACACAACAAAACCTGCACAAAACACCCCATGTACAACATGTACATGGCACCACATGCACACAACACCACATGTACAATCACACATGCAATGCCACATGTACATAGAACCATATGTGAAATACGCACACCACACCATATGTACACAGCACCACATACGCAACATGCACAAAGCACCTTATGTACATAGCGCCATACATCCAACATGTACACAACACCACTTATACACAACACCGCATATACAATATGCCCATAACAACATTTGTAGACAACACTGCATATCTAACATGTTCACAACACCACATATCTAACATGTGCACAATATCATCTATACACAACGCTGCATACAAAACATGTACAAAACACCATCTATACACCACATCACATGCATACAACATCACAGGTGTAGCATGTACAACATATACACAATAATAGTATTGCAATATATAGACCACATAGTGACTCTACCAAGCAACCTTTCTTCAAGTGTCTTTCCACTATTCATGTTTGTTCCAACATGTCACAAATCACACTTCCTTCATTCCACTGAAGTACCCTTCAGCATAGCATGCCCATAACATAAGCATTGGCATAATACAAACACATAATATCAAATCATATCCAAATGATACTAACCTCATATATATATTTCAAGGCTACTCTTCCCACTTGATTCCTCATAAACCAAGAACCCTTTCATGCCATTCACCTACATAAGCAATCATTCCTCCACAAGAATGATCTTTGATGACCTTTTCTAACAGTGAAATACATAAATGTATATACACATACAAACATCAGCATAAAAAAATCAGGATCCCTAACGACCCTATCAAACAGTAGCATACATACACACATATATACATATAAACATTAACATGAAATAATCATGATCACTCACAACCCTGTCATAAAACGACATACATACATACATGTATATAGATATATACATCAACATAATCATGATCACAACATAATTACTATATATCATAAGATTTAGGTTAAAAGACCCCCCTTTATCCTTACACAACATGCACAACATTGAGAACAACATTTCCTAACTTTCATATGATACCTTAAGCCCATTTACTTTACCTTTCCTAATACCATTTCTTGTGATTATTATGGCATCGTCCATTTATCCCAATGGACCTAAACAACTCAACCATATGTCATACTCTTTCCTTTAGTTTACCCTATACAGGCATCAAGCTTCATCCAGGTCTTACATTACCTATTGGGTTTCATCCAACTCTTCCTGAACTCCATTAACATTTTCTTTCCCAAACCAATTCCCAAGAATATCACAAAATAAAAGATGAGAGCAAGAACAAACAAGAAGAAAACCATGAAAACCAATAGAAATACAACACCGCAACAAAGTGGCATGATCATGCACTATACACAATCAAGACTGCAAATCAAGTGAAACAAATAAAAACAGACCAAAATCACAAGAATAGAAACAAACACCATGATTCAATCCCCATGGTTCCCTGGGATTCGAAGGGAAATCTCAACCTAAGCCTTCTTCAAAATATCATGGCAATATCTTTTTCCATGCAATCCCTGCATCATACTTCCATAACCAAACAATTGTCAGTGTATAAGTAAATATAACAATATACCAGTTACCTCACCTTGTTATTCCAAGCACATTAACCTTTAACTAAACACATCCATGCCATCTCTCATGGGAATCCAATTCCCTTGATGAATCCAAATATAACTATAAACTAGCTAATATGCGTGTCTAATACATATTCATGAATATAACACATATCCACATAATGTCAGATGAAATCAAGATTAAGAATACTTCCTTTATTCATGCAAAGCACTCATTCATTGTAATTGAGGTTTCCAAACCTAACCAAAGGAATCCTCAACCAATTGTTGGGTGTTGAGCCTGATTATCTTGTTTATTTTGTATCACAGCATTAGACCCATGTACCTTAATGGGGGCGGCAACACCACCTGTAATTAAACGCTTCTTGGGGGGACCAGGGGGGGCAGCTGTGACTTTATGGAGCCCCCACCCTGGCAGGGGGTTTTGGGGGCAGTTCCCCCGAAGCTAAAAACAGACGTAAAATTGCCTTGTAAAAGTATATTAATTTCTAGTCAATCTGGGTCATTCATTAGGTGGATGAGCTGACAGTAGAAGTTATGTTTAGTTTAGGATTTTTTGCCCCAAAAGGCAACCCCTCGCTTGTATGAGGGTATTGTATTGCTGCTGTGTATTGTAGGTGTATTCTCAAAGCGATAAAAAGAGAGGGAGACTGTGAGGGAGAACAGAGGATATTACAGCGGATCTACTGTAGGTTGTGTCTCTTCATTTTGCTGGATAATAGAAAGGAAGGGTTGGTTGTTCGGGGTGGACGTAACCCAAACTAGGTGAACCACGTATATATGTGTCTCTCTGGTTTTATGTGTTTTGTGTGCTTATGTTTTCCGCATATTTTATGTGTTGCAATGCTTTGTAATATTTAATTTTCTAACAAATGGTATCAGAGCCGAAGGTCTATTTGGCTTATAAACTCGTAGGAAAGAAGGGTTCCTGGTTCAAGTGGGAGAAATGGAAGAATATGGTAAGTTTAGGGTTGAGAAATTTAACGGCCAAAACTTCCCGCTGTGGAAGATGTAGATGGAAGATTATCTGTATCAAAAATATTTGTACCTACCATTGAGCGGAAAAAACAAAGAAATCGATGACTATGATAGACGCAGAATGGTATATTCTTGATAGAAAGGCACTCAGAACAGTACGGTTGTGTCTCGTGGTGATGATAGCCTTCAATATTTCGAACGAAACAACAACAGAGGGTTTGATTAAGGCATTGGTGAAAATATATGAAAAACTCTCAGCCTCAAACAAGGTATTTCTTATGAAACATTTATTTAATATGAAGATGTCGGAAGGTGGATATGTTGCAGACCATTTAAATGATTTTAATACAGTTACCAGTCAATTAATTTTTTTAGGGGTAAACTTTGATGATGAAGTTAGAGCTCTATTATTTTTGTGCCCATTTCTAGAAAGATGGAACGGTTTAGTTATGGCCATTAGTAACTCTGTCTTTGGATATAGTACTTTAAAGTTTGATGATGTTGTCAGTGCTATCCTTAGCGAGGAAATGCGACGGAAAAGCTCTAGTGAGACATCAGGTAATGCCTTGAGTGCAGAGTCTAGGGGAAGAAGAATGGAAAGAGGAAAGAGCTCAAGATATAAATCAAGGAAAGGCAAATCCAAGTCTAGATCAGGGATAGTGTGCTAGAAATGCGGAAAGAAATGACACCTAAAGAAAGACTGTAGATCTCGGAAGGGAAAAGAAGGAGACACACAGCAAGAAAACAATCATGAAGCACAAATGTGACAGGTGATGTGTTACAAGATGCTTCGATTATTTCTTTCGAAAATGTTACTGATTCTTGGGTTGTAGATTCAGGGGCCTCATTCCATGCCACACCTGATAAGAAATATTTTCATGACTATGTTCAAGGAGATTTTGGAAAATTCCATTTGGGTGATGATAAAACCTGTAAAATTGTTGGAATGGGTAAGGTTCTTGTAAAAAAATAGAATGGAAACCAATGGCTATTAAAGGAGGTAAGGCATGTTCCAGATCTGAAGAAAAATCTGATTTCAACAGGGCAGTTAGGCAATGAAGGTTGTGTGACAACTTTCACAGATAAAACTTGGAAGGTCACCAAAGTAGCGCTGGTAATAGCAAAAGGCAAAAAGGTTGATACATTGTATTTATGCAATGGTATTTCTAACTCTGTAATGCTTTAACTTTCAAAGGAGCAGATGTAGCATTATGTCATCATAGGCTCAAACACATGAGTGAGAATAGGATGAATATTCTTCACTCAAGAAATTTGTTGCCGAGTTTGAAAAATGTTGATTTGGATTTATGTGAGAATTGCATTTATGGAAAACAAAAGAGAATCAGGTTTCTCAGAGTTGGGAAAGAAAAGAAGAGTGAAAAACTAGAGCTTGTGCATACAGATGTATGGGGACCTGCTTAGGTATCTTCTCTTGGTGGCTCTCATTATTATGTTACTTTTATTGATGATGCAACTAGAAAAACTTGGATTTATTATATTCAGAATAAATTTGATGTATTTGACATTTTCAAGAAATGGAAAGCTTTGGTTGAGATTGAGACAAGAAAGAAGTTGAAGTGTCTCAGATCAGAAAATGGAGGTGAATATTGCAGCAGAGAGTTTGATAGGTATTTTTCAGAGCATGGAATTCGCAGAGAGAAGACAGTTCCAAGAACACCACAAGAAAATGGTGTCTCAGAAAGAATGAATAGAACAATCATGGAGCGTGCAAGGTTCATGAGATTACATGCAGGAATGCCTTTAAAATTTTGGTCAGATGTCGTAGATACTGTTTTATATCTAATAAAAAGAGGGCCTTCAAGTTCCTTGGATGGTGGTATTCCAGAGGAAGCATGGACTGGTAAAAAAGGAAACTACTCCTTTTTAAAGTCTTTTGGTTGTGAGGCCTTTGTCCATATTAATAAAGAAAACAGAACAAAGCTTGAGGCAAATTCAAAGAAATGTACCTTTATTGGATATGGTGTTAATGATTTTGGTTATCACTTATATGAATATGAAAATCAAAAAATCATTAGGAGAAGAGACGTAATTTCAATGAAAAGGTCTTGTACAAGAATTAGTTGCAGGAAAAGAAACAAGAAAAATAAAACAAAGAATACACAGTTCTTGATGAGATCACAGAAAAATTAAAGGTGCCTGAAAAATAATAATTATCAACAGCCACAACAACAGCAACCACCACAACAGCAACAGGCACCTCAAACACCTGAAAGTGGTGTTAGAAGATCTACCAGGATAAGTAGACCCCCTGAACGATACTCTCCTTCATTATATTATTTATTGTGGAATGACTCAGGTGAACCTGAATGTTATGAACAATCAATGCAGGTTGAAGCCAGGAAGAAGTGGGAGCTAGCCATGGAAGAAGAGATGGACTCCTTAATGCATAACCAGACTTGGGACTTATTCAAGTTGCCTGCAGGTAAACCTACATTGCAGAATAAATGGGTTTACAGGCTGAAGGAAGAAGATGGAGGAAAATAGAGGTACAAAGCTAGACATGTGGTGAAGGGGTTCGCACAAAAGAAAGGTATTGATTTTGATGAAATATTTTCTCCTGTTGTTAAGATGACTTCAATCAGAACTATTTTAAGTCTTGTAGTAGTGGAAGATTTACATCTTGAACAGTTAGATGTAAAGACAACATTTTTCCATGGAGATTTGGAGGAAGAGATATATATGGAGCAACCAGAATAATATGAGGTCTGTTGGAAGGATAAATCATTCTTGCTGACAAGACAAATCTCCCTAGTTTCCTATGGACAGCTAGCAACAAAGAGACAAACAAAAACTATTTTCTCTAGATAATATTTGATTCAAAATTAGCTACAACAGAGGTCTTGAAGACCTACCTGTAGTCTAGTGTTGTTCGTAATGATCTTCTTTCTAGCTTCTTGAAAGAGTCGTCTTCAAATATTTGCAATCACAAACATGGAAAAAATCAATAGCACCTGTATAGTATAAACTAATTCACGAATCATATATCTATCAATATGATCAAGGAATTCAAGAAACAAGCTAATTAATTAAATAAAACATGATAAACAAGCTACTTAATTAAAGAACTCATTGAGAAAATAGGATCCATTTGTATTATCTTTGATGAAGAAAGAGCCTTACAACCGTGTCTGCCTTGATTTCGTACAGGTCTTTTTGGGGTCCGGAACAAGCGTTTCCTCTACTCTGAAAAGCTTTTCACTCTCTCAACTAAAATTCACATGGGTGTGTAATCATTTCCACATAATGATCAGTTAAGAGAGTCTGAGTTTCTACAACATTTCTCCTCAAAAATTCTCAAAGTCTCTCTCCCTTTGAGGCTGCACTATGGCTTCAATTTATAGGAAAAGAGAAGAGGTTGCAGCTCCACATAAGAGGGGATAGAATCCTATTTTCAAGGGATTGAGCTCCATAAATCAAGGGGTAGGCTCCCGTAATGGAGGAATGAATGTACATGATAGGAGCGAACCTTTGGCCGGATAATTGCTTCCAGAAGCTTCCAGATTTGACTGTTGGGCTTATAAATGTTACTTTCCGCCTTCATTTTACCTTTTACAGGGGTTTGCACCTTTAATGAAGAAAAAGTGCATTTAGCTCCACATGATTTAGAAAAAATAGGTGCAGCACCGTAGCCAATGTTAAGAGAAAGTGTGGTACAAGTGTTTTTAAGACTTTTATGAGATTTTCTCTCAATTTCAAGGCTTGATTTTAGGAACTTTGATGTTGTAGACTTCTAAGGGAGTAATATATGAGTAATGATGAACCTATATAGACACTAAAACGTCATGGTGACAAATTTCAGTGTAAAAAATTCCCCCCTAAAGTGCAAAGTCTGAGAGTATTTGAAGAGTGATGTGCTTTATCATTTCAAGGATTAGCTTGTGGACACCCCAGTCAGAATCTTGTAAAAACATTCAATGCAAAACATATATATATATATATATATATATATCATCACTGAGGTAGGCATTCCCATACTCAGATCAAAAACTAACTAAACTTGTTCTGATACAGAAATGATTATAATATTACATCGATAGTGTAGACACAGCATGGATGCAACCGTCTGTAATGAATATTCTACTGCATAATGAATAATAAAAATCCTCGCAGCCTGGATGGTGGAAACTAGGGTCTTGATTTCTGCTTCCTGAACTAGTATGATTCTATCCATGCAATTAAATGTGTCGAAGTCGAACATGGTAGAACCCACTTGATTACCAGTCAATGATGTGAATTGTTAACAAGTGTGAGAGAAACCACCAATAATGAAAATGGCTCTCAAATTACTCAGTACAATTCATGAAATGTGAATAAGTGATCTGAAGTAAAACATTTCACGGAATCGTTCGATCGAAGGTCAATGATGCAACCTGTCGTCGAAGGTGAGAAACCTGCCATTAAGGCATGCAGGTTCCAAGGTACTGACGGATTCTAGATCAACTTCCTAGATGATGACATGTCATCGATAGAAAGTGATCCGTCATAAGCAAGCTCACGACATGAAACCATAGATCAAGTTTTGAAGAAATTTTTTGCAAGGACTGACTCAGGGATGGTCAATGGGAATGGAGACAAATGTTTTCAGATCAATGGTTTTTTTGGCTATCCTCTTGAACACATAATGACACTTCAGATGGTTTGGTAACAATTTCCCTAAGCTAATACCCAGAAACTAGCTGAAGGCCTTCAATGTGGTTTGATTAACTGATAGGCAAAGGATTTTCCCAACCTAGGTAGAAGTGTGACAAAAAGTGTCGTGTTCAAGAGTGGTATACTACTTTTAAATCAAAGTGTAACAAATAGATTCATTTTCTCTCTTTTTCCCCCACCATTTCTGGCAAGTACCTCTTTATTTTTTACAAGCTTGAGGAGGATAACATTTGCTTGTTTATAAGTTCATCCTTCGGATGAGTCCAACTTAGTTTAAAATCAAACCCATTAGAAGGAGTGGTATGTTCCTGTTTGTAATCGACCAGTCCTTTACTGTTAAATTTTAACGAGTCCAGTATAGGAGAAACTCGATGTTTTTCATTTTTAGGGAGTCAGAAGAAAAAACTTAAGAAAACTCCATGGATGTATTTTTTTGTAATTTTAATCTCTCAGGCCCGAAAAAGGATGAAATAATACGGGAGAGAACTCTATTGACCATTATTAGTCAACGTATACCTTTTTCGTAAATAGTCCATTTCAGTCCGAAAAAGGTGTAAACTTATACTGAAGGGATGACTGTTCATTTCCTTTAACGAGTTTGAATAGTCAAGTACTTGGAAATATTTTGAAATTTAGAGAGTCTGAAAAGGGCAAAAAAGAGGACTCCACGGTTTCGCTTTTTCATAATTTTCAGGAGCCTAAAAAAGTGATAAAAGTATACTCATCATTTTTTCTTTTTCGTAAGTTTTAACGAGTTCTAAAAAGTGATAAAAATTGTACTCATATGGCCGACTTTAAATTTAATTTACGAGCAGGAAAAGACGAAAAGAACTCAGAATTTTCACGTTTTTTACGAGAATGAAAGATAGCGAAATAATCTCGGGATTTTCATGATTTTAACGAGTCTTGAAAATAATAATGGACTTGAGATAGGTTTATTTTTTACACAAGCTTGAAACAAAGAAAAATTTGCTTGAGATAGGTTTGTTTCATTTTTACACAAGCTTGAAACAGAGAAAACTATGCTCGAGAGTGGTTTCATTTTTACACAAGCTTGAAATGTAGGAAAACTATGCTTAAGAGTGGGTTTTTTTTATTTTTACACAAGCTTGAAACAAAGGAAAAATCATGCTTGAGATAAGTTTTAATGCCCCCAAGCGTAACTTTCTAGAGCACATGCCCCCCCAAGCTTCATTGCATTCAACTAAGCAGACTACTAGTTACTAATAGTTGGATGAAATGAAGGTTCATTTACGAGATCAAATGAAAGACTCGACTTTGACAAGGAGAGGATTTGTTTAATTTTTTAATGAGATTGAAAAACTAAAAGAACTATGCTCGTGGAACCTTGTTTCATTTTTTAACGAGCTTAAAAAAAGAAAAGGAACTGTGCTCACGGTGACTTGCTTCATTTTTTAACGAGGTTGACACAAGAAAAGAACCATCCTCATAAACTAATATTTCTAATCTATCAATATACTCTCTACAACCTACCTATATAACCTACTGATTCATTTTTTAATGAGTTTGACACAGGAAAAGAACTATCCTCATGGGTCTGTTTCATTTTTTAACAAGATTGACACAGTAAAAGAATTGTCCTCATCTAAAACATGTTTCATTTTTTAATGAGTTTGACACAGTAAAAGGAACTATCCTCATAGACATGTTTCATTTTTTAACGAGGTTGACACAGTAAAAGGAACTCTCCTCATTGACATGTTTCATTTTTTAACGAGGTTGACATAGTAAAAGGAACTATCCTCATGATGAACTGATTCATTTTTTAACGAGGTTGACATAGTAACAGGAACTATCCACTGAGCACATGTTTCATTTTTTAATGAGGTTGACATAGTAAAATGAACTCTCCTCATCGTGACCTTTTCATGGCTTCCAACTGGAAGAAAGACATGTCAAGGGATACTCCTCGATCATGGCTTCCAAAAGGTCTTCATCAGATGGAAGAAAAATTCTCTGGAAGGAACACACGTCAAGGGACTCAAAAGGGATAGGAACATCATGTTCAAATAATCCCATATAGTTTTCCATGTCAATTACTGGAACTAAGTCAAAGGAAGTCGAGCAAACAGTGAAAGGCTCGCTTGCATTGGTAACTAAAAACATGGGACTAGTTTCCACATAATTAACCCGTGGTGGGGTAGATACCACCTTAGTATAAGGAAAATTTAGGGGTGTCAGATTATTGGTAGTCAAATCAAGACTAGCGAATTAAATTTGGTCAACAATAACAATGTTTCCATTGTGAGGGAAAGACATCACATAAAAGAGTGTCGATACGACGGCTTTCATTACATAGACATAGTCTCGCCCAAGGAGTAAATTGAAATCCAAGGGGCATCAAACTACCATAAGATCAATACAGATATTTTTACCTTCCAAAGTAATAGAAAAATTAGGAAGGATCCCTAAAGTTTCACTAATGGTTCTGTTAAAATCTTTCAGATTCTGTGTAACAGGCACAAGCTGAGGGGAACCCAAAGCATTCTAAGCAGTTGAGGATAAAATACTAACAGAAGCACCGTCATCTACATGTGTGTGGCGTACATTCGTACCACAAGCCTTCAAAATTATTTGGAAAGGGATGGAGGAAGGAAGACAAGGTTCTGTCAGTCTATTCCAATCAAAATAAAATACCTCTGTACTTGGAGGGGGTTCTATAGGAACAGATGAAATGCCCCCTAGCATAGAAGAATCTGATGTAGCAAGAAGAACCTAAGCATTATGAATTTTACTCTCTACAGGGAGAGTGGGATCGACCAAATGTGAAATCGAATCGACCACTTGATCAACTAAAGGATCATCAACCTGACTGATATCAGTTTCATTGTCTAATGGAAGAGTGGGATTGACTGTACTTGGAATTAGATCAATCACTTTGTCAATTAACGATAAGTTGGGAGAAAGTTGACGGTAACCAGTTCGAAGTTCTTGTTGTGGAACAGTAAGGTTTTCCAACAATTTTGAGGCTTCATCCATGTGAGGGAAAATGTGATTTTGATGACTCCCTTTGCATAACTTACAAGGAAACCTAACTTTACCCATTTTTCCAGGAATCTGACTATCACTAGTTGATGGATCAATGGAAAGTTGATGAGATTTTTCTGACCATACTTCCTAGACCTTTGGAATACTAGGACAATTGATAAGGAAGTGTTCACCCTTACAAATCTTGCAATGTAATTTAGCTTTCGATGCATGTTGGAGGTTTATTCAACACTACTAACACTTACAGACATGGTTGTTTGGTTGACTTGTTTCTTATCTTGCTTCTTCTTCTTCTTCCCTTTTTTATTCTTCTTAGCCACCTGGTTACTAGCATCAAGGCTTTTACCAAGCGAAGAGGAAGAATGGGAGGAAGACATATTGGGCAAAGAAGTTAAAGGGTCAACAAGAGTTTGGTGATGTTGAGATGGTGAACTCTGTTGAGGTGAAGCATCCGGTTGAGGTGGAACAATTGGAGTATTCGAGGCCAACTAAATTGAAAATAGCCATATCGGTAAACCTATTGTAAATCCAGGTAATGACAATGCAGCCATATAAGGAGGACCAACATTTCCAAAGCAAGGAAAAGTACTAGGATTCTCGTTAAGAGGGGTTCCTAGGTTGGTAAATTCTGAAACAGTTGCCATTAGATTCAACTTCAGTGAATTTTATTAATAATTTTAAACTAAAATTAACAATTCACAATTCACACCTAAACAATTAAAACTCACAATTCACACCTATGGTCTCTAAAAAGTAAAAACAAACAAATGAACATGCGCTAAAAAATATAGGAGTCAAACCACACACAAACAGTAGATTCCCGCACTAAAAACACTAGTTGGTGATGAAATCCAACATCGTAGAATTTTAATGCAGAAATGGCGATTGGAACAGTTACCCCGACAACCTTCTTAATGAAACAGACCAGTGCAAGTTTCACCACTTAACCATCTTGAGTGAAGATAACCCTTTGGAGAGTCAAAGTGAGTCTAGCTGACGTCTGCTTCAGGTATAGTGGGATCTTTCCTCCACCGTCACCTTGGGAAAGAATCCTATATATTATGGTCACTAAGGTCACCAACAGAAACAAATATAGCTGGGGGAACAGTCTATGATCTGACACACACGCAAGGGCAGAGTAACAAAGCTCAATCCCCTTGAAGGATAATCCAAGGTTTACTGACAAGTGACCCCAGGCTCCTCGATAATGGTCAATCCGAGGTTTACCATTGTTAATACGTGTATATCTTTTATTATTCCCAATGAGGAAGGATTGATTACCTCACTGGTTCAGATATGATGTTTTTTTTTACTCCTTTAGGAGGAGCTTCCAAGAGCATACATGCTACTATTGGATTTTTCTACCACAAGATAGACTATTTTTTTGTCTTACTATCTTGGAGAGTTAACTAAAACCTATTCCAAGACACTAGCCTAAGCTATGTTGGTGGAAAGAGCCCTAAAAATGTAAAAATTTCTAGATGAATTTTAATTAAGCACTGTGTTATTTGGGCTGTTATTACTCAAAAGGTAAATGGATATGAAACCAATGGTGTTATGACCCGACCCAAAACTGAATGCAATTAAATATGATTATGTAATCTTTTCAATTCGATGAATCCTAACTAAAGAAAGGAGAGAGTTTCCATTCACTTCCAACAATGCAAAAATTGATAAATAAGAGAAAATATAACAAATTTTCTAATGCACCAATTTCATCAAGAAAACTAATACTTATCAATTCAAAAAAAAAAAAAATTTTGATGTTTTAAAACAAGCATAAAAACATGTAAATTCAAATCAAAGAAAACGATCTAAATCTACGATTGATTTTTCCAGAATGTAAACTATGCACAATTCACTTGAAAAGTATGCAAATGTAATCTATGCACATTTTTCATTCACTTTCTAAAAATGAGAATTCTAATTATGCAAATGTAATCTATGCAAGAGAATTCTCAAACACAAGATGATTCTAATGTAATCTAAAGAACCAATCAAGTGTAATTAAATAAAATTGGGTGAGAGTTCCAAAGATCGAAAAATAAAAACACTTAAAGGCGATTAACAGTCAAAAACAATTTAGCCCCCCCCCCCGACGAATGAGGGCGAAATTTTTTTGCAAAAACAAAAGAAAAAAGATGAAAAATTGTTAACAAACTAATACAAACCTCGAAGTAATGACCAAAGGAAATAAAATTAAGAATTTCTCCAAAAAAGAAACTCAAAACACCCAATTAACTTAACAGAGGCTGATGAGACTGTAAAATTGCTAAAAATAAATTCACACAAGGCTTTTGACAGTCAAGACAAGTCTGGGAAAATACATAGAATCATGTAAGTTGGTTCCAAAAAAGAGAATCTTTAAACTTTTCAAAAAATTTCTTGGGTCCGCAGGTTTCAGTATAAAAAGGTGCAGTACCGCACTATTTACACAGAGAAACTGTGGAGGTTACCGCACTGTTTTCAAAGAAAAAGTGTAGAGCCCAGAAAACATAAAGAAAAATAAAAAATTTCAAATCAAACTTTTCAGGGATTCTAATTTACCCATACCAGTGCAGAATAATATAAATCAGAAAAATGCTTTCCAAAGTCAAACTTAAATATAAAAAGAAAACTAAGTTCATTTTATTTTCCCCAGCGGAGTCACCATTTCCTTGGACGGATAAATCGTTCTTGCTAACAAGACAAATCTCCCTAGTGTCCTACGGACAGCTAGCAACAAACATACAAACAAAAAATATTTTCTCTAGATAATATTCGATTCAGAATTAGCTACAATAGAGGTTTTGAAGACCTACCTGTAGTCCAGCGCTGTTCGTAATGATCTTCTTTCCAGTTGCTTGAAAGAGTCGTCTTCAAAGATCTGCAATCACAAACATGGAAAAAATCAATAGCACCTGCATAGTATAAACTAATTCACGAATCATATATCTATCAAGATGATCAAGGAATTCAAGAAACAAGCTAATTAATTAAATAACTCATTGATAAAACATGATAAACAAGCTACTTAATTAAAGAACTCATTGAGAAAACAAGATCCATTTGCATTATCTTTGATGAAGAAAGAGCCTTACAACTGTGTGCGCCTTGATGTCGTACAGGTATTTCTAGGGTCTAGAATAGGCGTTTCCTCTACTCTGACAAGCTTTTCACTCTCTCAGCTAAAATTCACATGAGTGTGTAATCATTCCCACATAATGATCAGTTAAGAGAGTCTGATTTTATACAACATTTCTCCTCAAAAATTCTCAAAGTCTCTCTCCCTTTGAGGCTTCACTATGGCTTCAATTTATAGGAAAAGAGAAGAGGTTGCAGCTCCACATAAGAGGGTATAGAATCCTCTTTTGAAGGGATTTAGCTCCATAAACCAAGGGGTAGGCTCCCATAATGGAGGAATGAATGTACATGATAGGAGCGAACCTTCGACCCGATAATTACTTCCAGAAGCTTCCAAATTTGATTGTTGGGCTTCTAAATGTTACTTTCCGCCTTCATTTTACCTTTTACAGGGGTCTGCACCTTTAATGAAGAAAAAGTGCATTTAGCTCCGCATGATTTAGAACAAATAGGTGCAGCACCACAGGCAATGTTAAGAGAAAGTGCGATACAAGTGTTTTTAAGACTTTTATGAGCTTTTCTCTCAATTTCAAGGCTTGATTTTAGGAACTTTGATGTTGTAGACTTCTAAGGGAGTAATATATGAGTAATGATGAACCCATATAGACACTAAAATGTCATGGTGACAAATTTCAGCGTAACAAGGTCAAAGGGAAAGAAAAATTAGTGTGCAGGTTAAAGAAGAGCTTGTATGGCTTAAAACAGGCTCCAAGGCAGTGGTATCTAAAATTTGACAAGTTTATGTCTGAACGAGGTCATACTAGATGTCACTCTGATCATTGGGTTTATCTGAAAAGGAAAAATGATGGCAGTTATATTATATTATTATTGTATGTAGATGACATGCTTGTTGCAGGGTCTAACATGCAGGAAATAAATATGCTCAAAATAAAATTGGCAAATTCATTTGCAATGAAGGATTTGGGAGCTGAAAAACAAATCTTTGGTATGAGAATAACTAGAGACAGGAAAAATTGCAAATTAACATTGTTTCAGAATGATTACATACAAAAGGTGTTGAAAAGATTTAATATGCAGAATGCAAAACCAATTAGTACACCTTTTGCTAGTCATTTCAAACTTAGTAAGGAGATGTGCCCCAAGACCCAAGAAGAAATGGACTATATATCTAAAGTTCCATATGCATCAGTAGTTGGAAGCTTAATGTACGCAATGGTCTACATAAGGCCTGATATTGCACATGCAGTGGGAGTTGTAAGCAGGTACATGAACAATCCAGGAAAAGAACATTGGATGGCAGTGAAATGGATTCTCAGATATTTGAGAGGAACCACAAATCAAGCATTATGCTTTGGTGGTTCAAGCATTTTTCTATAGGGATATGTTGATGCAGATTTGGCAGGTGACAAAGATAATAGGAAGAGCACTACAGGGTATGTATTTACTGTAGGTGGAACAACTGTCAGTTGGGTTTCAAAAATCCAAGTGTTGTTGAACTTTCAACAACAGAAGTAGAGTATGTTGCTGCTACAGAGGCTAGTAAAGAATGATTTGGTTACAAAGGTTTATGGATGAATTGGGTAAGAAGCATGATATGGGCACGCTATACAGTGATATCCAAAGTGCCATTCACCTTGCAAAGAACTCAGCATTTCATTTCAAGATTAAACACATACAGCTCAAGTACCATTTCATACGGTCAGTATTGGAAGATGGACAGTTGAAGCTGGAAAAGATACACACTAGCCAGAATCCTGTAGATATGCTAACAAAATTTGTAACCAGGGAGAAACTGATAATATGCTCAGTTTCAATTGGTCTTCAAGAAGGATGATGAATATGAGAAATAGCCAGTTCCAAAGTGGAGTCATTGTCCAGCAAATGAAGCAGCGATGGAGTTGCTACAATTAGTCTCCAAGTGGGAGATTGTTGGGTGTGGAGCCTGATTATCTTGTTTATTTTTTATCACATCATTGGACCCCTGTACCTTAATGGGGGCAGCAACGCCGCCTGTAATTAAATGCTGCCTGGGGTTATAGGGGGGGCGGCTGCGACTTTATGGTGCCCCCCCCCCTGGCGGGGGATTCCAGGGGAAGCGCCCCCGAAGCTAAAATAGATGTAAAATTGCCTTGTAAAAATATAGTAATTTCTAGTCAATCTGGGTTGTTCATTAGGCCGATGATCTGACAGTAGAAGATATGTTTATTTTAGGGTTTTTTTCCCTAGAAGGAAACCCCTCACTTGTATGATGGTATTGTATTGCGGCTGTGTATTGTAGGTGTATTCTCAGAGTGAGAAACAGAGAGGGAGAATGTGAGAGAGAACAGAGGATATTATAGTTGATCTGATGTAGGTTGTGTCTCTTCATTTTGCTAGATAATAGAAAGGAAGGACTCACTGTTCAGGGTGGACGTAGCCCAAACTGGGTGAACTACGTATATCTGTCTCTCTGGTTTTATGTGTTTTGTGTGCTTTTGTTTTCTGCATATTTTATGTGTTGCATTGCTCTGTAATATTTAATTTTCCAACACCAATTCCTTTCTTTAACTTTTCCTGCAATTGATTCTTATCATATGTTATCACATCACACAATTGTTAGTTATATAAACATATTAACTATAACCTTGTCATGCTAATACCAAACATGTTTCTCTGCCGCTGTTCACACATGTCAGTCACATGTTCCAAAGATCAAGGCATCATGTCTATTAATCTCAAATAAACCTTTACCAAGACTAACAACAGTGTAATAGTCAACTCACAATTACTAATGATAATACAACAACTAGTAGCCACTTACACTCAAGTCCATATCAATGTTCTCAACACATATGTGTTAGTTCAACCATCTCAAAACAAGATCATTCCTTCATGCAATATTATAGATAAAAACTCATATCATGCAACCAATCAAACATTCAAAACATAGAACCAACAAAACATAACCAATCTGAAATTCCTCGGGAGCTACAGACCCTTTAGGAGGAAACCAACCCTTCCAAGTGCCTAAATCCTAAGACAACTAGTAATTTTGTTGATCTAGACCCTCAACCACTCCCATGACAAGCCATGCATGCGAATTAGGCCTTGTAGTCACTTCCAAAACAAGTTATGCCAGTGATTGTGGAATTTTTCAGGCAGTTTTGAGCCAACGACCCTGGATTCTAAGTCACTTTTTCAGGGCTAGGTCTCAGGCCTCTGCCTAGAACTTCATGAAAATTTTAAAAATGATAAATAACCATGAAATCAGGTTACTAATACAAATATTTTATCAAGGACTTTACCAGACCCTACTAGCCATGACAAGCATTTCGTCAAACATGTCACAAATATGTAATCTACAAGTAATAACAACAAATTTGAGCATAGGAGACTCATAATTATCTAATATTAGTAAAGAAGCATTAATTCATTATCACAATAGCTACATTATCATCTATTAGGTCATATATTCATTTTTCATTTATTTTCTATTCAAAACATGATAAGAGCTTGTTGTTGGTCACAACCCCCCCATAATTTTTCACGACAAAATAATGGGGACCCTTTATTTTTCCATCTTAAAAAATTCCCATCTTTATTGGTGTTTCAGTGACTTTTAATTCCTATAGCCTTTGCTACTTGGCTTTCTTCGGGTTTCGGTCATATTTTGGAATTTTGCGGTTGTTGCCTTGTTTTCTTAATGTTTTCCTTTCACTTTCATAATGACATTGACCATGTAGCAAATTTGGTCGCCACATCATCTCACACTTCACACACTTCACATTTGATCGTAATAGTTATTTTTTCCCTATACTTGATTAGACACCTACATTACAAAAAGTGATGGGATAAAATTATTGGGTATCATTATAGAATAATTATTTAAAACATTTGTACATATTACACCAACTTCATTAAAACCCAAGCTTCATTTTTTCATCGATACAATATTGTCACTAATGTCTATCTAAACAAGGGATTTTCATTCCTCGTGAGCAATGCCATGAAAATTGTATTTTTAAAGTCAAAATCTAACAACTGCATGACTGATAGAATGATATAAAAATAAATATTTTAAAATTGTTTGACTACTACGACGATAAATCCTACCATTTATAAAATTGTTGAGTTTGGAGGAATGGATGAACTTCCATATTGGTAAAACACCCCACGCCATTAATTTTGGAACAAATTCTCAACTACTTGCATTATTGTCGAAACTACTCAAAAACTATTGTCATATTGATCCAACTACTCAAAAAGAAAAACGTTGAGTCATATGAATGCAAGATTCCCAAACAGGTTCGATGGAAAATGGAGTTTTCATGGCATAAATGCTAAATTTAACTCAGTCTCCAAAAATCACGCAATGAAAAATTGAATATGCTCATATAACACCAGTGAAATAATGATTAATTTGCTAAAACCTACACCATATTCCCGAATAAAGTGGGATAATGCAAAACTAAAATTCCAAAATCCATCGAATGTTGTTTATTCTCCAGAACAATGCACAGTTGTTGTTTTGTTTTTCCCAATTCGGATCACTAGATTCAAATTTTGTGTTCTTTCAATCTCACAAAAACTAATTGTGTGTTTGTTATTGATTGGTTGCAGTTATCCGTGGCAAGAGAAACTTGAAAGTGTATTATGAAGATCTCTAATTTTCTCATTTTTGGAGCTTAATAGTTCACTATGGGGACCAATAATTTGGATTAATGAGTCACAACTGCAAATGCATGAATTATGAGTGATGAGCTCCATCATTAGAAATATTTGGAGGGGTTAATGGTCACATTTTTTCCTTCTTAGATGTCTTTTTCTTGCATTTTTATTATTATTTTGTTTTATGATTAAGCATTTTCATAAGGATTTTATCATAAAGAATTGGAATTAAGTGGACTCAATCACCCCAAAGATTCTCTCCACCAATTAGAGTGCAGAGGTAGCCAAGAAACTCCAAGAGGATTCACTCAATATTTTTTGACATGGAGTTAAGTGCACTCAATCACCCCAAATATTTTCTCCAGCAATTCGAGTTCCAGAGGCATCCAAGCAACTCAAAGAGGAGAGAAATCAATCTATGTTTACTTGGAGTCAAGTGGACTCAATCACCATTTTCAAGGGAGCAGTTGGTAGTTGCCCTATAGAATAAATAGAGCAGAGCTAGAGCTAGGAAGGAGTTAGTTAGTCAGTGAGTCGATTACATTCAGAACTATTGTTGCGAGCTATTAATATTTTTCTTTTACTCAGTAATAAAACTTTCAAATATGTATGAGGTTATTCTTTTAATGAAATGAGCAGACTGATTTCCTTTTACTGATTTAATTTTTAGAGAGCGAGGCTCATGGGTTAGGGCCCAATCCATGTGCCTCAGCTTCTCTGATGTTTTCATTCTTTCCTTTCTGTCATTTAGCTAGTTTTGCTTCTGCCATTTAGTTAGATCTGCTTCTAATATTTTCATTGCTGCTTAGTCTTTTCTTTTAGTTTGCTGTTGTAGTTTTTCACTTGTTTGTGAGCAGTAGAATAGAGGATAAAACTCTAAAAGTTAGGATCTAGACTTCCCTTCTCATCTCTGTCGATAGAGCTCGAGGAGGGTAAACCTTCCTACAGACCAAAAACATTGATTTTTGTTTTCCATTTCCATCTCTGTGTTACGCCTCTAAACCTTTCTTTTACGCCTACATTCCCTCCTGTTTTCTGCTTATTTTAACTGTTGCAACCACATTTTTTCCCTAACAGCACTTAAACCCTTCAGCCACCTTATTCCTTTTTTTTATTGGTTATGGTCGCCTTGTTTTAACGCAAAAACGCTAGAAAAAACCATCAAAGTTGACCTCTGTCTGTCCTCCTCGAAATCCCCGCTACCGTATTTTTCTCATCGCAGATCACAATTTTCATTCGGTTCTGTTAACACTTACCGCTCCCATCTGTTGATTGTGATATTTCGATCGTGCTCCGCCGCCGGTCCCACCACCAGGTCACCCATCAAAATCGCACTTCGAACATTTTCATTTTTTCTTTTATACTTACTGCTTCCAAACACCGATTTTGATATTTCGATCACGCTTCGTTTCCAGTCACACTGCCACGTCACTCAGTGCATTTTACACATCACAAATTTTCATGTTCGCATTTTTCGCTCATCACACCTGTTAACCCGTCGTACTTCGCACTTCGCGACTTTTGCTCCATCGCATCTCCGCCATCGTAATTTTCGAATTATTCCACTCCAAAGCCATTTTTGCGCTATAATAAATTTCAAACCCTCTATTTCCACTTCCAAACCCCATTTCATGTGTTAATCCTTCCATTAGCACCTTTTACCCCTTTTCTTCCCCAAAATACAAATCAACATTTTCTCAATTAGAATTAAGTCATAGATAGTTTAGTTGCATGGATAGAAGCATGGTAGATAGAGCATAAGATAAGTAGGGTCTGTTTAGTCGATTGGCCAAGCTAAGTGTGGTTTAAATTAGTTTCCTTTCTGCAACTTAGTTTATTTTATTTCTAGTCATTTCCTTTCAGCAGATTAATTTAGTTTCTTTCTGCCATTTCCTTTCTACATATTAAATTAGTTTCATTTCCTTTATGCAAATTGGGTTAGTTTTCCTTTCTGTCATTTCCTTCCAGCAATTTACTTTCGAGTTATTATCATATTCTAAGAAATAACACCCTTTCGTAAAGCAGAAAAGGATGACATAAATAGAATGCATCTGTTGTGTATATAGCACTGTCACCTCCAAGTTTTTATGAACCCCGGGTTGATAAAGTAAAGTAGGGCAGCCCCTGGGAGTTGCAGCACTCTTGGTGCAATATCAGGGCTCACCAATTTTTGGTGTCGTTGCCTCTCGAATGAAGAAGAGAAGCAGTTGTGCCAAATTTTGAAAGAAAACCTATATGCATTTGCTTGGGATTAAAAATACATGAAAGGGGTGCATCCTTCAATGTGAAAACATCATATTTACATCAAAGAAGGATGCAAGCCCGTGAGACAACCACAAATAAGGATGATCCCGGCTCTAAAGGACATATTCAAAGAAGAGATATAGAAAATATTGGATGCAAGGTTCATATATCCTATATCCGACAGTGAGTGGGTATCTCCTCTTGTCTTAGTCCCAAAGAATAATGGGAAGTGGCGAATTTGTGTTGATTATCGAGAACTTAACAAAGCCACCAAGAAAGACCATTTTTCTTTGCCCTTTATAGACCAAGTCCTAGATGGCCTTACAAGGAAGAAGTTATTTTCCTTCTTATATGGGTTCAGTGGGTACAATCAGATTCAAATCAGCCTTGAGGACCAGGATAAGACTACTTTCACTTGCCCTTGGGGTACCTTTTCTTATAGAGTCCTACCCTTTGGGTTGTGCAATGCCCCATCTACCTTCCAAAGAGTTGTCCTGAGCATCTTTTCTGAGTTATTCCATGACTGTCGAAATATACATAAATGATTTCACACCATACGAGGATGACTTCTAGGAAGCTCTCTCCAATTTGGGTAAAGTACTAAGAAGTTGCATTGAGATGCATCTCTCCTTGAGCCCAGAAAAGCGTGAATTCATGAAGAAAGAAAGGGTTGTGTTAGGACACTCCATATCCCAAGCAAGAATATAGGTAGACCCAAAAAAAATCACCATCATCAAAAGGGTACTTGATCCTCAAAAGCATAAAGATGTTAGGATTTTCTTAGGCTTAGCTAGTTACTATAGAAGGTTCATCAAAGATTTCAACAAGATAGCTTTGACATTATTTGGGTTATTGGCCAATGATTCTGAGTTTATTTTGTTTGGTCCTTTTCAAGAGGCTTTCGAGATCATTAAGGAACAGTTAACTACCGCCCCCATCCTCCGAGGTCCAAATTAGACTCTACCTTTCCACATCCACATTAATGCATCCAAGAAAGTTGTAGGGACAGCATTAGGACAATTAGAGGAAAAAATCCCTTATGCCATTTATTTCATCAGCAAGAATTTTTCAAAGACCAAGCTGAATTATACTGTTACTGAGAAGGAGATGCTAGCCATTGTCAATGCATTGAACAAATTCAGGCATTATGTATCTGGATATCAAACCTTTGTTCTCACTGACCATGCAGCCATAAAGTATTTAATGAACAAACCAAATGTGAATGCTAGAATAATTAGATGGTTGTTACTTTTGCAGCAATTTGATTTTACTATTATTGATCAACTTGGAAACGAGAATGTTGTTGCAGATTTTTTGTCCAGGTTAGCTCTTTGTGCAAGAGAAGAAGGAATGGTGGATAGCCAACTACCAGATGAGAATATCTTTGCTATATTAGCACTCTCACCATGGTTTGATAATATATCCAACTACTTGGTTGCTAGGAGACTCCCTCCTAATCTTTCATTTAGAGAGAGGAGCAGAATCATCAGAAAAAATGCCCCTTTCACATGGATTGGGGGGAACCTTTTCAAGCTAGGCCCTCATCAAATCCTAAGGAGATGTGTGAGGGAGGTAGAATTTTTTTATATCCTCTCTATATGTCATGAACGCCCATGTGGAGGCCACTTTTCTATAAATAAAACTGCTTAAAAAACTTTGTAGGCAAGATACCATTGGCCTACCCTTCGCCAAGATTCCAAAACATACACCAGCAGGTGTGACCAGTGCCAAAGGATGGGGAAACCCACGCAAAGGGATGAGATGCCTTTTTACCCTCAAGTGTCTCTTGAACTGTTAGAAAAGTGGGACATGGACTTTGTTGGACCTATCGATCCACCATCGAGAAAAAATAAGTATATCATAGTCTGCACTGATTACCTAACAAAGTGGGCTAAAAAAAAGTAATGATGGTAGAAACTGTTGAGCCTCAAATTTGTGCTTTCCTTCACCTCATTTTACCTCATTTTCCCTTGTCCATTTCTATCTTAAGCCCAATTGATCAATAAATATAGTTAAAATTACTTCTAGAATGGTTTACATGACTGACTTGTTGAATTTTGTGATTTTTGCCATTGTTAAGCATTTTGACCGGAACTAGCTGCAGAATGCAGACATTCCGTAGCTAACCGACGACTCTGCAGCTACCTTCATGTTTGAGTATGTTCCAGGTGGCCTCTTGAGGAAATCCGCATATGGGCATGATCCACGTCCTGTCTACATGGTTTGTTGCTCATCATGGAGGAAGAAATGGATTCTGGGTACGGTTATGCACGTGGGAACACATTTATGAAGGAAGACTCCTACTAGTACTGTCTCAGTCCAGATGTCTTTTCTCCTTCACGTAGCCACCTTGAAGACTCCTAATATGATTCGGATAAGGAAAGACATTATTCCTAAATTTTTGTAATTATTGTTACTTGCATTTGCTTTATAAACTCTTGAGTAGACCGAGAGCTTAGTTAGAGATTTTATATTAGATTTGCTGCTAGATTTTGTTTAAAAACTCTGTGTTACGTCCTTGAAGACACAGAGTGTTATGTTCAAACTATTGCATCGTTAATGGAGCAGACAAAGTTATTTTGAAGGCGTGATTTAATTTGAAGTCGAATGCCGTCAATTGGTAGAGGGCCCCTGCCTCTTGTACGCATTTCTTTTGCGTAAATTAGATAAGTTTTCCCTAGCTGCTTTTACGTTTTACATTTGAATTGATAGTTGTTTTGTTTTAACTACTGTAGTCGTATTCATTCTAGCTCTTCCACAAGAAGACACTCTTCCAACAGATTAAAATGATGAATGTTGAATGACTATGGTATTGTATAATTAGGAGTTGAATTTATAGTTGTTTTAACTAGCTACTGTAGTTATATTCATTCCAGTTCTTCCACAAGAAGGCACTCTTCCAACAGATTATAATGATGAATGAAGAATAGCTATGGTACTGTAGGATTTAATTATAGTTTTTGCCATTCACTATCACAGTTACACTTGTTCTCATCACTCTTCCACAAGAAGAAACTCTTCCAAGACATCCTTAAGAAGTTCAAGACATGACCGTGATAATGAATGATTTAATTGTGTGTTTGTACTAAGTATCATCTCTGATCTTTCTCTTAAACGCTTGCCCAAGACATCATAATGACGAGTAGGGTATGGATGTGATAACTTAGTTTTTCATTTGCTTTCAGTTCATTTGCTTTCAATTGCATACAAGTACACAGTCAGAATTGTTCTACCTCTTCCACAAGAAGGAACTCTTCCAAAATATCACTAATGATGAACAAACAGATTGTGTAACTTCATAGATTAATGCATATTAGTATAGTTAGAACAACTCTGGAGTTTCATTTGCATTTAATTCATGTTCAGTTACTTTGTTTCAAGTTTGATGATGACTTATAGTTCAACATTGTTCTAGTTTAGAAGCATCTTAGATCCATTCTTAAGTTAACTCATTGCACTTACATCTCATAGTCACACTGTCATCCTTTGCACAATAGATTATTTTAATTGTTAGGATTCACAAGACAGCCTTCATTATTCACAAACATCTTTTTGTTCTGAAAACTACAAATGATCCATAACCATAGGAACAGAAGATAACATCACTACAAGGTCTGAAGTATCTCTGCAATTTCCTCATCATTTTTATAAACAGAGCTCTTCCTCAAAAGAACTACTTTGAACTGGAATCCAATAACTTCTTGAGTATAAGTTCTGTGACATTCAATTAAATTGCAGAATAGAACTAGGAATTAATCATAGAATAAAAGAGCTTAGGACAGAGTATTGCATCATTAGTGTTTAACTGTTTAGTTAGAGGATTTGCATATTTAGTGATCATTTCTCAAGATTAGTTTGTGTCATTTGTTTAAAAAGTCATTATCAAGCTTTTGATTTTATTTAGTCATAGTTTAGATTCTGCTTCATTGTTTCCAATTTCATTTACCATTCCATACATTAGGCTTAACTCTGTTTTTGACCATCAACTTCTTTCCATTAGTTTTCTAGGCATTTTTCATTAAACATCAAAAGACCAAAAACATCATAAATCAACATAAAAGACCAAAAACATCACAAAACACTACATACAATGCATTAGGAAACAAGCACCTGGGTACATATGGTACACTTCACTTCAGCAGTTTACAAATCCTGGTTGACAATTAAATGAGCTCAGTTTAGGAGACTAGACTGAGACCCAACATTTTGGCGCCGTTGCCGGGGAAGTGAAAACTAGGTATCCTTTGTTTCTTAGTATCCAAAAACAATTTTATGCGTAGGGAGAGAGATTCAAGGGGAAGATTTATAAGCAGCAGAGGCAGAAGTTTGATATCTAGAACACCACTTGTTTCATCTAGATCCAGAGCTAGTACACCTTCAACTCAAACCCATCTTCCATCCTTTACTGATCCTGGACTTCTAAAAGATCTAAGGTCACCTATTCCATTAGAGAAACCTTCCACTTCATCCACTGAACCTGCCATAGAAGAGGATCCAAAAACTTTTGTTGAGGATACAAACCTTTCTACTTCCACAGGAGAGTCAACCATGGCAGAAGAAGGAGGAGGAGGAGTTGTTAATTGAGAACACACATTGTTTGGAGGAGGTAGAGGTAGAGGTAGGGGAGAAGGAGGAAGAGGAGAAGGAGGTAGAGGTGCAGAAGGAGGAAGAGGTAGAATAGGAAGCTCTTTTGGGTTCCCTATACTTGATGAAGAAACCAATACAACCATGAAAAACATTTCACCTTCTGTCCTTACGAACTTCTATGGACTTAAAACTGAGGATCCTGAAACTTTCTTATTCGAATTTGAAGTGCTGTGTAGGACTTATGACTATCTTCAAGATGCTCAAAAATTGAAATTATTTCCTTCAACTCTGAAAGGAGCAGCATTGAAGTGGTTTATGAGTTTAAACAGTAGTTCTATTAGAACATGGGAAGACATGAAACAAGCATTTCTAGAGAGATACTTGGATTATTGTATGCAGGTTAATCATAAGGAAGAAGTGTTCAAGATGTTACAAAAAGAAGATGAAAACTTAGAAGATTTGTTGGAAAGATTTAAATACAACATAAAAAGGGCACAAATGGAAAACTTAGATCAAGACACTTTAAAAGCTCTTTTGTTGAAAACCATTAGGGATGAATGGTTGGATATCCTTAACATGATGGGAAAAGGGGATATATCACAACTCACATTACCTGAAATATCCGAGTTATGTATCAACCTTTCCAGAGGGAAATCTAAAACTGTCAAAGGTCCAAGAGATCCTGCTCTTGCAAGGGCAAGTAAATCTGCTTCTGGGACAGTAAGTAGATCAGAAATAGGACATATGCTTGATGATTTTAAATATGACATCTTAGGGAGTCTTAGTGAACAAATAGACACCCTCAAGATACAAAACAAGCAAAAGGCTGAATCTGATGCCTTGGCAATCTTTTGTCCCAAATGTAGGAAGAAACATGCCTTGAGGGAGTGTCCTCTAGATGTAAAAGTTGTAGAAACCTGTGCTATTTGTTCTGAGAAACATGAGACCAAGAATTTTCTTTCTCTTCCTGGTCTCAAGGCTGTTTTTCAATAAGAAACTCCTACAGATTCCACAGATTCTCTTAACTTTATATCTAGAAGACCTTGGCAGGGATCTCAGACACAAGGATTCCATGATCAAATGTATAATCAACCTCCACCTTGGAATTCTTGGCAGCAACCTTGGCCCCAATTTCAAAATCAATCTCAAGCTTGGGCACAAGGATCACAAGGTCCCTATGAAAGATACTCTCCATATTATCAGTATCCACCATCCTATCCACCATATCCACATTTTTATCCTCAAAATCCTCAACAAAATTTTCCTCAAAATCTTCAACAAAATTTTCAACAAAATCTTCAACAACATCATCCGAACCAATCTCATCAAAATCAACCACTTCCACTACCATTCCCTCAAAAATCCAATCAATTGCCAGCTCAACCCATACCAAACCCCAATAATAAGAACCCTCAGAATACATACATGATAGAAGGACAACAATTTCCAACGTATTTAATTACTCCTCTAGACCTTAGTGATGTTCAACTTAGGTCCGAAAGGATACTTGAGAAGAGGAAACCTTCTGTGATTATACAAGAACAAGATAATTCTGAGGAAGACTCCCTACGGGTTAATAAAAGTCTTGAGGAAGGTACATCCTTTCAAGACCAAAACATTGAAAAACTGAAACAAAAAGATCCAATAAATCCAACTCCAGTATTAGAGCAACCATCCACATCTACTTCTATACCTCCCTTTCCGGAAAGACTGCAAATTGATAAAGGCGTAGAAAAACAAATAATGGTGCCTAACTATGTTTTTTTAGATGAATTGAAAAATGTTTGCATTAAAATTCCATTATTGCAAGCCATCAAAGAAATTCCAATTTTAGCCAAAACAATAAAGGAGTTGAGTATGAAGACAACAAGAAAAAGAATAAGAGAAACCAAGAAAATTCAACTGGTAGGACAAATAGCAGACATTATGATGGGCAAGATTGCTATTCCAAAGTATCTTGACCCGGGAAATCCAGTTGTCAAAATTCACATCAATGGAATTGAAATTCAAAACACACTCATTGATTTAGGAGCAGCAATAAATATCATGAGTAGACAAATCATGGACAAACTGAAACTTTCTAATCTTCTCTTTACACCCACACTATTACAATTAGCAGATAGATCTGTGATCAGACCAGATGGGGTAATAGAAGACATTCCAGTGTCCCTAGACTCTTGGGAGTACCCTGTGGATTTCATGATCCTGACACCCAAGAATAATCTAGGAGGCCATCCTGTTATACTAGGAAGACCTTGGTTGGCTACAGCTGATGCCTTTATTAGTTGTAGGTCTGGTGATATGTATATTTCTAATGGTAGTTCAACAAATAAATTTACTTTATATCCTCCAGCTAGGACAATTACAGATTTATATGACACTCAATGGATAGAGGATGAAGAATATTTACAACCACTCTTCACAATTTCAGAAATTAGTGAAGATAATCAAATTCTGAATACTCTAGAAAACTTTGAATCTTCTCCAGAACACAAACAAGAATCATTTCAAGAGAGATCCAATATTGAGTTCTTGTCATCTAGACAGATGTCTCTTCATTCTATGGACAAATTTGGCAGCTCTACAAGTGAAATTTTTCCAGGCAAAACCTTGAACATAAATAAAAAACTAGAAAAATCTCAACAAGAAGAGTTAGTCAAAGTATTACAGAGACATTCTTCTGCATATGCATGGGAATACACTGACATGAAAGGGATAAGTCCCAAGACTTGTACTCATCACATCTATATAGAGGCAAATTGCAAACCAATCAGACAGCCTCAAAGACGGATGAATCCAAATCTTAGGGAAATTGTCAAGGAAGAATTACGAAAATTGTTAAATGTTAACTTCATCTATCCTATTTCAGATAGTCAGTGGGTTTCCCCTTTAGTAATTGTACCTAAGAAAAATGGAAAATGGAGGGTGTGTGTTGATTACCGAGAACTGAATAAAGCTACTCTTAAAGACCATTTTCCGTTACCTTTCATAGATCAAGTATTAGATACATTAGCAGGTAAAAAGTACTTTTCATTCCTGGATGGATTTAGTGGTTACAATCAAATCCAAGTAGCACTTGAAGACCAAGATAAAACCACATTTACTTGTCCTTGGGGTACCTATGCCTACCGAGTATTGCCATTTAGGTTATGCAATGCACCTGCAACATTCCAAAGGGCAGTATTAGGAATTTTTTCTGATCTGATACATGACTGTGTAGAGGTGTACATGGATGATTTTACAGTTTATGAGGATACATTTGAAGAGGCTTTAGAAAACTTGGAAAAAGTTTTAAAAAGATGTCAAGAAGCAAACCTTTCTCTTAGTCATGAAAAATGTTTTATGATGTTCACTGAAGGTATTGTTTTAGGGCACCACATTTCAGGGGATGGGATTAGAGTTGATGAAACAAAAGTTGAAGTTATTTCTAACCTATCCATTCCAAGTTGTCAAAAAGATGTTAGAAGTTTTCTAGGATTTACAGGGTATTATCGGAGATTTATAGAAAACTTCACCAAAATAGCATCTCCTCTCTTCAAATTACTCACCAAGGATTGTGAATTTAAGTGGACTTCTGATTGCCAGTTAGCTTTTGAAACCCTGAAAACCAAAATTTCTGAAGCACCTATATTAAGGGGACCTAACTGGAAGTTACCTTTTCATATCTCGACAGATGCTTCCGATACAGCTTTAGGAGCAGTATTGGGGCAAAAAGATTTAATTCCTTATGCCATCTATTATATCAGTAAAAATTTGACTCCTGCAGAGTTAAACTATACTGTAACTGAAAAAGAGTTTTTAGCTGTTGTTCATGCTATTAACAAGTTTAGACACTATATAACAGGCTATGAAACTTTTGTTCACACTGATCATTCTGCAATTAGATATTTAATGAATAAATCAATTACTAATGGCAGAGTTATAAGATGGTTGTTATTATTGCAAGAATTCAACATTACTATTCTAGATAGGCCTGGAAAACAAAACACTGTGCCTGATTTCCTGTCTAGAATTCAAAATATCAAAGATGACACTCCAATTGAAGATCAATTTCCTAATGAATATCTTTTTGCAATCTCTACTCAAACTCCATGGTTTGCTGATATTGCCAATTATTTAGTTTAAGGAAAATTTCCTTCAATTATGAATGCAAGGGATAAAAGAAAAATCATTAATGATAGTGCAAGATATTCATGGGTCGCTAATGAGTTGTACAAGACAGGTCCAGATTTGATCATTAGGAGGTGTGTTCGTGAAGATGAGATGCCTGAGATTCTCAAGGCATGTCATGATGAACCTTGTGGCGGACACTTTGCAGATAAGAGGACAGCCTATAAGATCCTTAATTTGGGATATTATTGGCCATCCTTGTTTAAAGATGCTAAGGAGTATGTCAAAAGGTGTGACAGTTGCCAAAGGGTAGGGAAACCTTCTCCTTCAGGTGAGATGCCATTACAACCTCAGGTACACATTGAACCTTTTGAAAAATGGGCTTTGGATTTTGTAGGACCTATTAGTCCTCCATCAAGACAAAAGAAATACATATTAGTTTACACTGATTATGTTACTAAGTGGGTAGAAGCTAAACCATTACTTGTTGCTAATGAATCATCTGTAGTTACTTTTCTTTTTGAGGATATTTTTACTCGTTTTGGTGTCCCAAGGGAAATTATTACAGATCAAGGAGCTCAATTTACATCAAGGCTAGTGGAGCAAATGATGGAGAAGTACAAAATCAGACATAGAACATCTACTCCTTATCATCCACAAGCAAATGGTCAAGTGGAATCTACTAATAAGGTCATTGAAGGAATCCTAACAAAGATTGTTCATCTACATAGAAGAGATTGGGTAGATAGGCTTCCTGACGCCTTGTGGACCTATAGAACTACATGGAGAAACACAACAGGCCATCCTCCTTATGAGCTTGTTTATGGAAAGCAAGTTTTGTTTCCCATAGAGTTCCAAATTCAAACATTCAAGATGGCAGTTCAGCTAGGACTTGATCTAACGGAGGCACAAAAGCATAGACTGGAGCAAATTAGTGAATTGGATGAGATCAGACAAGATGCAGTTCAGAAAACAAGTCTAGTCCAACAGCAAAGGGCTAGATGGCATGACAAGTACATCAAGGAGAAGAAATTTAAAGAGGGTGACTGGGCTCTCTTGTTTGATTCAAAATTCAAGGATTTCCAAGGGAAATTTCAGACACATTGGCTTGGGCCATATGAAATTGTTCGAATTTTTTATAATGGGGCGGTAAAAATCAGAACTATAGATGAAGAGGAGGTCACTTTTCTTGTGAATGGTCATAGACTGAAGCTATACCACAAGCCACTCTCAAGAGAAGAGTTTGTCAAGAAGTTCCAAGAAGACAATGATGTGAAGTTAATGAAGAAGAGTCTCTCTTCTTCATCAACTTGATTGAATTTTCTGAAGCATTTCTCTTTTGATTTAAAATAAATAAATAAATAAAGGTATAAACATGAAAACCAATCATTGATTGGCATGTTTATACAGAAAAGATAGGGTGAAAATCAGAGTCTCTCTGACACTCTAACTTTTCCCATTCTTGTTTTTTTTTTTAAGCAGCTGTTATACAAATCATAAGTACAGTTCCATAGTACTTATGATTCATTTCATCTCACTCCATTCACTTATTCATCCATACTCCATCTCATCCATCATTCATATTTCACTCCATTCCACATCTCATTCATCTCACTCCATCTTCCATTCATCTCATTTTCATGTCAAAAAACAAAATTTGATATCTTGCTGTAAGTGAATAAAATATGTCATGAACTGCAGTACAACCCTTATGTTCCTTCATTCCATTTCATGAACTGAATCCATCCCATTCCATTATCCACTTCATACATATCATAATCCATCATCCATTTTCATTCATACCACATAACATTTCATCCATACTCCAAAAACATTCCATTTTCATGATTAAAGTGTTCTACAGGAACATTTTGAAGCTTAGCGGACATTCTGCAGCTGATCAGCCTTTCTGCAGCCCGACAGTCTTTGCGCAGCTATAAACCCTGAAGGCATCAACCAGCAGACATCAGAATTACAACAAAGTGATCCAGTGAATTCATGAATCAAAAACATCAAGAAAAATTGTGAAAGATTCCTCCAAAGATGAGCAGAGAAGACAAAGGCTACAAAAACATCCAATAAAGGGCAGAGGTAACAAATTTAAATTACGATGGCATTTCATAAAATTTTAGCATAGTTTAGTTGTGGATTATTCGAAAGGTTGTTTTAATTGTTTTATTGATCAAACACCAAAAAACCCTCTACAGACTTTGTATTAAAATCTTCCATTTCAAAATTCATATCCGATAGCATTTAAGCGGTGAAATGGCCAAAGCATTTGAATTTTCCACGTCTCTTAACCAAAGCATTTAATGATGATGATTCCCTCTGTCGTCGTAAAATCCTCCGTCGTCTCCTCAATCATTAATACAATCCCTCCACCTCACTCCACTACTCTATTCCGTGACCATTTGCCATAACTTCATTCCGTAGCCGGTATTCCATTCCGAAGACAGAGATATTATTATCACCAGGAGCAGAGCTAAAGGATATTAGTTTGAACAGCATTGAGCATTGTAAACGCAGAGCAGAGCAGAAGAGGTAAATTTGGAAGTATAACAGTGTGAGGACTCAAAGCCACTTGATACCATGGGCAGATAGCATATCACTGTGGACGGAATTTGAAGCATTTTTACTATAAACTCAGAATTGTAGCAGTGTGAGTTTGAAGTCTGTTGTTATCAAAAGACAGAGGTGTTAAAATTGAAGTCTTTTGCTACCAGAGACAGAGGTGTTATAGTGATTGAGTTTGAAGATTTTTGCTACCAGAGACAGAGACGTTGTAATGTTGAGTTGAAGTCTGTGTTACAGAGACAGAGACGTTGTAGTGTTGAGTTGAAGTCTATGTTACCAGAAACAGAGATGTTGCAGCGTTGAATTTGAAGTCTTTTGCTACTAAGAGCCAGAGGTATTGCACGAAAAGAAATTTGAAGCCATCTGCCATTTTCAATCAAAGACATTTCAGCTCGAAATTTGAAACTGCTCTCATTTTTAAACAAAGGCATAGCACTCCGACATTCAATTGTCAACAGAAGCATATCAGTTCGAGGTTTTAAAGGCATTTGTTATTATCAATCAGAGGTATGTCATTCCAAAATTGAAGCCATTTTCATTTAGAGCTTGAAGCTATTTCAGTTCGAAAGTGAAAGTCATTGTTTTGTGGGTAGAAGAGTGTTAATTTGATATTGAAAAATCATGGGTTTAATTGTAAGGATTGAACCTGTGGGTTCAAAATATTTAGAAGGTTACCCACAATGCAAGGAAATGTTACAACAAATAGGATGGCTTCAATTTTTTTAAAAATTTAATGGCTTCCATAAGGAAGTCACTAAAACATTTTCCAGATCCTTTCAAGGAACCGAAGTTGAAATAGGGGATGTCAAGTTTGCTGTCACTGAAGTTTTTATAGCAGAGGCTACAGGATTGTCCAGAACTGGGGAGAGATGGTTTAAAAATAGGGAATTCCACAATGACTCCTGGAAAAAAATTTTAAAATCACCAAATATGGATGTTAGTGTATTCAAGAAAGGAATTCCCAGTACTGCATTGAAAAGCAAATGGAGAAACATACTACTTCTTTTACAAAAATTTGTTACATGTGAGGGTAGATATGGGACATTTTATGTCTACCACATCAGACTAATGATGCATTTTATGGGAGAAGATTTAAATCTACCATATTTCTTGCATCAAAGTCTGAAGAAAATGGCTTCCTGTGTTCAGAGAAGAGTTCAGTTTTTAGAGACAACCCTGTATCATCATGGGTTGGTCAAAATTTTGATTGAGCATCATCTATCTAAAACAAATGATACATGGGATGATTTCTTAATAAGAAATCATTTGAAGAAGAAAAATAACTATCACCTGAACCACAGCCCACAAAGAGAAGTAGGAAATGGAGGACTTCAAAAGGTAAAATTGACAAACCAGTTCAAGAAAGCAGTGAGGAAGTCATTTTGGAGAAGTTGACTCGAATCAAGAGGCAACTTAAGGAAGAAAAGATAATCAAGGAATCTGTCACAGAGAAAGGAGAGGGATCCTCTCAGCTTAGGAGAAGCCACAGATTATAAGGAAAAATGAAGAAAACACCAATCAAACAAACAGGGGTAATCAATATTGAAGATGAAGAAACACCCATTGAAGAGGATGATGAAGAAGATTTTTATGAAGGAACCCCTGAAATTGATCCTGCTCAACAGGAAATTTATGACTATGTGGAAGCCTTAGAGAGGACAGCTTCAGAAAGCAGAGAAAGAACCCCCAGTCCTCCACTGTCTGAAATTGATATATTAAGAAGGGATAGATACGAGTTGGAATTGCTGAATAGACACATTAAAAATGAGAATGAAATTCTCAAAGATCAAATCAAGCTCAAGACTGATATGAACTCAACCTTATCCCTGCATATAGACAAAGTGGAGAGGACCAATGAGAAGTTGAAGACAAGGAACAAAAAGCTGATCAGGGCACTCACCAACCTCAGGTTCAAACTTGTTATCAGGAAACCCAGAAGACCTCTAGCTTCCAGACAAAGGAGAAGAAGGGGATTAGATGTCCTTGCAGAAGCCTCTGAATTCATAGGATAATTTGCATGAGGACATGCAAAGAGACAGCAGTGGGGGTATGTTGAGCCTCAAAACTCTGCTTTCCTTCACCTCATTTCACCTCATTTTCTCTTGTCCATTTCTATCTTAAACCCAATTGATCAATAAATATAGTTAAAATTACTTCTAGAATGATTTACATGACTGACTTGTTGAATTTTGTGATTTTTTCCATTGTTAAGCATTTTGACCGGAACTAGCTGCAGAATGCAGACATTCCGTAGCTAACCGGCGATTCTGCAGCTACCTTCATGTTTGAGTATGTTCCAGGTGGCCTCTTGATGAAAACCGCATATGGGCATGATCCACGTCCTGTCTATATGGTTCGTTTCTCATCATGGAGGAAGAAATGGATTCTGGGTACGGTTATGCACGTGGGAACACATTTATGAAGGAAGACTCCTACTAGGACTGTCTCAGTCCAGATGTCTTTTCTCCTTCACGTAGCCACCTCAAAGACTCCTAATATGATTCGGATAAGGAAAGACATTATTCCTAAATTGTTGTAATTATTGTTACTTGCATTTTCTTTATAAACTCTTGAGTAGACCGAGAGCTTAGTTAGAGATTTTATATTAGATTTGCTGCTAGATTTTGTTTAAAAATTCTGTGTTACGTCCTTGAAGACACAGAGTGTTATGTTCAAACTATTGCATCGTTAATGGAGCAGACAAAGTTATTTTGAAGGCGTGATTTAATTTGAAGTCGAATGCCGTCAAGTGGTAGAGGGCCCCTGCCTCTTGTACGGATTTCTTTTGCGTAAATTAGATAAGTTTTCCCTAGCTGCTTTTATGTTTTACATTTGAATTGATAGTTTTTTTGTTTTAACTACTGTAGTCGTATTCATTCTAGCTCTTCCACAAGAAGACACTCTTCCAACAGATTAAAATGATGAATGTTGAATGACTATGGTATTGTAGAATTAGGAGTTGAATTTATAGTTGTTTTAACTAGCTACTGTAGTTATATTCATTCCAGTTCTTCCACAAGAAGGCACTCTTCCAATAGATTATAATGATGAATGAAGAATAGCTATGGTACTGTAGGATTTAATTATAGTTTTTTTGCCATTCACTATCACAGTTACACTTGTTCTCATCACTCTTCCACAAGAAGAAACTCTTCCAAGACATCCTTAAGAAGTTCAAGACATGACCATGATAATGAATGATTTAATTGTTTGTTTGTACTAAGTATCATCTCTGATCTTGCTCTTAAACGCTTGCCCAAGACATCATAATGACGAGTAGGGTATGGGTGTGATAACTTAGTTTTTCATTTGCTTTCAGTCCATTTGCTTTCAATTGCATACAAGTCCACAGTCAGAATTGTTCTACCTCTTCCACAAGAAGGAACTCTTCTAAAATATCACTAATGATGAACAAACAGATTGTGTAACTTCATAGATTAATGCATGTTAGTATAGTTAGAACAACTCCGGAGTTTCATTTGCATTTAATTCATGTTTAGTTACTTTGTTTCAAGTTTGATGATGACTTATAGTTCAACATTGTTCTAGTTTAGAAGCATCTTAGATCCATTCTTAAGTTAACTCATTGCACTTACATCTCATAGTCACACCGTCATCCTTTGCACAATAGATTATTTTAGTTGTTAGGATTCACAAGACAACCTTCATTATTCACAAACATCTTTTTGTTCTGAAAACTACAAATGATCCATAACCATAGGAACAGAAGATAACATCACTATAAGGTCTGAAATCTCTCTGCAATCTCCTCATCATTTTATAAACAGAGCTCTTCCTCAAAAGAACTACTTTGAAAAAGAAACCAATAACTCTTTGAGTATAGGTTCTGTGACATTCAATTAAATTGCAGAATAGAACTAGGAATTAGTCATAGAATAGAAGAGCTTAGGACAGAGTATTGCATCATTAGTGTTTAACTGTTTAGTTAGAGGATTTGCATATTTAGTGATCATTTCTCAAGATTAGTTTGTGTCATTTGTTTAAAAAGTCATTATCAAGCTTTTGCTTTTATTTAGTCATAGTTTAGATTCTGCTTCATTGTTTCCAATTTCATTTACCATTCCATACATTAGGCTTAACTCTGTTTTGACCATCAACTTCTTTCCATTAGTTTTCTAGGCATTTTTCATTAAACATCAAAAGACCAAAAACATCATAAATCAACATAAAAGACCAAAAACATCACAAAACACTACATACAACGCATTAGGAAACAAGCACCTAGGTACATATGGTACACTTCACTTCAGCAGTTTACAAATCCTGGTTGACAATTAAATGAGCTCAGTTTAGGAGACTAGACTGAGACCCAACAGAAACCAAGGAGAAAGTAGTAGAATTTGTGAGGGAGAATGTGTTTTACAAGTTTGAATACCCTAGAGAATAGTCATTGATCAAGGAGCACAATTCATCTCTCACCTCATTGAAAATATTTTGAGGAAGCACAAGATTCAACATAGAACTTCTACTTCCTATCACCCTCAGGTGAATGGCTAAGTAGAAGTAGCTAACATAGCTTAGAGAGAATCCTCACCAAGGTTGTGAGCAGCAAAAGAAAATATTGGGCATAAATATTGGTGGAAGCTACTTGGGCCTACAACACTACTTGGAAGACAACAACAAGATTCACTCCCTATGAACTAGTCTATGGTAAGAAGGTTCTACTTTCAGTTGAGTTTGAGTTCAATACTTTAAGAATGGCAGCTGAATTAAATCTACATCTATCAAATTCTCAAAAAATATAGGTTTCTGCAACTAATTGGATTGGATGAGTTCAGAATGCAAGCACTTCTTCACACGGAGGTAGTTCAGCTGCAAAGGAAGGTCTGGCATGACAAGAAAATCAAAGAAAATACCTTCCAAGAATGATATTGGGTGTTTTTGTATTATTCAAGGTTTAGATATTTCAAAGGCAAGCTGATGAAAAGATGGTTGGGACCTTGCACAGTGGAAAAATGTTTTGATAATGGCGCAGTTCAAATCAGAACCATAGATGAGGAAGGAATCCCCTTGATTATCAATGGTCACAGACTTAAAATTTTCAAAAAACATTTGTCAAAGGAAGAATTTATAAATTAAATAAGCATAGAGTTGTATGTGATGGGAAACTCCATAGTGTCCCACACCTAAAAAAGAAGAAGAAGAAGAAGAAGAAGATCCAAGGGTGAAAACTTCTCTAAGGCGCCCAAGGAAATTCTGTGGGATGAAAACCTCCATGGAGGCAGCCCACTTGCTTTCAAAAAAAAATAAAAACAAAAAAATTACATCTGCATATTTTTTATTTTTGTGTTTGTTGTTTTGCAGGTCATTAATGATTTCTGGAAACACAGGGAAGCATTCATATTATTTTCCCTTCTTCTATTTTACCATCCATCCCATCATTCACTCCATTCATTTTCATAACTTCCTCCGTCACCTCCATACACCACATTCCTTCATTCCTTAGCACAATGTAGCAAGGAAAGCAAGACAAAAACTACTACAGACATTAGGGAATTCCTACAGTGCAGAAATCTCTTCTTGAACAACAAGAAAAACAAGGGAGGATATCATGAAGCAGACCCCAGGAAAGACAAGAGTGCCACCCATGGCATCTGGAGCACCCCCCACGCATCATCTACAATGGGAAGGGACGTCAAGGAAAGATCAGCAGGTCACTCAAATAACTACTCATTCAGCGAGTTGCTCACTCAGAGAACATAAAATAGTGAAGAACGCAACATCTAAAAGGCTGGTCTCCTCAATCCAGCTCCTGCAAACGCCTTGGAAATGACTAGTAAACTCAGGTATAGATTCTCACCCCTCGCTATGCATCTGTAATAGTTAGAAATAATTAAATTTGTAGACTTAGAGTTTAAGTGGCAGAAAGGCGGCCATTTAGCTTGACCACCATCATGAAGTATGACTAGGGAGAATTGGAAAGTCACACCACCTAGGCATGAAAAATAAAATAATTTAAATCAAGTGTGGAGTAGAGGAGAACAAGGGGAGAAAACATGCAGTACATCATGAATTAACAGGGAGAAGGAAACAATTGTCTACAAAAAAAACTGGAGCTGAGCCAAGCTACATAAGTGCTCCAAAATTAGTTGCGCAATCTAATAAAAAGAGATCTCGTCTCATCCAAACCAGTAAATTAAGAATTTTTTAGGGAAAGAGACCAAAGGGAACTGCAACACAGCAGTACCAAGAGCGGGTTGCATATTTGAACAGTGCGCAATAGAAACAACAGAACAGCGTCACCCTACCCATGGTCTGGTCCTCTCTCGTAAATATGAGCAGGGAAGATTTTATAGCATCCCAAACAAGGTAAGATTCCACTCCTAGCCTTAGAGAATACGAAGAAGAATCAGTAGAAGAGGAAGAACCATAAGAAGAAGAAGAGCCAGAAGAAGAGCCAGAAGAGGAACAAGAAGAAGAAGAGGAAGAGACAAAGGTCCAAGGAAAAATAGAAGAGATGGCCATAGAAGTTATAGATATAGCAGAAAATGGGAAAGAAACAGACTCACAACACAGCACCACATCCCCTCAATACAAAGAGGTAGTTTCCACCATATCTCCTCTAAGCAAAAAGAGAAAAAAGTAGGCCTCTATGTATTTTAGAACTAACAAGAGTCAGAGAGAGACAGAAACTCCTCCCACGAGCCTGATTATCATTGAAGAATCACCAAGGGAAGAGGAAATAATTGAAGAAATATTTCTAAAGGAGAAGTTGCAGAAGGCACTAACAAAGAATGTAGCACTGAAGGAGAAATTGTAGCAAAAAAACATCAAGTAACCACCCTGGTATACTTATGCATAGAAGCCCTTCAGCACAGATTCCCTTCTGACTCATATGTTGTGTACCTCAAGGAGCAATGGCTCCCATTTCAAATCAAAACTCTAGCCTCCCATGGATCCCTACCTTTATAATATTGTAGGAAATTCATGGATTTCTACAAGCAAGCTAACATGTTTGATGAGGCAAAGATGGTAGAGTTTTATGTGCATAACCTTGTGCTGAAAAATATGGATACTTAGGAACCTAATCCTACAATGGGGGATATGCAGTTGATGGCTTTAGTATCTTGGATGATGAGTGAGGACACTAGAGTAAAAGAGATATGGTGGGTCAAGCAAAGAAGAAATAAAGAACCCTTACATATCAGACTAGAATTTTTCATCCCAAGAGGAGTCGTCCTTAATCATCGAGAGATTGAAAGGGACCCTGCGCTAGTTGAAAGCTACCTACATACTCAAACACAAGTAATAGGGTACTTTGATGATGTTTCTAGGCAAATAAAATATGAGTGCATTATGGTCAGCTAGATGAGATGGAACAGCCTCTATCACAACCTCAAGAACAAGGAGTACCACACTCCAGAAAGACTAAGGGGTGCATTGGAAAGGGAACCATTATACAAGAGGTCCATGCAATCCAAAAATATCTAATGGTTGTGACTAAAGCTCATCCCACTGTTTCTATTGGGGCTGAATGATGAAAAGGACACAGATGCACAATATATATAATGGGAGATTGCAGAAAAGAATATTGGTTTTTACCCCCTTGGGGAAACTCCCTCACTTCTTCCTCAGGAAATCAGGGGGGTTGTCAAAGCCTTGAAGGAAATGCAAGAGGAGGATTAGTTGCTCAGAGGATGAGCAACCATTTAGTAGGGGGATGATGATGAGCTCCATCATTAGACATATTTGGAGGGGTTAATGGTCACCTTTTTTCCTTCTTAGATCCATTTTTCTTGCATTTTTATTATTTTTTGGTTTTATGATACTAGTATAGGTGGTGATTAAGGCTAACATACTTTGAGTGCCTAATACGAGGTTGAGTACATAAAATCATGAATTATTAAGCATTTTCATAAGGATTTTATCATAAATACTTGGAGTTAAGTGGACACAATCACCCCAAAGATTCTCTCTAGCAATTCGAGTGCAGAGGTAGCCAAGAAACTCCAAGAGGAGTGCACTTAATATTTGTTGACTTGGAGTTCAGTGGACTCAATAATCCCAAAGATTCTCTCCAACAATTCGAGTTCCAGAGGTAGCCAAGCAACTCAAAGAGGAGAGAACTCAATCTATGTTTGCTAGGAGTCAAGTGGACTCATTCACCATTTTCAAGGGAGTTGTTGGTACCTGCCCTGTAGAATAAATAGAGCAGAGCTAAAGCTAGAAAGGCGTTAGTTATTAAGTGAGTCGACTCCATTCAGAACTATTGTTGTGAGCTATTGAGCTTTTTATTTTACTCAGTAATAAAACTTTCAGAGATGTACGAGGTTATTCTTTTTATGAAATGAGAAGACTAATTTCCTTTTACTGATTTAAGTTTCAAAGACCAAGGCTCGTCGGTTAGGACCCAATCCATGTGCCTCAGCATCTCTGATGTTTTCATTCCTTCCTTTCTGTCATTTAGCTAGTTTTTCTTCTACCATTTAGTTAGATCTGCTTCTGATAGTTTCATTGCTGCTTAGTCTTTGATTTCAGTCTTTTGTTGTAGTTTTTAATTTTCTTGTGAGTATTAGAATAAAGGATAAAACTGTAAAATCTATGGATCTAAACTTCCATTCTCATCTCTATCGATAGAGCTCGAGGAGGGTAAACCATCCCACAGACCAAAAACATTGAATTCTGTTCACTATTTCCATCTCTGCATTACGCCTCTAAAACTTGCTTTTAAGCCCCCATTCCCTCCTATTTTCCGCTTATTTTAACTGTTGCACCCACCTTTTTTACCTAACAACACTTAAACCCTTCAGCCACCTTATTCCTTTGTTTATATTGGTTATGGTTGCCTTAATCGTTTTAACGCAAAAAAACCATCAAAGTTGACCTCTGCCTTTCCTCCTCGAAATCCCTGCTACCATACTTCGCTCATCGTAGATAGCAGTTTTCATTCAGTTTTGTTAACACTTACCACTCCCATCTACCTATTGCAATATTGCAATCTCGCTTCGCTGCCGGTAGCACTTTCATGTCACCCATCGCAGTTTCACTTCGCACATTTTCCTTTTTTCTTTTAGACTTGCCACTTCCAAACGTTGATTGCAATATTGCAATCACACTCCGCCACTGGTCCCACTGTCACGTCACTGAGCTCATTTCACACATCGCAACTCTTTCTTGCTCGCATTTCGCATTTCGCTCGGCATAGCTATTAACCTATCGCACTTCACACTTCGTGACTTTTGCTCCATCTCATCTCCTCCATCACGCTTTTTGAATTATTCGACTCCAAAGCCATTTTTGTGCTATAATAAAGTTCAAACCCCCTCTTTCCACTTCTAAGCCCCATTTCATGTGTTAAGCCCTCCATTAGCACCTTTTACCCCTTTTCTTCCCCAAACTGCAAATCAAAATTTTCTCAATCAGAATTAAGTCATGGATAGTTTAGCTACATGGATAAAAGCATGGTAGATAGTGCATAAGATAAGTAGGGTGTGTTTAGTCGATTGGCCAAGTTAAGTGTGGTTTCAATTAGTTTCCTTCTTGCAAATTATTTTAGTTTCTTTCTAGTCATTTCCTTTCAGCAAATTAATTTAGTTTCTTTCTGTCATTTCCTTTATGCATATTAAATTAGTTTCATTTCATTCATTTCCTTTCTGCAAATTGAGTTAGTTTTCCTTTTTTTTTATTTCCTTCCAGCAATTTACTTTCGAGTTCTTATCATAGTCTAAGAAATAGCACCCTTTCGTAAAGCAGAAGAGGATGAAAAACATAATGCACCTGTTGTGTATATGGCACTATCACCTTCAAGTTTGTACAAACCCCGGGTTGATAAAGTAAATTAGGGCAGACACTGGGAGTTGCAGCACTCTTGATGCAATACCAAGGCTCACCAATGAGCAGTAGGGATCTCAATTCAGAAACTTATTTAAAGGAAACTAAAATGGCAGGGGGGAGGATCCAGATCCACACTACGGGGAGGAGGAGAGTTTGTACATTTTTTGTTTTGCAGCCTAGTGGGAGTTGTCTGCATAGAACTTTAGTAATTGCATTATTGTAATGTATTAATATATGTTGTAGATAGCACAGATATTGAATTCTAGATAAAAAATCTGTTATCTCTAAATTTGTACTGATGGGCTGCACCACCAGACAACTTACAGTGATTTTTTCAACCAACATTGAATTGAAGATTAGCCTCTCCAGTCTGAGAGGGCTCTCTCAAGGTAACTTATGATTCTCAATGAAAACTCAATTAGATGGCTAACTCTATGACTGTAAAATTGATTATGATTGATTGCAGGTTGAAAATGTAAAGGACTGCTACCATTGGGAAAATTGAGTCAACATCAGACAAGCCAATGAAATGATCCTTCTTGTGGAAACTAAGGCAAATGGAAGTTTCAATGAAAGATGGTACACATACATAATAAAGGAAGAAAAACAACAGCTTAACATCTAAAGGAAGTTAGCGCATGTTTCCATGAGTTATGAGTAATTATATATAAATCAACTGCAGATATTAAACATGACAGATAAAAGAAAAATAACTCATTGAACACTTCGTTTGAATCTCAGGTGCAAAAGGCCTAAACATCCACTGTATATTACTAAAGTTGAAAGTTTTACAAAAATAGCAGTGTAGTATAATACTCTCCAACCCTTTGATATTCGATATTCTGTCTATATTTAGACTCTTTTTACAGTACATAGGATGTTGGATCCTCAAAACTTGACTCTAACAGCTAACCATAACTGACAACTCTATTTCTGGAACATAAAAAGACACCTATTCAAATAAGAGTTTCTCTCCTAATAGGACTCTAATTACATTTATTTCCTCCACTTTTCTAATAGTGGGATCATTACATAGATATGGATTATATGCTCGAATGGAATTCTCCATGACATAATTCATAAATGAACTTTCCAAGAATTTAGTAATAGTTGTCCTATTTTCTAGGAAAGGATCAACAATAACTATAATTGTGTCTTCATGTTGTTTTGTATGAGTGGTACATATGTCAAGTGATGAATTTTTTGCTGAGATGTCTCATTATTTTTTTGTATGCCTCCACGTGGTGTGTTGGTCTTCCATATGCCCTTTCAACCTTCAAAAACCCCTCGCTACAAAACAGAGCATCTTTAGGTATTTTCGTAGCATAGTTTAGTAGCGAGCTAATTACTATCTTTTAACCTTCCTTATGCCACCTCTGCTGGTCAAAAAGCATTTATCAGGTCAAAACATCTAAATACTATCAAATTCCCTCCTTAGTTCTTCATAAAACTGATTTTAGAGGCCAAAATAAATCTTCAGAAATTCTGTAGCACTTTTCACCCTTCAAGCCCAACGCTCGCTACGAAACTACCTAATAAGGCAGAAATTGCAGATTTTGTAAATTTCTTCAAAAATTGATCTTCTATACCAAAATTTATGTCACTTGCAAGCTATAACCTTTAACAAAAATTTATTAGCTCATCTCTTCAGTCCTTGGGTGTTTTATATTCATTAACAATAGGTTGACCTTCAGGTTCTTCAATCACTTTCATTTTCAGTCCTCTCTTGTTTGGCTCATCTTGAATCATGTCCATTTGTTCCTGAAGGTCTTCCACTTGATTTTGTAATGATATTTTTTCAGCGTGCAAGTGTAGGTTCATCATCCTGGTATGTTTGACCACAATTCTTAGAGGTTGGGTCCTTTTTAGCAGCCTTTTAGCATTATTCATAGATTCTAAAACACTTGAGAGTTGAATGTCCCATTTTTTCATCATCTGATCAAACTCGGCCTTTTTAGACTTGTGCTTCTCTGCTTCCAACTTCAACTCAAGTATTTCTTCTCTTTCTTATCTTAGTTTTTCTATGAGGAGTTATGTTTCTAATTTTCTAACCATCTTCTCCTTTCCCTTTCTCTACATAGTGACAACTTATTCTGTTGTTGGGGATAAATCTATGATGTTTTCTGGCTGCATACCTTCACTGAATTTCTCTACTCTTTTGCTTTCCATGGCCTTCTTTGCAATATGTGACCTGGTCATTGGCTTAGCTGAAACATGAAGCCAACATCCTCTCCTGTAAAATCCAACTTCTTGATAGACCTACCTCTCTTCAATTTTCTTCAATCTCTTTCTAAATCTTCTACTTGCACTATTGGGGACTCTTCAATATATATTGCATGTAGAATGTCTTCCAGATTTCCTTTGGACAATTTCTGACTCCTTGTTATTCTCTTACAACTTTGTTTGCTAATATTTTGTTTAGGTTTTGCATGTGTTAGCTGAGGGATATCAGTTTCTTGCAGAGGTTCTACTTCAATGTCCATTTTTTCTACAGGAAATTGTCTTCCTTCTCCCTGAATTTCTTCAATTGTAGTTGGAGATGTAGTAGTTTTAGGTTTTGAAACTTTCTTTGGAGTCACTGCATCTACTTCATACCCACTCATAAAAAGAAAAGAGGTCCAATTTCTATCTAAATTTTTCAACTCTTCCATCCTAACAGTTTTATCAGACCATGGTGAAATAATGATGTCTCATTACCTTCTTATTTGACTTGAAATTTATCTGACATCTTTCCCAAACTCCTGTATAAAAATAAAGCTAGGTCAAGTGGTTTCTTACCAAAAAAATGCAGAATGAGTCTAATATGATAGGAATAGACCATGTGAAATCTCCCTTAGCAGGTGAAGTATTTTTGGATCACTAGTAGTAGTTTTGCATAATTCTCTTTCATATAACTCTTGGGGATGCCATTGGTCATATCATCTCCTTTGTGCTCCTGCTTCAGAAACTCTTCACAAACTTGAATTCTAAACTTTGTGCCTTTGAACCATTCTTCACCACTTCTAAGAATTTATGTAGCTTGGGAGATGATATCTGGTGACACCGTGAAATTCAAAATCCCAACTTTTGATGTTGTCCCTATCAAATTTGTTGCAAATTCTTTGAAAATTTGTGCATGGAAACCCTGCCATTTCTAGTAGAACTGTAGGCAACTCGTCTTCCTGAAAGCCTCCATAATAGTGGGATCTTCATTCAATAGCTTCAAATCCATAGGCTCATACCTTACGCAATGACCACCCTTATTTTTTTTCTTCTTCGATTCCATGATGATTTATACTCTTTGCTGCCTCACTTGTTGATGCACCTATAAAACCAAATTCGAACATCAACTTGCTTTGCGTGGTGAAGCAACTCTCAAACAGTGACATTGAGATACTTCACACGCAAGAATTTAACGTTGAATGACAAATAGCATCTTGGGGTAAATTTTTAAAGGTAATTTGACAACTCAGAGTTTTATGATGACACATGTGACCATAAAAGACAATAATGACAGTAGATACGGCTACAATGTTTGGGAATCATCATAACAAACTCAAATGACACAACTCTTTACTTGTATTATTGAAATTTGACACCTCACACCCCTTTGACACTTTCTACAGAAAAAACCCAGTTTCATAGCGAAAATAGTTTAGCTACTGACAGATTCGCTACGGAACTGTTAGGCAGTTTCATAGCGAAATCTACTGATTTTCCATATAATTCGCTACAAAACTATGAAAAACTGACAGGTGGAATATTTTGTGATTAGAAAGAATGGGGATGAAAACTATATGATTTGAGGTTGATTTGATTGATATGACATGGTTAGAGGTGGGTTTTAAACTTAAGGCAGATATCACCAAATGAAAATTTTTCAAAAATTTCATGAAAATGATTTATGAGACAGCATGAACCTAGGTGAATGGCATGTATGACCCTATCAATGAAATTCTTAAAGCTAATGAGTGATACATAATCCTTTAAAGAGAATTTTTCTTACACGATTGTATAATTATTGTCTTGAAGGATTTCTGTATAGAAATTATACAAACAAATGTATATCAATAGATTCAATCTGATCAAGAAATGTACTAAAGCTAAATATTGAATCCTTATACAAATCAATTGCAGAAAATAAACATGATCGCCAATCACAACAAGTAAATAAAGAAACAAATCAAACCACAACACATATATTTTCTCAGGGAAAGTTTGCTGCTCAAAACCCCTCTATCTTCTATTGTATATTCACCATGGAATCATGAAACAATTACAATGCACTCTTCTCACAAGAGTCTCCTGCACTCTCACAATTGTCTCACACTGACCCGGACAAAATCGACCAACACTTAGCCAATTCTTAGCCTCTAATCAACCTTCCTTTCTTGTGCAATTCATGTGGAATGCAATTCCTATTCTTTAGGAATTTCAACTTTCCAAAAATGCGCAAGGATCATGGGTAATCCAATGGATGTCTAGTTCCATGCGGGAAACCTACTAATGATACAATTGATAGTTAGCATCCCTTTAACCTTTGTCTCAACTGGGTCTCCATTGGAACTAACATGCATGCAGCTATTAATAGTAAATCATCAGTTGCATGGAATATCATTGATTGTGAATTAAATCTGATTTAATTCACTTTATCTCTCACTAGTGAAACAAACAGTTACAACTAGTTCAACTGACTTTAACTCACCTAACTGAGTTAACTGATTACTCATCCATTAAAATAATGCACTAACTGCAACTCGAACTCCATAAATAATATAATCACTCTGCATGCCTCACCAACCACCCTCAAATCAAAATTCATGAGCTAACTGAATTTATCACACTCATTTAACTATTACAAGTGATTATGAAATAAGATTACATTTTATTGTCCAATTTAATTAAGGGAAAATTAAATTAAACACTGACCAATTTATTAAATTAAATTGGCTTTCACACTAATGTATTATTGGGACCTGCGGTCCCACACTAGTGTGTGTGCTGCAATTTCTTGTTGACTTTCAACATTCCCTCTCACCAAGAAAGGGATTATCTGCCACCCCGATCCTGCCTCTAGGGTATTCGAATTTTCTCCTGGCAAGCACCTTCGTCAGAATATCTACATCTGGATATTCTGTGGGAATGTACTGAAGTAACATAATGCACCTCCGGACACAATCTCTGAGATGGTGGTACTGGATTTCTATGTGCTTGGACCTATCATGGAATACCAGATTAACCGAGAGTTTAATGCAACTCTGGTTATCACAATGTATCATCATCGGATCCATCTGTGAACCAAACAAACCAACCAGGATCTTTCTCATCCAGATGGCCTAACATGCATCTTGACTTTATACCATGTACTCTGCCTCGGTTGAACTGAGTGCCATATATCGTTCAATTCCTGTTCTACCAAGAAACTGTTTTCGATCCTACGCTGAAGATCCCTCCTGATGTGCTCTTTATGTTTGACGGACTACCTGCCCAATCTGCATCCATGAAGCCTTGAAGCTTCACTCCCTACGTTCATATGTACCATAATCCATACTCTATAGTTCCCCTGAGATATCTCAAATCATGCTTCCCCGCCTTCCAAAAGATCTTGGTTGGCTTAACCATAACTTGACTCAGATGGTTAACTGCTTAGCAAATGTCTGGTCTGGTGTTCACCAAGTACATTAGTCAACCCACTAGCTGCCTGTAGATAGTAGCGCCTACTACTTCTCTTGAATTAGCATCCTATTTCCTCCAACTTCCTGGAAGAGGAGTATCCATGAGTTTACAGCTCTCCAAGTGAAACTTACCCAGAATCTCTATGGCATACTTTCCTTGAGAAACAAAAATTTCACCATCTCGCTGCCATATTTCAAAACCAAGGAAATAGTGAAGGAGTCCCATGCCCTTCATTTCTAACTCCCTTGCAAGATCCTCCTTGCAAGAAGTTATTAGCTAATCATCACCTGTCAAAATTATATCACCAACACAAAGTACGATAATCAAGAGCTTGCCATCAACCACAATCTGGTACAGGTTCACATTTTCTTCAATTTTGGTGAAGCCCAGCCCAATGAAATAGTTATCATTTCGAGTGTACCAAGCACGAGGTGCTTGCTTCAGCCCATATAGTTCTCTCTTGAGTCGACACACATGCGAATCACTGTCAAAGATCTCAAAACCTTATGGCTACTCTATGTACACTTCCTACTCAATAAATCCATTGAGAAACATAGTTTTCACATCCATCTAATGTGTATACCACCCCATCTGCATTGAGAGTACAAGGATAGATCTCATGGAAGAGTATCTCGCAATCGGTGTGAAAGTCTCCTCATAGTCAATCCCCTCAACTTAGGAGAATCCCCAGGACACAAATCTGGCCTTGTACTTCTCCGCACTTCGATTTGTTGCTTGCTTCACCTTATAGATCCATCTAGATCCAACCACTAATTTTTTGACCGCTCTTGGGACAGCTTCCCATGCACTGTTCTTGATGATGGAGTCATACTCCTCAACCATATCATCAACCCAAATTGGTTGTTGCACTGCTTCTTCAAAGGAGGATGGTTCTGTCACAATACACTCGCTCATAAGAGCTATCTATCCAGTAAACCTATCTGGATGTTGTCTCTATCTGTGCAATGAATCAGGTGCTCCTACATGCTCTTCCGCATCAAGTATCAATCTTTCAGCTTCTGTGGTGCACCTTCTACCATTTCTGGTGGATGGCTCTCCATGAGTGTTTGCTACCACTCCATGATCTTCTGCATGTGGTTGCTCCACATCTTGAGGTTCATTCCTTGGAACCAAGAGTTCCTCATCTACATGCGAATCCAGCTCCCTCTCAAGGGACAATCGCATGGCTTTCTCCTCATAAAATTTTATGTCTTGTCTCACAAAATTCATCCTGTTGTTTGAAAAATACACCGGATAGTTGTGGGGATTATCAATGTACCCCACAAATATCCAAATCTTAGATGTTGGTTTGAGCTTCTTCCTGGTGTCTTTGGTCACATGCACATAAACAGATGAGCCAAAAATTTTAAAATATGAAACATCAGGTTTCTTACGAGAAAAAGCCTCCTCTAGTGTACTCATGCCAAGTATCCGATGAGGACTACGGTTTTCACAAATATTGTTGTGTTTCATGCCTCATTCCATAGATGTAACGGTGGGCTCTGATCATGCAACATTTCTCATGTCGTGCTGCACCCACAATTGCTCTATTCTTTCTTTTTGCAACCCCATTTTGTTGTGGGTTATGAGGCACAATCAACTCTCTCTTAATTCCTTCTTTGCTACAGAATTTCTTAAATTAAATGGATATGTACTTACCATCATTGTCGCTCCTAAGAGCCTTCACATGCTTCCCTGTATCTTTCTCCACTATTTCTTTGAACTCAAGAAATTTTGAGAACATCTTATTTTTCTTCTGCATGAATTAGATCCAACACTTTCTAGGAAAATCATCAATAAAGATCACATAGTACTTGTGCTTTGCTATCGAAGTAGTAGATAATGGTCCACACACATCTGAGTGAATCTCTCAAGGATTTCCAAAGCTTGGTTCTCCTTCTCGTGAAAATTGGCCTTTGCATACTTCCCCATAGATACATCCCTTGCATGTGTCTATTTGTTCAAGAGTACCCTTGGGAAGACCTATAGAAATCTGTTGCATGACCTTCAAGGCTTCGTGGTGTAGATGGCCCAATCTCATGTTCCATAACTCACCCTCATCCTGGCTCACCACTTTGTCTGCGTTACCCATCAATGCTACGTAACCATCTACATCAATTTTATAGAGATTCTTCACATGAATCCGTATATTCTTGGCTTGTCTTGTGGCTTTGTGTCGAAGGAAATTTTTCCCTTCATTGAAAACTACATCATAGCCTCTATCCTCCAACATTGCGACTGAAACTAAATTTTTCTTCAAGCCTGGTACATGCTTTACATATTTTAATAAGAAGGGTTTACCTGGATGTCTCTGGAAGGGTACCAATCCTGGTAGCACTGTACTAACCGTCATCACCCATTTCAATATGAATCTGGAGGTCCTTCTCCTCCAACCTACTAAAAATTTCTTTGTCTCTCGTCATGTGGAAAGATGCACCACTATCCAAGTACCACACGGATCTCATTGCACTTGACACATGCATGCAATGAGCAAAAATTCAAGCTCAAATTTCAAGGCCAAAGCCTCACCAGCTGTAGATCCTGAAGCCTTCTTGTTCTTCTTCTTTTGTGGACAATTAGTGGCATAATTTCCATTCTTGTGATAGTGAAAACACTTCACTCTGGACATGTTGCGCTTCTTGTCATCTTTGTTGGACTCAGATTTGGAATCAGATTTATTTCCTTTCCCCTTCTTCCCCTTGGCATCCAAAGCGCAATTTTATTCATCATATGTCTTAGATGAAGATCCATCACTGGTATTCCACCTAAACTCTTCTTGCACCAAATCCGACCAAAGTCGTTCCCTATCTAGCAGCTTCTCCCTCCCATTTACAGAGTCCTAATAACTATGCCAACTCTTGGGAAGTCATAGAAGAGCTAGGCTCACCAATTCATCATCCATGACAGTAATTCTGACACTCCCAAGATCATTCCAACATTGGGCAAACTTTGTTAAATATTTTGGAATGGTGTCGCCTTTCTCCCTTTTGATTTTCCTGAGCTTGTCCTATAGTGCTAATTTTCTATGATCATTGTTGCTCTGAAACAGATCTGTCAAAGCTTTCCCAATTGCATATGGTGTGGATTTTCTATGGAGACTTGATACAATGTGGTCTCGTACTCCCTCCAGTAAGATCATCCTCACCTTTGCAACCTTCTTTTTCCAAGCATCAAGATTTGTGGCATCTCCCGCAGCGGGTTTGGGAATGTCATTATCAATTAATTATTTCAATCCATTGTCCTCCAGTACTGCCTCCATCCTTTCTTTCCACGCAATATAATTGGAACTAACCTCTAGTGCATACTCCAATATCAAGCCATTGAAACCCATCTCGATCCTGATTCGCTTGTCACACCAAGAATACTTTTGCAAATTTGAATTCTATTTAATTACAAACTCAACTTCTCCTCCACTATAGTGATTTCCTGTGCTCTGATACCATGTAGAAATTATACAAACATATGTATATCAATAGATTCAATCCACTCAAGCAATGCACTAATGCTAGATACAGAATCCTTCTATAAATAAATTGTGGAAAATAAACACAATCGTCAATCACAACAAGTAAATAAAGAAATAAATCAAACCACAACACATATATTTTCTAGATGAAATATTTCTACTCAAAACCCCTCTATCTTATATTGTATATTCACCATGGAATCATGAAACAATTACAATGCACTCTTCTCACAAGAGTCTCTTGCACTCTCACAACTGTCTCACACTAACCCGGACAAAATCGACCAACACTTAGCCAATTCTCAGCCTCTAGTCAGCCTCCCTTTCTTGCCTAATTCATCTGGAATGAAATCCCTATTATTTAACAATTTCATCCTTCCAAAACTGCTTGGGAAATCCAATGGATGTCTGGTTTCATGCGATAAAACCTATTATTGATACAACTGATAGTTAACATCCCTTTAATCTTTGTCTCAAATGGGTCTCCACTGGAACTAACATGCATGCAACTAATAATAGTAAATCATCATTTGCATGGTATATTATTGATTTTGAATTAAATCTAATTTAATTCACTTGATCTGCCACTAGTGAAACAAACAGTTACAACTAGTGCAACTGACTTTAACTCACCTAACTAAGTTAACTGATTACTCATGCATTAAACTAATGCACTAACTGCAACTCGAACTCCACAACTAATAGAATCACTCTGCATGCCCCATCAACCACCCTCGACTCGAAATTCATGAGCTAACTGAGTTTATCACCCTCATTTAATTATTACAAGTGATTATGAGATAATATTACATTTTATTGTCCAATTTAAATAAGAGAAAATTAAATCAGACATTGCACCAATTTATTAAATTAAATTGGCTTTCACACTAATGTATTGGTAGGACCTATGGTCCCACACTAGTGTGTGTGCTGCAATTTCTTGTTGACTTTCAACATTCTCGACATCAAGGATTGTAAACAAAATTTGAATCATAAGTTTGTTTTTCGATTGCACTATTGTAATTGTTTTACAAATTTATTATCATTTCTTTTATTATTTAATCTTGTTTTAATCAACACAATTATTATAAATGAGTAGTGTAACACTACTTTCAATCTTACTAAGTTTATGCTAATTGTTTGTCTTTGTGGAGCTATATTTGCAAGACTTGGATGGACTAATTAGAATTTTCAAACAATTCATGGAGACTTGTTTATGACATGAAATAACTATTTATTAATTTTTTTCAAACTTTTTTTGGCTTAACATATTTTGAGTATGGAGAACTATTTCTCTTACTCGATATAAATATCACATTGAATTCATGCTAATATTGGAATTTGGGTGTATGCAAAAGAGATTTTAACAACTATTTTTATTAAAAAAATCATTATATATTTGTTTTCATTGTCTGTAAGATATTGAACTATTTTAGTGTCCTGCAAATATCTTAAATCCAAATTCAAACACAGACTCCTTCCTTCTTCGTTAAACCTCTTATTTCTCAGTGGATGGATTGAGCCCTTATATTAATCAACCTTCTTGAACGATCTTAATCCTTATTTAATTCACTAAAAGATCAATCATAAAGAATTGTATCATAACTATAAATAATTTTGTGTTAATTAACAATCTTTAACATACTTTGACATTTTGAGATATACAAGTATTCTTTTGTAACATTTAATTGTACACTTATTTCTAATATTTAATTACTAATTTCATTTATTATTAGAATTAATAACTTTTAACGTAGATTTATTAAGTATTTTTTTAGTATATTAATATTGTAATATATTATATTATCTCTAATCTAAAATATATTAACACTTATAAATATAATATAGCTAATATTATATTAAAGGTTTATATATCATATTAGGTAATATTAGCATAAGCCTACTTAGGGCATATATTAACATGATTTAGGCTTTACATTAATATTAGTATTAGAATTATTAACACCTAATTCACATAATATCATATAGGAATAACAATTATTATTAACGTAACTTATTATCATATAGGTTAGTTAGTTTATATTAGGCTATATTAGCCTTAGGATACTCTTAGGTGAGTGGGTAACTAGGCCTATAACCAGTCAGAACCACCATATTCAACGAAAAATATTCTAATTTGGGGCCCCGACTAGGTGGTCTCCATTGATGTTAATGGGGGACATTTTTTCCCATCAATAGAGCCATACATCAAGTCTATCATAAAACATACTTATAACCAACATAAATAACAAGGATATAACAACCATAAAAACCACATATGGAAAAGTGCATTTACACATAATACACAAGAAGAAAAGAGGTCTTATTAACATATGCAAATTGTAACCAGGTTTGGACTTCCAAGTACCATCTAACCATAGATTGGGCTGAACAAAATCTGTTTTTCAGCCAATCACCCCTGTGACATATTTTAAGAATTAATGTGGGAATCACAACAAAACCAATCCAAGATTCCTCAGGCTTTACCACAATCCCACCATATACCGGTTTAGGGATCACTAGGCCTACACAAGCATGGATGACTTTGGATCTTTCCACCTACACTGTGATGAATTTGTCGATCTCCTATTGTATAGGATTTACCGTATATATTTCCATTCATTGGATGAGTATTCCTAGGCCTAATCGAGACTCCACCCTCTAGGATTTACCGTATATCCCGCCATTCACCGGTTGAGGATTCCTAGGCCTAACCAAGGGCATACACCTCTAGGATTTATCATATATCCCTGCATTCACCGATCGAGGATTCCTAGGCCCACCGAGGCACACAAAATCTAGCTTTACCACAATCCCACCTTCACTGGTCCATGGATTCCAAAGGATTTTTTTATTCTGCAGAGACTACCCCACTTGGTTTCGAAACCATCCGAAAATCTAGCTCAACCAAAATGAGAGAACCCCATCACACCATGGCTATCCAGAAATGGCAAGGCAAGGTTAAAAATCACTTTCAAAACTAGAAAAACCCATTCCAATGACAACAAGAGAACCAGGTACACACATGCATGCATCTTTCATGCCAAATATAGCAAGGAAAGCACACATGCAATTCGATACCTACAATTAATCTCGCTACAGGCGCTTAATTATTCTCTTCCTTGCTTGATATTTACTTCCCTTTGCCTTATTTTCTCTTCCTTTTCTTTTCTTGATCTAGTGCTAGAATGCTCCAAGGATACTCTAAGTTTCCAAGAGTGAGAAAGAGAGAGACAAAGATCCAAAACTGAACTGACAAAAGGTAACACTAAAAAATGTTTCCAACTGATCCTCAAAAGCCTTTTTATCAATGAGACCTATAATTTCTTCATTTTCTATTATTTTCCTTCATTTTCCTCCTCACATGCAACCTATGACCTTTCACTTTCCTTTTCTCCTAATTTCCATTATCTTCGTAAATAAATTGCTAATTATTGCCTCTTGCCTTTTCAAAGCCATTACCATTGCCTTTGTCAATACCTTTAGCCATAATAAACCAAGTGAACTCCCGCTAGGATGTTTTGTCAAAAATTTAGCTTGGAATACGTGTCCCATGACCTTGTTCATTATTTTTCCTTTACAAACTTCATTACATGGAATTTTTACCAGGGTTGTTGCAGTGTCGAATCATAAATCAACACCATATTTAATACCATATGTAAAGTGGTAGCCAAAACATCAAAAAATTTCATATAAGGAATGTAAACATGAGGGATAAATACTCCTTTGTAAAAACAATTTTTCTATGAATTTTCATGCCAAATGTCGATCTGCCTCCAACGAGTGTCCATATCCCCCGCAGAGTCGTTCATTGTGCCTTAATACATGTGACTCATATCCTGATTGTTTGATCTTATCGCAGTGATCCTCCATTGTGTATATTTTGGAACGTTAACAAATTTATTATGGTTTTTGTTTTTAAATATTCAAATTTTTCCCCTTATTGGAAATATGGGAAGATCACACACTGGAAAAACCTAATTCCACTAACATTTCTCCATTACCAGCGAGCTTCTATATCCAAAACGGAGTTATTCGTTGAAAAAATGTAGCAAGAAAGGTTCAATTTGACTTAACCTTGGTCAAATTGAGAAAATTTTAAATTTCCACAGCAGTAGACAACTTGGAGGCAATTAACTGATGTAACATGGCTCTTGTCACTCAGTTATATTAGTAAATTCGATTTAAGGGCTTGGAGTTTAGTTATGCATGTGTGATTTCTAATTTATAGAAATCAAGTACAATTATTTCGAGTTGTATTCAGTTAAACCAGTTATAAATGTTGATAGAACTAGTTGGAGGTGAGTTGTGCAGTGGGACAATAGTCTAACTCAGTGATCATTCAATTAACTTATCGATCAACCAAAAATAGCTCATGCATGCAAGGAATTTGAATTCCTCAGTTGTGGTGGAGATTCCAAGGCAATGTAACATCATTTGTAGACTAGTCTTGAGTGTACAGGTGTTACTTGCAATTGGATACCAATCCTTTGGAATTTCACAATCAATTTGGAGGAAATTCCAAAAGAATAGTGGCCAATTTCATCATTATTTGTGCAAGGAAATAGGACCTCAAATAGAGGTATAAATTGACTAATTCTGGGTCAGAGCTTCTCACTGGGAAGAGAGAACAATTATTCACTTATAGGTGTAGCTCAGAGTGAGAGAGAAATTGTAATACAATCTCTATTCATCTAATTAATGCAAACATGATTAAGGGATTTTTACCAGTTGGTTTTCCCTTTATAAATCTATGTACTTGTGTATGTGATTCATGCATGTTTGTGAATTTTGTTCTAAATTTTGAATTAATTTCCATAGAGTGGTAGAGTTGAATTGTTTCTCTTGATTTATATTACATCTCTTGAGAAATTTCAATTCTATCACCATATTTCTACACAGTATCAGAGCATGATTCACATTAGAAAAATAATTTTGAATTTTTTCCTCAGAAGGTTATAATTTTCATCTTCAATGTTGAAAAATCTCTTCAAAGTTGGAAGAATGACCTTAAATGGAATGAGATTAGAGTAGGCCTTGGAAGGAAGCTCAAATTCCATTGCATGGAAGGATCACATGGAGGCAGTGTTTGATGACAATGGATTTCTAGAATATTTCAAGATAAACATCCCAAAACGTAGCCCAATGGAAGAAAGACGTAGCCAAGGAAAATAGAATAATCTTGGAGGGAGTGAGAGACCACATTGACTCAAATATCCATGGGAAAGAAACTCATTTTTCAATGTGGAAGGAACTAAATGATCTGTCCAAGAATAACGATGACCATAGAAAATTGTCCCTCAAAGAAGAACTTTGAAACATTAAGATGCAAAATAATGACACTATTCCACAATATCTCACTAGATTTACACAAGTTCAGGATGAGCTTGGAGGGGTTAGCGTGAATGTTGCAAAATATGACCTAGTGAGCTTAACTCTTATAGGCATTCCAAAAATATGGCATAGCTACTAAGAATCGGTGAAAGTGATGTTGAAATTACCGAATTGGGAATGCTTATGGTCTGGTTTAGTATAAGAAGAGATCAGATGAAATACCATAGATGGGATTTCATCCAAGGGAGAGCATGAATAAAATTTTCCATTGGTTGGAAAGGGAAAGAAGAGAAAAGGGAAGAAATCTAAAACTAAATCAAAATCCAGCCAAGGGAGAAATAAGAAATATTTTTCCAAAATAAAATGCTTCAATTTTCATGAATTCGGGCACTATGCTACAAAGTGTCCACACAAAGATCCTAGCAAGAATAACTCAGTACCATCAGTAGGTGAAGCATTGGATTCACAGTTTGAGCTAGACTTCACCCTTATTGCATGCATTATCAACACTATGATGGGGATTTTGTGGTACTTGGACTTAGGTGCCTTGTTCCACATGACAGGTTGTAGAGAGTTTTTCAGTGACCTAGAGGAGAAATATCTCTAGATGCATATTAAGCTTGGGGAAAATGGAAGGTATAGTGCTATCAGGATTGGTACAATAACCTTAATAAGGAGTCAGGATCCCCTCTTTTCCTTAAAGATGTCATGTTTGTACTAGGACTGAAGAAGAACCTCGTCTTTGTAGAAATTTTGAAGACCATGGTTATGATATAATATTCAGTAAATGGAAAGCCTTTTTGAGATACATATCCACTGGGAAGTTGAGCCATAATTGGGTTCATGTGAAGAACCTATATAAACTTGATGTGGAATATTGTGCTGCATTAAGCAGTAAGGCAGAGAAATTGCAGAGTCATGATGTCGGTGACCACTGACATAGGAGATTGGGCCATTTTAAACATGGCATCTTAAAAATTATGTAGCAAATAAAAATTGGCCTCCCTAAATAATCACTTGAGCAACAGGTTGTCTGCAAGGGTTGTACTTTGGGGAAGTATGTAAAATCCACATTCCATGATCAAGAAAAAAAAGCACTTGCATTCTTGAAGAGAGTCCATTCTGATGTCTATGGACACTTCTTTACAACCTCCACTGCAGGACATAAGTACTATGTTATTTTTATTGATGATTTCTAAAGAAAGTGTTGGATATTCTTCATGCAGAAGAAGGATGATACATTCTCAAAATTTGTATAATTCAAGGCACTAGTTGAGAAAGACGCCATAAATAAGGTAAAGGCTCTCAGGAGCGACAATGGAGGTGAGTATGTTTCGAATGAATTCATGGAATGTTTTCAAAGAAGGAATTCAAAGAGAGATGACATCACCCCGAAACCCATAGTAGAATGGGGTAGTTGAGAGGAAGAACATGAGAATTATGGGAACTGTGAGAGCTATGCTATATGACCAGGCTCTACCAATACATTTGTGGGAAAATTCATGTAACACAAAAATCTACTTGCAGAATGAGATTCCTCATTAGATTCTTGGTATGATTACACTGGAGGAGGATTTCTTGCATATAAATCCAAATATGTCTCATTTCATAATTTTTGGAGCCTCTATTTACTTCCATGTATCCCAATGTATGAGGAATAAACTTGAGATGACATAAGAGTTGAGAGTTTTGTGGGTTACACCGAAACTCCACACAATTACCGGGTGTACTTACCTTCCGTTAGAATGAAAGTTATGTGAAGGGATGCAAATTTTTATGAGGAGAAAGCAATGGGATTATCTCTTGAGTGGGAGCTATAGATCCCACCAGAAGAGGAGCTTTTAGCTCCAAAGGAGGAGCCTCAGGAAGTTGTGGAGCGACCAAAAATGGAGGGGAAAAGAGGAGGAAAAGTGGAGACATCCACTCAAGAAAACCCATCTATATAAATTAGAAAAATAATTATGGAAGACGATATATTGGTGTAGTATTCGAGGGAGAATGTGAGAGCTATTTCAAATTTGTGTAGGAAAAGGAGGTCACCTGAGAGGTACACTGGCTACATGGATCGAATGACTGAGCTTGTAGAGACTAAGGCATCCTCTTTTGAGGAAGAAGTTGAGAAAAATTTTTGGGTTGATGCAATGGTGGAAGAATATGAATTCATCATGAATAACATTGTTTGGGAACCAGTCCCAAGACCGATAGATAAATTAATTATGGGTTTGAGATGGATCTTCAAGGCTAAGCATGCAATAGAAGGATGCATAGATAAGTATAAGGCCAAATTTGTGGCCAAAGGATTCTCTCAAGTTGAGTTAATTGACTATGAGGAAATTTTTTCTCTCGTAGCAAGGTATTCATCCATTAGATCAATTCTTACACTGGTTGTGCATATGGGGTGGAAGATCCACTATATGGATGTAAAAACAACATTTATCAATGGTTTTATTGAGGTGGAAGTGTACATCGAGTAACCAGAAGTTTTTGGAACATTTGATCGGGAGTCTCATGTGTGCAGATTCAAGCAAGCATTGTACGTTCTCAAATAGGAACCCCAAGCTTGGTACACTCAGATTGATAGTTATCTCACTGGATTGGGCTTCACCAAAAGTGAAGCAGATGAAAACCTCTATCATATTTTGGTAAAAGGTAAATTTCTTATCATTTTTTTATATGTTGATGATTTAATATTGACAAGTGATTAGTAGTTGATCAGTTCTTGCAAGGAGGACCTTGCAAGGGAATTCGAGATGAAATACACAGGTCTCATGCACTACTTTCTTGGGTTGGAAGTATGGCAAGGTTATGGGTAATTGTTTGTGTCTCAAGGAAATTATGCCACCAAGATACTGTAGATATTTTGCATGGATAGTTTTAAGCCCATGGAAACATCTCTAACGACCAACTGGAGGAAGGAGAATTCCATTTCAGGTGAAGAGGTTAATACTACCATTTACCGACAACTAGTGGGTTCACTGATGTATCTTGTGAACACACGAATAGATATGTGCTATGCAGTCAACTAGCTTATCCAAGATATGGTTATGCCAGCCAAATTATATTGGAAGGAAGCAAAAAATGTTTTATGGTACCTTAGATGAACTACCTAGTATGGATTATCGTACATACAGAAAGAATGAGTGAAGCTGTGTGGCTTCACAAACGACGATTGGGAAAGGATTCCATCCCAACTAAAAGATTATATTAGGTGTAATTTTCAGTGTTAGGTCTATATAAATTTACTGGTACAACAGGAAGAATATTTATGTGACTCTCATCTCGATAGACGTTGAATACATGGTTGCAATTCAATAAACATGTTAGGTGATCTGGATGAGAAAGATACTTGTGGTATTATTTAGTTAGGAGATGGATCCAACTATAATCTATTGTGATAATCATAGTTGCATTAAGCTCTCTAAGAATATGGTATTTCGTGATTGATCCAAGCATATAGATATCTGATATCATCATTTACAGGACTATGTTCAGAGGAGGATAATGTTTCTAGAAAAAATTCTTACAGAGGAACAAGATGTTGACACCTTGAAAAAGGCTTTGTCAAGAGTGAAGTTTGAATTCTACAGTTGCAGGATAGGGGTGGTTGATAATCCCTTTCTTGCTAAGAGGGAGTGTTGAAAAAATGTATAAAGAAAGGCTTAATCTGACTTAGCCTTGTTCAAATTTCGAAAATTTGAAATTTCGACATCAGCAAATAACTTGGAGGTAGTTAACTGATGTGACATGGTTCTTGTCACTCAGTTAGCTCAGTAAATTCGAGTTAATGGCTTGGAGTTCATTTATGCATGTGTGATTGCTAATTTGTAGCAATCTAGTAGAATTATTTCCAGTTGTATTCAGTTAAAATAGTTCTAAATGTTTATAGAACTAGTTTGAGCCCAGTTGTGTAGAGAGACAATAGTCTAACTCAGTGAGCATCCATTTAACTGATCAATCAACCAAAAATATCTCATCATGAAAGGAATTCTAATTTCCCAGTTGTGGTGGATATTCTAAGGCAATGTAACATCATTTGTGGACTAGTCTTGATAGTATAGGTGTTGCATGCAATCAGAGGTCAATCCTTGAGAATTGAGCAATCAATTTCGAGGAAATTCCTAAATAATGGAGGGGAATTTCCCTAGGATTTGTGTAAGGAAATAAGAGCTCAAGTGGAGGCATAAATTGACTAAGTCTAGGTCAAAGAGAACAATTATTGACTTTTAGGTGTAACTCAGAGTGAGAAAGTAATTGTAATACATTCTCTTTTCATCTGATTAATGCAATCAAGCTTAAGGGGTTTTACTAGTTGGTTTCCCCTATATAAATATGTTTACTTGCATATTTGATTGATGCATGCTTACGAATGTTGTTCTAAATTGTTATGTAATTTCCGCAAAGAAGTAGAGTAGAATTATGTCTCTTGATTTAGATTAAATTTCTTGAGCAGTTGCAATTCAAACACCATATTTCTACATTGTTAGCATACCCCATAAGAGTGACCATTTTGTAAAGATATGTGAAAATCACACATTGGTAAAACCCAATGGCACTAACATTTCTCCACTACTAGTGACTGCCTATAGTCCCAGAAGAGTTGTTAGCATACCCCATCCCAAGAAGGTATGAACGACTATCCCATGTACGGTATGAGTAGCAATGAAATATTTCATGTGGGGAATAATAATTGTTTACATTCCAGGATAAATATTTTTAAATTGTGGATGACACTAAATTTTAACACTAAACAAAGGTCAATGTTGAAAATTTCTGACACACCCAAGTATGTGGTTTATTTTAATTTTTTGAAAAGGCTTGTCCAAATAAGGAATTGAAAATACCCATGGGTAATCAGTCCATCGACTATCATAGTTACAACAAATACGCTTTTGATATATATATATATATATATATATATATATATATATATATATATATATATATTAATTTTGAAATTTTTTTTATTATCATAATTTATTTATTTATTTTCTATCTACATATATAAACATTTTTTAAGGAAATAAAACTCAGTAGATAAAATAATGTTTTAGGAATTGGCCATTCACTGGAGGGCTAATTTCCTCATCATCGAAATTCTTAAGGGAGAAATAATTTTCACCCTCAATCCTGTCGATGACAAATGGGCCAAGCCAGAGATTATAGAATTTCTCATGTTTCCCTTGATCTTCGTTTCTCTTATCCAATTTTAATATACATCTTTTGGGAGGAAAATTCTTTCTTTGGCTTGTTTATCAAATATTTTTCTAATATTTTCTTGATGTTGGTTATCCTTTTGTACAATTTCTCCCTCGTTAAACATATATCAATTGGTTAATTCTCCTTTGCAAGTAATTTGGTTCTTCATTAATTTATTGTAAAATTTTCATTAGTTTATTACCTAAATAAAATGGTATGACAACATCTATGCCGTATACCAAATGAAAAGAATATGTACCAATTTTTTTCTTAGTGCTCATTCTATTAGCCCAAAGGGAATATTTTAGTGTGACATGCCAATTCCTTTTCTTTGAATTATTTGTTTTCTTTAGAATATTCATATTGTTCTTGTTCGTTGATTCAACTAGCGATTGTCTTGAGGATAATAGGTTGTTGAATGACTGAGGTTGATATTATATTTGTCACAAAATTTGAGAAAGGATGATGAGAAAAAAGGTTTGGCATTATCAGCAATGATTTTTTGAGGACAACCAAATTGTGAAAAAATATTCTCAATTAGAAAATTCTTAATGACTGTATCCTTGGTTTGTTTAATGGGTATGGATTTTACCCACTTCGTGAAATAGTCGGTAGAAGTCAATATCGAACGATGTTGACCACTACTTTGAGGATACATTTCTACAATAAAATCTAGTCCCCATTTTTGAAAAGGAGCTTCCAAAGGGATGGGTTTTAGAAGTGAGGAAGCTAGCATCTTTTTTCTAGAAAAATTATGGCATTGATGATATGCCCTCACATGCTTATTAACATCAGAAAACAAGGTTGTATAGTAAAATCCAGCCCTTAAAAATTTTTGTGCAGTTCCTTTTAAAGCTAAATGCCCTCCACATAACTTGCCATGAAACTGAGTTATAAAATAGTCAACCTAATCAAGAAGAATGAAATTTAGTAAAAATCCTACTGGATCCTTCTAGTATAATATTTTTTCTATATTACAATAATTTACAGACTTCATTTTCAATGAATTATTTTCATGTTTTCTCAAGTGAGATGGACATTATAAGGTTTGAAGGTAGGAAATTATGTCGACATACCATTCGAAGGTTGCAAACCTCTAGAAGATTGACATGTCAGTAGGATGTGGTAACAAAAATCATGACTGTTTATTTGGATTTTGATCTTCAACATGAGAAATGTATCTCAATTGAGTTAGTTGATTAATCTCCAATGCTTCGAAGTTTTCCTCGATGACAATTTTATCTAGACCTTGTCCATTTACCACCTTAATGGGTTTCAACTCTAAATCGTACTACAGGATTTTAGCAAACCACCTCCCTCTCCTTCCTTCAGCTTCATGTTGAGTGAGGATGTCCTTCATGATAGGGTTAGGTAGATAGACAATTATTTTAGATTGAAGGAAGTAATATGTGAAAAAATTTAAATATTTTACGAACGGCTAAGCATGTTTTTCTATGATATTATATTTTAGTTTAAAATTTTTTAATTATTTATTGAAAAAAGATATGGGTTTTTCATAACCCTGCTCAATTTTCTGGAGGAGGATTGTTGCAACAATGAGTTCAAAGGAAAAAGGGAAGACCATGAATTCCTTTTTATAATCGAGACTCGTGAGGGCAAGTGATTCATGTTGGAATTATGGCTAATGTGTTGTCCTTGATGGAAACCTCCTTGATAACGATCTTAACAATGTGATAACAACATGTTTATGCAGAGTGATACAAATTCTACATGTGATATGGACAAAGGAATGTTTTTTCAGAGATAGATGGATGGTAAAGGTAAAGTTTGAGAAAGTTTATGTGGGTCATGAGAATAAAGGTAGCGCACGTACAGAGGTATACGGTGGAGAAAAGTCGCATGTCGAATCCGCACCATGATAATATAGGTATGAAGGGTTTTTACAAAGGGAAGACTCAGATTTGAAAGATATGAAATATGTTGACATATATGCTTGATTTATTTACTTGTCACAAATATATAAGTAGATAATATTGATGAAATTTTGATGCTATGATCTAAAGTATTTATTTAGAAGTATGTAGTATTGACAGTAGAGGTTGCACAAAGTGAAATTGTGGTTGTAGTGAAAGTTTTACAAATATGTAAGCAAGTATGTCTGGGAATAGTCGCGTACATACAAAGATCCATCTTTGTAGGGTCATGTATATATTATGCTAAATAATTTTCAATATATGCATATCTATATGCAGGTGTTGTGCATGGTAAGCACGTACGTACATGGATACTTCTCGTGGAAGTCATGTATACAAACTAGGGTTTGATCTAATGATTTATGATCACACTTGATGTTGTCTGGTTTACTTGATACTATCTATCGATGATGTCTCTATCATGATGATCTGTGGTTGATAGTGAAAATTGAGGTAACTTGGTTGAATTGATCAGTTTCAATAGTTTAGAAGTTTGAGTAGGTGTAATCTATGATCTCTAATTGGTTCAGAAATCTATGAATGATTCAATGATATGTAACTGCTGAAATGGTCTATGTATGATTCAAAGATTAATGATTTAGTGTCTACTATTTTGAGATCGAACTCAGATCGCGCTGCTGTCCTAAAGGCATAATATCTTATTTCTCTACTAGTTTGATTTCCTGGCAAGGGTCCACATTTTCTCGAGTTCAAATTTTTTTAAGTACTTTTATAACAACACATTCATATGGAATCTTACAAGCAACCATACTTATATATTGAATAGCATGTCGAGAAGACAAAAGGTCAAGTTGGTTCTGATTTTGGAGGTACTGAGTCTGAATTGATTCTTGGTCTTCCTCATGACATTGGAATTCTCTTCCTAGCAAGGGTGCCTCGTAGAGATCATCAACTTCTCAAATGTGTTTCTAAGAAATGGAAGTATTTTTTTTTATCTAATGAACTGTATTTTTTATCAAAGACTCAGATTCAAGCGATAGGGAGGCATGCCCAGTTACAATGGGTGTTCAGGGTAGTATGTGAGGGGAGACATTGGAAATGAGGTGCGATCTATGTGCTTTTGGGCATTGATATGTGTGTGATCTACAAACTTAATGTGTTTATGTAGCGAGTGGAGCACATAGAAATTATGTTGTTTGTTTGAAAGCATGATTGTTTGTGCATGTTTGGGTAAATGAAATATTTCATGATGAAAGTATTTTGGAACTAAAATTAATATACATATTGAGATTAGTCACCTCAATATGAAGTTATTTCTGTTAGGATTGACTACTCTAACAAATGACACGTTGAGCATGGAGTTTCAAGACTTAATTGACAAAGACAAAGTTACCCAAGATGTGAATAATGATAAGATGAGGTAAAGGAGTAACAACAATTATTATGATGGACAACAAAGTTAGAAGTTTGTGTGAGTGTAGAATAGACTCGTGACCTTGATAATGGTCACATACATTTATTAGTAAGCAAGTCTATGACGTTTTTATTGTGGTATTTCTAGAGTATGTACTTGGTAACTCCAAGAGTTGGAGTTGTGTTGTAAGCCTTGTAAAGGCATGTGTATCCCTGTTAAGTTCATGGTAGTCTAAAAACCACTTCGTAATTGTAGGTTTGTGGTGAGCCGGAAACCACTTTGTAGTGATTATTTGTGGTAAGCCAGAAACCACATGCGAGAATGAAGTGGACATGGTTCTTGTAGGCATGGTTAAGGGTGAGCTGAGAAAACCCCGGGCCTGATTGAGTTGGGTCTCTAGTGAGCCTTAGTGGTTGGAGTGCCTTAGTGGTAGATTTGGTCCATGGTGGCCGGAGTGCCTTAGTGGAATATTTGAGGCCCGTGGTGGCCGGAGTGCCTTAGTGGCAGATTTTAGGCCCTTGGTGGCTGAGTGTCCTTGTTGGCATGGTCGAGGGTAATTCGATAAAACCCATGGCATGTTTATGGGTAATCCGATGAAACCCACGATGATGTTGTTGGAGGGGGATTTGTAGGTATAGGTACATGTATGCAATGATAATGGTTGACATAACCATGTATGCGAAGGACATCCTACAATACTGGCAGTTGCAACGGTTGGCACTCATGCATTCCGGTGGATGGTTTCTCCTTTATATGGACGTCGACATATCCATTTTTGTTATGTTTGACCACAACTATATTTTTCATATTGATATTGAGACAAGTAGTCATCAAGGCGGTGTGTTGGAATATGTAATTCCTACTTGTCTCAATTGTGACTTTCTATGTAAGGAGTTTGTTCCTATTCCATAGGAGTTATCTAAATCTATATGTTCCTAGTTTGGTGTGTGGTTGAGATATTCCCTCAACTAAGTGATTATGTGTCTAAGATAGTTTCCCTATCTTTAGACAACACTTCATGTATATATGTAATCCAATTTTATTAATAGAACATAGTGTGCATGCTCAGACACAGTAAACCGGCATGAGAAGATTAGCGGTTTGCAAGGTGTTGCTAAAGAAGTTGTTATGTCGTTGATTTGAAACTGCAGTGCAGTGTGTAACTAGTGTTGTGCGTGACCACCAACGATTCACAGAGAAACGCAATGGATTCCTGGTGTTGGTAGAGGCACTGGTGATTGAGCCGAGTAGAGAATTACTATGAGTGTGTCGATCGAACTGAGATCATGTTGTTGTCCTCAAGGCACAATATCTTATTTCTCCAATTGTTTGATTTGTAGGCAAGGGTCCGCATTTTCTCGGGTTAGACTTTTTTTAAGTACTTTTATAAGAGCACATTCATATGGAATCTTGCAAGCAGCCAGACTCAGATATTGAACCGCATGTCGAGAAGAAAAAATTTCAAGTTGGTTCTGATTTTGGAGGTATTGAGTCTTAATTGATTCTTGGTCTTACTCATGACATTGGAATTCTCTGCCTTGCAAGGGTGCCTCGTAGAGATCATCAACTTCTCAAATGTGTGTCTAAGAAATGGAAGGATTTTATTTTTATCTAATGAACTGTATTTTTTATCAAAGACTCAAATTCCAGCGACAGGGAGGCCTGCCCAGTTACAATGGATGTTCAGGGCAGTATGTGAGGGGAGACATTGGAAAAGAGGTGTGATCTCTGTGATTTTGGGCATTGATATGTGTGTGATCTGCAAACTTGATGTGTTTCTGTAGTGAGCGGAGCACATAGAAATTATATTGTTTGTTTGAAAGCATGATTGTTTGTGCATGTTTGGGTAAATGAAATATTTCATAATAAAATTATTTTGGAACTAAAATTAATATACATATTGAGATTAGTCATCTTAATGTGAAGACATTTTTGTTAGAATTGACTACTCTAACAAATGATAGGTTAAGCATGGAGTTCCAAGACTTAATTGACAAAGACAAAGCTGCCCAATATGTGAATAATGATAAGATGAGGTAAAGGAGTAGCAACAATTATTATGATGGACAACAAAGTTGGAAGTTTGTATGAGTGTAAAATATACTCATGATCTTGATAATGGTCACATAAATTTATTAGTAATCAAGTATAGGATGTTTTTATTGTGTTCTTTGTAGAGTATGTGCCTGGTAACTCAGATAGTTGGAGTTGTGTTGTAAGCCTTGTAAAGGCATGTGTATCCCTGTGAAGTTCATGGAAATATCAAAACCACTTTGTAATTACAAGTTGTGTTCAGCGAGAAATTAATTTTCAGTGATGGTTTGTGGTAAGCCGAAAACCACATGCGAAGGACATCCTACGAGAGTGGCAGTTGCAACAGTTGGTACCCATGCATTCTGGAGGATGGTTGCTCCTTTATATGGACGTCGACATATCTTTTTTTGTTATGTTTGACCACAACTAGATTTTTCAGATTGATATCGAGCTAAGTAGTCATTAAGGGGGTGTGTTAGAATATGAAATTCCTACTTGTCTCAGTTGTGACTTTCTATGAAAGGATTTTGTTTCTATTCCATAGGAGTTGGCTAAATCTATATGTTCCTAGTTTGGTGTGTGGTTGAGAGATTCTCTCAACCAAGTGATTGTGTGTCTAAGATAATTTTCCTATATTTAGACAACACTTCATGTATATATGCAATCCTATTTTATTAATAGAACATAGCATGCATGCACAGACACGGTGAACCAGCGTGAGACGATTAGTGGTTTCGAGAGTGTTGCTAAAGAAGTTGTAGTGTCGCTGATTTGAAGCTGCAGTGCAGTGTGTAACTAGTGTTGTGTGTGACCACCTACAATTCACAGAGAAACATAAAGGAGTTCGGGTGTCGGTAGAGGTGTTGGTGATTGAGCCGAGTAGAGAAGTGACTGCGAGTGTGCCGATCGAACTAAGATCGCAATGATTTCTCAAGGCGCATTATCTTATTTCTCAGCTAGTTTGATTTTCATGCAAGGGTCCACATTTTCTCAGATTTGAATTTTTTTTACGTACTTTTATAAGAACACATTCATATGGAATATTGCAAGCAACCAGACTCAGATATTGAACAGCATGTCGAGAAGACAAAAGGTCAAGTTGGTTCTGATTTTGGAGGTACTGAGTCTGAATTGATTCCTGGTCTTCCTCATGACATTGGAATTCTCTTCCTAGCAAGGGTGCCTCGTAGAGATCATCAACTTCTGAAATGTGTTTATAAGAAATGGAAGGATTTTTTTTATCTAATGAACTGTATTTTTTATCAAAGACTCGAATTCAAGCGACAGGGAAGCCTACCCAGTTACAATGGGTGTTCAGGGAAGTATGTGAGGGAAGACATTGGAAATGAGGCACGATCTTTGTGCTTTTGGGCATTGATATGTGTGCGATCTACAAACTTAATGTGTTTCTGTTGCGAGTGGAGCACATAGAAATTTTTTTGTTTGTTTGAAAGCATGATTGTTTGTGTATATTTGCGTAAATGAAATATTTCATGATGAAAGTATTTTGGAACTAAAATTAATATACATATTGATATTAGTCACCTCAATATGAAGTTATTTTTGTTAGAATTGACTACTCTAACAAATCACAGGTTGAGCATGGAGTTCTGAGACTTAATTGACAAAGACAAAGTTGCCCAAGATATGAATAATGATAAAATGAGGTAAAGGAGTAGCAAAAATTATTATGATGGACAACAAAGTTGGAAGTTTGTATGAGTGTAGAATATACTCATGATCTTGATAATGGTCACATACATTTATTAGTAAGCAAGTCTAGATGTTTTTATTGTGGTCTTTATAAAATAAGTACCTGGTAACTCCAAAAATAGGTACCTTGTAACTCTAATGACTTCTTTAATATTTCCATGCATGTCTCTAATCCCATGTTTTATGGAACAAATAATGTCCTCAATGGAGATTTTTCTTGGAGGTAGGGCAAAACTTAACCCTTTTTCAAAGATGCTAAAAACATGACGATATGGAGGTTGAATTATAATAAAGATTGGAGTTGGCGGTAGGTAAAGAGGGGAAGGGGCGACAAGAAAGGGAATCCACGTGGGATGATGAAATATGACAAAGGGAAGGGTGATTCGAATTAGGAACCAGAGATGGGATTTCAGGAGGGTGGGAGAGTTTGAACTAACAGTGTGAGGGTAGAGGATGAGTTGGCCGGTTGTGTACGTCTTTTGTCAGAAAAAAAAGCATGGACTACAAGTGGATATGGAGATTAGGGGTGACGGGAATGGGTAGGGACTCGCAGGGATGGAATTTGACGGGCAAATTGCTCGTCATGAGGCGATTTGCTAGTCAAATACAGTTTAAAATTTTTTGAAACCGTTTATATTGTGCAGACCGATAAAGAAGGTGTAAAAACGGCAAATTTGACAAGTGATACAGTTTTGAAACTCCAACCCTGGTAGGGAGTGAGGGTTAACGGGAGGAGAGGTGGGGATAGTGAGGAGATAGGGCTGGACGGAGTTTGTGACAGGCCTTCCATTTTGGGGGAGGAGAGGTGGGGATAGTGAGGAGATAGTTTTGGGGGAGGAGAGGTGGGGATAGTGAGGAGATAGTTTTGGGGGTTAGACGGAGTTTGTGACAGGCCTTCCATTTTGGGGGAGGAGAGGTGGGGATAGTGAGGAGATAGGGGTTAGACGGAGTTTGTGACAGGCCTTCCATTTTGGAATCCGACAAGAGGGGAGTAACGGTGGGCAATGAAGCCATGATTCTTCAAATAGAGCCTTGAACTGAGGGCCACTCTCCATTGGGCATCGTTGTTGCGTATAGAGCCATCGTTACAATCCTTGCAGATAAAATCTTTGGAGATATTGCCATTATCATGCAGATTTACGTTAGAAAAATTGGAAGCTGAAGGTGCAACATACTAATGGACAGAGCTTGACGTGGAATGCTGGAAGCTAATCCACGAGTTGAGGGCTCAGATCTCAGCTCAACTAAAATAAATAAAAAAATTTAATCATACCAAATTTTAGATCTTGTCGGATAACATTATATTTTATATTTTAGAAATAACTAAATAATATTTAATAAATTAAATAATAATGATAATAATAAATCTTTCAATATTGTACATGACTAAAAGATTTCAATATTTACCTTAATTTTATATCAATATTTATAAGAAAGATAAAGTGATTAAAATTAAAATTGTAATTTTTTCTGTAATTAATATGAAGTTAACACATGGTCTTTAAAAATAATATTGATGTTACTATCCCAATGTAATCAGTTATATGTTTAATTGATATGCGCCATTTAAAAACATAAATTAATGACAAAAAATAATTTAATATAAGTTATACATAAAATATTTTAATATCCATATTAAGTGATTTAATTTTACATTAATTTTATATGAAAAAGATAAAGTAATTGAAATAAAAAAAAAAATCTTATATTTTCATTTTTCATAGTAAAAAGATGCATAATTTATTTAATTTTTAATATGGATTTGACATGTGACATTTAAAATTGATTCTATCTCATGGATAGACTTAGACTAACTTATAAATGAAATAGTTTTTTTTTTACATACAATTTTAAGCAAGATTGTGATTTTTTGTTGTTTAAAATACATTATTGAATGCATAAATAGATTCAACACCCTCCCCTTGGGCACTCAAATTCTAAATATTAAATAAATTAAACTCAAGTTTTAAAGAATTTCTTGGATTTTAGTTAAAATTAACCACAAAACATGCCTTAAGAAAAAGTCGTTTCATCTATTAGTTAGACTACTTGCCATGAATATATACTTTCCAATATGATGGCCCCATATTTAAAATATATTAATAACAAAATAATTTTTTTAATGAATAATGTGATATATATATATATATATATATATATATATATATATATATATATATATATATATATATATAAAACATTTTGTTAACTTACAAAAGACTAAGGATATGCTTAATTTCCTCTATGCTTATCATAGAGTTGATCTGAGTGTCAAATCTATTAAATGCTAAGAAAGATCGAATTTTGCATTCCAAAAGAGGTTTATTACCTTAAGAGATTTGATCATTCTCTAAGCTTCATAGATCCATAGTTAACATATCTATGCTTGATTTTTCTCCACAAAAATCATGAAAAATTATAGTAAAAAAAGGCATTAGACTTTATTTTTTAATTTTTAGATGACAAAAAAACGACAACTAACCTAATTTTATATACTAAAAATTGGATCCCTCTTTAAATTTGATAAATCCATGTGAACTATAGTTTTTAAAAACAAAATAATACCCCTTCTTAAAATATAGCTAATTAAAAATTTGAACATGCAATTTTTACCAAAAAAATTCATTAAACATCCTATCACCAATTAATCTATACAACCAATAACTTTCAAAACTAAACTACTTAAAAAAAAAAAAAAAACACTCAATGCAAAATTAAATTTAATTTGTGTACATACAATAAGTAAATAAAAAAATTATTGATTAAATATTAAAAAAATTAAAAGACTAAAAAAATAACTGTTCAAAGACAAGATCACCCCTATGTAGTCCATATTGATTAAATATTAAAAAAAAAATTAAAACACTAAAAAATAACTGTTCTTCAATGCAAAATTAAATTTAATTTGTGTACATACAATAAGTAAATAAAAAAATTATTGATTAAATATTAAAAAAATTAAAAGACTAAAAAAATAACTGTTCAAAGACAAGATCACCCCTATGTAGTCCATATTGATTAAATATTAAAAAAAAAATTAAAACACTAAAAAATAACTGTTCAAAGACAAGATCACCCCTATGTAGTCCATATTCTAGATATTCCATATTTAACCACAGATGATGTAGCTCAGCGAGCTTCAAAACAATAATTAAAAGTGAAGTGTTTGTTTCCCTTTAACGTTACACTCAACACTAAACTAAATTTAGTTTGTGAAACCGTTTACATGCGTTCTGTTATTGTAAATATGTGTGATAAAATGTGTAGTTGATTGAAGTTTATTTGTTGACATTATTTGTTTGTTTATTAATCTATAAATGTAAATTCACATTTTATTTTATTTTTGTTGTTACATATTTTTAGGTTTTTGTAATTTGTTAAATTGGTAAGACTAAATAAACAAGGCTAACATCAAACTAACTTTGGAGTCCTGGGACCTAGCCTTTCTGGACTCAGAGAGGGCTCTCTCCACGTTTGTGTAAAAGAAGTAACTTGATTGATTTAGGAAGCTGATTTTAGGCTAGTTAACATGATAGGGATTGTTTATTTTGTTTTGTTTGGTTGCTTGACAGGAAGAACATATAGAGTAAGAGAAGTTCAAACCATTGAGCTATGGAGTTTCTGAAAGGTTTGAAGAGTACAACAACAAATCAAGGGTGTTCCATAAGGCAAGTTAACAAAGCCAAATGGATCTTAATAACTTATGTGGGTGTGAAATGAACATTAAATTGTGAGTTTAGTAGCTTAAAGGGAAATTAGGAATCCTTTAACATGTACTAGAACATGAAGATTCTTTAAGATTACTTATTTTTTAGAAAGAACCAAAGGACGGGGCATACCATAAACTTCTTCAGCTAGACTTTACTAAGTAAACTTTAAAACAACAATCCAACAAACCCTAGAGGGCAGGGAACTCCTAAATTCTCTAGCTATTCACTTTCAGACAAAGAAAACACTTAAGATAACAAATCAGTGATGATTAAAGAGCAGGGAACTCCTAATTTCTTTAATCAGACTTCAAAGACTTTTAAAATGAATTTTCAAGATAGATCAAAAGACAGGGTAAACCATAAACTTCTTTAACCAAACCCAAGTAAGCAAACTTCAAAGAAAGCCTCGAGAACAACATTTCAAGAAGAACCAAAGGATAGGGAAAACCATAAACTTCTTTGGCTACATTCTACTGAGTTAATCTCAAGAAAAAAAACTAGGTGGAAATGGAGAGCAGGGAACTCCTAAGTTCTCCAATCAAACCCAGCAGAGGAAAAAATTTAAACAACAGAAAGCAGACAGAATTAAGGTGCATCTAACAGCATATCTTAACCTAAATTTCATGTTATGTTATAAGAGAAATTGATGTTCAAAATGGAAAACAAAAGGAAACTATTACAAGATCAGAAAAAACATCACCATTTAACAGAGTTCATGAATCCTGTGAATGTGCTTGTTCCATTGATATTCAGTCCAAAACTGTTACAATGCTCCAAAGCCAAACTTCTTTACAACTCAGAGTCTATGCAGCATTCATCCCAACAACCAACCAACAAAAACAACATGAAGCATTCATGCATTATTTATCTGCAAAATGAGGAGTTGATCCTAAGCTAGGGTTTCATATTTGTATTTATTACAAATTTAATGCATTTTGACCTTTAAGACCATGCAAGGCCCAAGGAAAAAATATCTGAGAGTGACTCATTGTAATAATAACTCCTAACTTAACTTCTGAGCTAACTTTGAAAACATTTGACTTTAAGGCCTTCTCAATAACTTTTTTGATAACTTCTAATGTATTTTTTTGACTTATGGCAAGGGCGCAGTGCCAAGGTACAGGCGCGTAGTGCTGGTGCAAATGCGCAGCACAAAGGAGGCAACACCTTATAAACGCGTAGTGCCATTCCTACACCTTTTGGCAGACAACTTTTGGAGGCCTTTCCGGTGTCCAAATTGGGCCCAAGATATCTTGTTGGAAATTTTTTCTTGTGTACTTTTCGAATATACCTTTTTGTTTATATTTTGAGCTACTTTTCCTTGTCAAAAAATGATTTTCCCAAGACTGGTCAAAAAGTGTTGAATGAGGGTGCTGAAATGAATTGTGCTGGTGCAGACAACTTTTTGAGGTCTTTCTTAACTCCAAATTGAGCTTAGGATAGCTCACTAGAAAGATCTCATGGTCTAGTTATCATTTGAGTCATAAAGCAAGTCATTTGGACAATAAAACTATGAGAAAACTTTATTTTCCCAAGGTCACTCCAGAAGTGCAGCAAACCTCTTGTAGCACTTGTAAATTTAACATTTCTCCCAAAAAATGATACTTGTGTAAAATCTGAAGGAGGTTTTTCTTTCTTGACTTATTATTGACAAAAACCTCTCTCACATTTTTCAAATTCATCTTTTTTTGTTCAGAAACACAATTTGAAGTGAAACTAGCCTTGTGTGTGGCAAATGATTTGTCCCTTAGAATGATTTCTTGGAAAATGAAGGAGGCACGATTTTTATGAGTTGGTATGACTTTATACTTGCTGAAATGACCTCCCTTATGCCTTCTCTTCTTTTTTGTCTCTGATTCCATAGCAAACCCTAGCTTAGTGGAAGAGGAAATTAGGGTTTGGTGTAGGCAAAACAAGGGATTTAGGACTACCTTGTAGAGGGAGGGGAATGAAAGGGTTAAGGGTTGGATAAATTCTTGGAGAAATTTTGGGGATAGGGATAGATGCTATAGAGCAGGGGAAAGTGGAATTTCAAGAATTGAGTGAGGGGAAGGGATCCAAAAGGGAAAAACACATGCCTAGTCTTGAAAAGTGTCAAATTGTAGCAATAGGCTAGGGTTTCTGGAAAAATGATGATCTTGAGGGATAGGAGTGATGGGAAGTGTTTAGGAAGGTATATTAATGATAGGGGAAATTGTAAGAGCATCGGGATACAAGTCTTGTTGATTTTTTAAAGATGGAAGTCATGAGACCAAGAAAAATGCCCTCAAAACCCTAGGAGAGGGAAATGAGCTTTCCAAGCACAACTGAGAGATAAATATGGTAAAATCAAAGCCGCTTATTTGGAAATGATAGTTTTAGAATCTGAAATTGTTGAAGACATTTGACTATTACTACTCCTTCAAAATATGAATTTGAAGGTGAAATGACCAATTTTCATGATTTTGACCCTATGACCTAATGAGACTACTTTTTTTACCTGACTTTTGAATGAGACTTTGACTTAAAAACTTTCAAGTGAAAAGAGAATTTCCATAAGTGCTATTATGCTCAAGGGTACATGGGAATGAGTCAAAAATATGAATTTTGGAGGGAGAGTGGATTTTATTGACAAGGACAACCATCAGTGGAACAATTTTTAAATCATGACCTAACGGAATGATGAAAAATTTATTCAGTATGAGACACCTAAGATGCACATGAAAATGTGTTTTTATCCCTGGTGGAAGTATGCAAAGACTGACGCTAACAGAAGGCAGTGATATTTCTTAAATATAGTTGATAGTTAAGGAATACTATCTTTAGCAGATTGTAGAAAATCCAGTCACCTAGTGATGCTATAGAATACAGGAGGATAACAGCGGCTCCAGCTAGGGAGGGCAGCTCCTTTAGGAGGTGTCAAGAACCTCAAAGTTCAAATCTCTAGAAGTTGTAGACCAGTGCCTTGTTTGCACTTGGAAGATTTTTTCATTCTACAATTGCTGATCTGCTGCAGTTCTTTGAGGCTGTGACCTTTAAAATATGAAAAACACTGCTTACTGCAACATCAATTCTACCTACCCATCAAACTTTTCCAAACAATTTTTCTTCAATTGGGTGCATTTGGACTGGAAAACCCTGGAAATCATTCTTCTTTTTTAAAGAAAATATTATCTACTTCTACCCTTATAACCTCCAAAGGCTCAGATTATACTGATGACCTCTTTTTATTCTCTACTTATATGTCAAGATTAAAAATTTTGACAGATTTTCATTCTCTAATCTACTAAACAAAAAGTTAAAATCATGATCAAGTAAGGATTAAGAAATTTGATTTGTCATGAGCTGTGGCATTTTGGACAAGCTGCACATAGATTTTATTTTTGCTCAAAGTAAAAAAGAACTGAGGGCTATAATTTGGAATTTGTCATTCATCCCTCTCTTTTCTCTTTGTTTCAGATTTGAACTTTGGGAACCAATATCTTTTCCTAACCTAGTCTACTGATAAGCCAATTTTAAATAGTTTGGAAAATCTTCATTTCTAACTTATCAGTAATCAATTTAAATTTGCTCAACCATGATTAAGTTGTATGGCTGAACAATGTTTCACCAAAAAGTAGTGGCATTTGGACTTGCACACTTTCAAAAACATTTATTTTGGTATGGGGATTACCTCTCCTGTTATCTGTCCTCTTTTCTCTTTTTGTTCTTTTTCTCTCTTTTTTTTCAGAACAATCTAAAACTAAAAATATGCTCATAGTGTTGATCTTATTTTCATACCTATCTATCCTAATCTAACTTGTATATGATATCTACATTAGGTGAACTCTCTTTTCCAATACAACCAATCAAGTAAGTGACCACATGATTGATTTTCATTCACCTCTTTGAGAGTGTTGAAAAAATAAAAGGCCACTCCCATCTTATCTGCTTTTAAATAGACATTCTCAAAATATCCTTTATATTCTGCAACAAAATTCTCCTGGCATATTTTACTCCCGTTTCAAATGTCTCTAAGAAAACAGCAAAGGGGTCTTGGAATAATAACTGGCCTAGAGGATTTGAGAAATAAGCTTCGTCCAGGACTACTCCTTCCTCCACTTGGCTAAGCTTGGGATTATTTTTAGAAAGAATCTCTTTCTCTTCTTCATGATGATCTAATTTAGCAGCCTCATAATATATTGCTATGTTGTCCTCCAGCAAGCTTGATATGCCTTGATTGAGTGGACTGAAATTTTTCTGAAAGCCATCATTTTGTTGAGTAGGAGCATTCTCTAGTAATAGGTCTTCCTGAGAAGGTAGTACAACCTCAACATCAATCTGTTCTATAGTTTTTGCATGAGAAAATGCTTCAATACATAAATCAACAGTAGAACAAATAGAAATAATATCTTTATATAAAAGTTTAGAGGTTGGTTGTAGGCTTAGAATCTTATTGATTTCTTCTTTGATCGAAGGAGGAGGCATTCTCTATTTTCTTTGGATAGAACCACAGCTGCTCTCTTTCTCTTGTGAAGACTGATCATATGGCTGAATGTCTTCTTGAGCCTCACACAAAAGAACAAATGAATCATCCTTGGTATCTTCAGAGGGATCTTGTGTATTTTCTTTTATTTCCCAATTGTCTTCCTTCTCAACCAATTTATCTTGATTGTTAAGTTATTCATCTTGAACATGAGATTCATGAATTGTTTCTGATAGATCCTTTGGGTGCCAATTTATTTTTATAATCTGAAATGAATCAAAGCATAAGGGAAAAGATTCTAAATGTGTTGACTCCTCCTCTATTTCATATTTTGTGATTTCAAGATGACCTAGAGGGGGGACTTCTGGATTTGAAAAAGGATTTGTATTATCCATTTCTTCCGAGACTGATCCTTTCGGGCATTCCTCCTTGTTTCTAGTTGCAGCTTGCTTGCAATGCTCTCTTAATAGGGAAGCACAAGATGTAGGAAGGGAACTTAGTCTTTCTTGAAAACTTCATGCATTTTCTTCTTTGCAATCTTGCTCAGCATGCACATTTTGATTGTTATCTTTGCATTGTAATGACTTAGCTTGTTCTTCCCAAGAAAATAGTATTGGATGTTTTGAATAGTCAGCTCCAACCTCAACATTGTACTCTTCCTCTTTCCTCCTGCTAATCATATGCATTTCTTTGTTAACTGTTTTTGTCAACATCTCTAGCTTTATCTCTGAATATATCAGTTGCTCTTTATCTACTTTGTCCTTCTCTATTGCTCTTAGCTTCGCATCCCTGTTCAGCATGTTGGCTTCCACATCAACTGCCTTCCTTTGCATTTCCTCTAGGGTTGAAGAGTCCCTTTCTCTTATCTAGAATGCGATCCTTGGGTCAAAGGAATCTAAGTAGTGCAAGAGAGCCCACCCTAGGGGTGGCTTTATCTTAGCAAGCACTACATGGTATACGTTATTGAACCTGGATGAAAAGTGTTGTACTGTCTCCCCTGGTTGTATTTTAAGATGTTTATACTCTTCCATGATGAAAAAAACATTTCCCAGGACCACCCACCTATCTAGAAAGACTTCAGTGAATTGATGAAAATTGCTAATGCTTGAAGTTGGAAGATCTCTGAACCAACTTTTAACTTTTCCTTGCTATTATCACTATAAAAAAAATTTCCAAACTTGGACAGTTTGGTTTGTTCCTAGTCATAGTTTTTAGATAGGAGTGAAGTCATGTTAAGTTTTTAGCGGTTAAGTGATAGGGTTAGAGTCTCATTTTCATTCACATAATAAAGTCTAACAACCTTACTTCATACCTTGCAGTCTCATACCATGTTTAGAGAGTCAAAATTTTAACTATTTTGAAAAGAATTTGATTAAGCCACGAAACCACGTTTTCGTAGCACAGACAGTGTAAAAAATTGCCTTTGCTCTGCGAAAACGCTACTCATTTCGTAGCGCAAAACCCTGAAATTGCATTAAGTGCGCTACGAAATCGGGGATTCGTATCATGTCTTGTCAGTTATCAAATCCACTAAAATTCCGTTAATCATTCATGATTAGGTGTCATGCACGAGTCTTTTCTCACACATGCAACCATTCATAGCCATCATAACATTCGTTTGACGTCATTTGTCTTATGTCATTTGAAAATTTGAAAGGGGCTGGTTTTGGTTTTATTGTCTCATACAAGAAAAACATGATGCATACCCTCTTCCGAATGGTAAGTTCATGGTAAGTAGAAACCAAAGCTTCTCTTTCATTCATCAAGCGAGGCAGTGTCTCTAATCAAGCAAGGCAGTTTATCAAGCGAGGAAGTTTACTCTGAAATCAAGCGAAGCTATTGGTTACAGGTTTTCAAAAAGCACACAGGAATTTAAATGAAAGAATGACAGAAGAAATAAAGAATCACAGGTTAGACCATTGTTTAAGGACGGAGCCTAAAAGCATAGAGGCTCTAACCAAAGATAAATCAGTTGAGGAGGCCTTCAAGAAGGCAGGATGTTGGAAATTTTGTAAAAAATTGCAGGGAGGTCATAATCAAGTGACAAAAGAGTTTTCTCTTCATTTCACAGGTTCGAATAAAAAGGTTGGTCTCTTAAACTTGATAATTTCCCCTGAAATTATATCATCAGTGACAGAGATTCCAAGGGGAGAAGAAAGATGGATCAAAAACTTCAGGTTTGAGATGGAACCTTGTAAATATTTTCTAAAGCCAGGGTTTGAAGAAACAGATTTAACTAAAGCAGTGCCAAGAAGCTACATCAAGAACACCTATTTCAATCTTCTCTACAACATTCAAAGTTACTTCACTTGTAAGGGAAGATACCATAAAGTGTATTCTTATCATTTCAAACTCTTGTTGCATTTTACTGGAATGATTTATTTGGATTTGCATTTCTTCTTGTTTCAAAGTTTAGCTAAGATGGCATATAAAGTGCAAATGAAAGCTCAATACTGTGAAACTTCACTTTTCCATCATGGTCTAGTTAAATTGATAGTTTTACATGTGCTTCAGAGAATAAACAGAGAATGGTCTACATTTTTTTTTTGTGGATTTGGGGTGGAAACACAAGGAGCAGGTATTAGCCCTAGGGCCAAAGAAAAATCATCATCAGAAACCAGAGACCCTATAGAGACAAGATCAAAAATATTTGTAAAGTTAAAGCCTAGAAAGCAAGTGAAAAATCCATAGATTAAAACATCAGTGATTATTCAAGAAACCCCTCAACCTGCACAAAAGAGGACAACTAAAGTTAAGGAAATAGTACAGGAACAGTCAACCAGAAAATTAGCCTAGAAAAGATTGACTAGAAGTCAAATAGCAAAGGAAAAGGGAAAAACAGTGGTTTCAGAAGAAGATCCAGATTTAAAGGGTAGTTTGAATGATATTTTACAGGCTATTGATATTGAGGAATCTCCTTTAGTTCAGGAAGATTTTATAAGATTGGATGAAGGGAAATCTAAGAAGATGAAATCTTCCAAAAAGCTGGATTTTGATGATGAAATTTTAGAGTTTATGTTCAAGCCCAGAAGGCCTTTAACTAGAAAATAAAAAATGTTGCAAGGGCTGGATATGGAGTTGGATAAAGCAGGAGAAGTTTAAAATGTTTATGAGGAGCCCATAGACCTCTCATCACCAATGCTTGAAGATGACAGAAACAAAGTTTTCAATACTCAAAGAGAAAAGAGCAGTTATGAAGGAATTAAAGAAAAGTTGAGACTAGCTAATCTTGAAATTACTGAGCTTAAGAAGAAAACAAGAGCACATACTATTGAGAAGACAAACTTCAACAGAATAAGGGCTATGTGGGAGGTTGAAAAAGTTTCCAAAATTGAAACAGTCAACAACAAAGCCTAGTACTTTACTTGGACTGTCCCTACAATCAAAGAGGCAAGATTTATGAGGATGATAAATGTTAAATTCAGGGCTACCAATAGGAGACTGAAAAGGCAAATTGAAGATATTGAAAATCAATTGACAAATTCTGAAGGTCAACTACAGCAGAGGTAGAACAAGAGAAGTGACAAATCCTTAATATAGTTTTGTTTTTTGGAAGGACATCACTTTTTGAAGATATTGCAAAGTTGACTTATTTTGATTGTTAAGGTCTATTAACATCAAGGAAATCATTAAAAGGCTTTAAATACTCTTAAAATCTAAATATTATGAAAATACTGTGTAAAAAGGATATGCACAGCAGTTTCGTAGCGCGCTACGAAACTACTGTAGTTGCATTTTTGAACATTTTTGTAAAAGTTTTGAGAGGTAAAAAAGCCTGGTTTCCGAATTTTGTTGCTAGTGGTGGTTGGAAAGGGTTCAAAAATGAAATTCCAGGTCTCAAGGAAAAAGAAAGAGGATGGTTGAGAGAGGTTTACAAATATACAAATTCTATGTTACGAAAACAACTGCTTATTTCGTAGCACAGCCATACCATCTCTCCTTTTACTTTTTCAAAGGCTTAGTTTCTGTACAGGTGGAAAGACATGGTTCCATGGAAATGATAACACATGTCACTTATCTTAAAAAGTCAACATTTCCAGCAAAAAGGGTTCAAAGACCATCAAAGAAGGAAAAGGCTAAATTATAGGAAACATGTCCCCTGTTTTGTAGGGCAAGTAAGACATGAACCAGCATGATAGCATAACAATATTGGAGGCATTATCAAGTTCAAAGATATGGAGGAACAACTGTCGACGATATTATTTAATTCTTAGATAAGGTTGTTTAGACATAATAAGGAGTTTTACTCCTATTTGTATTAGGACTTCTAGAAGAGACAGTTAACTGTCAGATGTAATTATGACTTTTTTTAGAAGTAGATAGGTGTCAGTCTAAGAAATTCGAATTCTCTTCAAGATGGATAAGGGAATCCAATATTGTGATGATGACTCTATAAGAGACATGAGGTAGAATTGCTAAAGGTTGGAAAATTTTCATTAACAAGAAAACTATGTCACTATAGCAAACTGTGTGTTTTTATCATAATATAGATATTGGCTTACTACTCAGGATACAGAAAGAGTTTTTGATGTTTGATATTCATATGGATTTATTTATATACCTATTTGCAATGGTATGAACATATGTTACGTAGAATTCATTGGAAAATTCTCTAACTTCCTGCATATGTTTGTAAACTGTGTTTTGTTCACTCTGTTACTGTTTTGCTGATACATCTAAAAACTCTGAAATGCCCTGACTTCCATGATAAGATAATCTTGATGTTTTGTGGAAACATAACTTGACTCCATAGCCCAATAGATTTTTGTTGATCAGTAATTCAACCAGTCATACACTTTTATCCAATTTATTCCTAGAGTTAGCCATCTAACCCTTAATTCAAAATCTTAAACCTAGTGAGAGAGCCCTCTCAAGTTAAGGAGGCTAAGCCTCAACTAATAGTCTGGTTTGAAATAGTTACTCAAAGTCTACTTGATCAACAACCTATCAGGGTCAGATTTTGTGATAACATTTTGGTGCATCTGTCGGGAGCCTGAAGAATATTCATTCCCAAAATCAAGAAGCTGAACTTCTGAAGGTAGCAGGAGCTCAAAAAGTTTTTCAAGGCTACAATATACCTTGGTCACTCCATACATTTTCAAAAGTTTAAAGGTGGCTTCGAGAAGGAGATATACACGGAGCAATCTTGATCCTAATCCACCTACCAATGTGGACAATCCAAACACTTTTTCAAGAGGCAGTCAAAGAATTTCAGAAATATCAGGTACTCCATCTAATTCGAAATCTTTCTCCTCTAAAATATTAAGAAGTCTTGAAGACAAAAGAGTTGATGATAAAATTCATGAAGTGTTGTTTAGATCAGAAAGTGAAAAGGAATTCATTGATATTATCTTAGACTTGTAAAGGAGGGGAATTGACACTTTAGCCCTAGTAACCCAAGAGGATAAAGAGGAATTTGGGAAGTTGTTACCTCTGAGCTGTTGCTAGAAAAAGAGTCTCCAGATAAACTTAAAGAACTTGACCCTTTTGAAGTCTTAATAAAATCCAAAGTTGGTTTTCCCCTTCCAAATTGGAGCTCAATTGTTAGTGGCTTGCAGAAACCAAGTAGTCCTCCTCATATCAGTTCTTCATCTTTTTTTTTTGTCATTCCTAAAACTAATTTTCATCCCTCAAGCATGGCTGCTCCTGCTAGGTATTCCCCACTTGTACTCCCTGTTGTTTTGCATGATCTTCCTAGTAAATATGCTGCTATGATCCCTACTTGGGGTAGTGATGAAGAAATTACAACAAAGGAATATGTAGACAGATTTAATGATTTTATAGACACGGAAGAAGTTGATGATGAAGATGTGAAATTAAGGTTTTTTGCACAAAGTTTTATTGGTGAAGTTAGAAAATGGTTTAAATCCCTTGCACCAGGAAGAATTAGAAATTGGGATGAGTTTGAAGATAAATTGTTAAAGAAATGGGGAAACAGAACCAATCTAGTTCAAGCACTTACTGAATATAACAGCCTTAGAAGGGCAATTGATGAGTCTGTCCAAAACTTTTCAAAGAGATTTAATAATTTTTTTGAATCAATTCCAGCTCATTTGAAACCTCTGGAAGCCTTAGCACAAATGAGATATGCTGAAGAATTTGATTATGAATTTTCTATCTTGTTGAGAGAAAGAGAATCACCTACACTTGCTGAAATGCAAAGTGATGCAGTTAAGGTGGAGGTAAACATGATAGCTGCTAAAAGGTCAAAAATGGGAAAAACTAAATTGAAAGAAGAAGAGAAACCTTCCACTTCAACTTCTGAAGATAAATTTGATTCAATGATGAAAACCATGGAGAATTTGATGGATAGGTTAGCTCTTGGAAACACTTCGGATCCTCCTGTGCAATATGAACCTCAATTTAGAAATCCTCAATTCAGGAGACCTCAGAACCAACAAAGGCCAAGAGAAAATATAAATGAGCAGCCCGATCCTCCAGTGAGACCTCCTTTTCAGCATAATTTGGTAGATGAAGAAGATGAGCATGGAATTCCTGAAGAATCCATCCATTGTCTTGATGAAGAGATGTCAGGAATTTTCTTGACTAAGGAAGAGCATGATGAGTCAAATTTGGCTAACCAAGGGGGAGAATCGTCAGATTATTGTAAGGGATATCAGCATGTCATTTTTGAGATGCAAAAGAAATATAATCTCAGAAACAGAAATGTACCTATCACTACAAGCAAAACATAGCCTAAGAAAGATGCTCCAAAGGTTGCTGAAGCTAGAAATGATACCCCAAAGGTTGCTGAAGGTAAAAAGGACACTCCACTTGGTAAGAAAGATACTCAATTTCCTCCTCCTATCAAAGAAGTTGAAAAATCTACTTTTTTTTTTAACCTTGAGAATGAGATTTCAAAGATTAAGATATCAGTCCCATTTAGCGAGATTCTCAAGGTAAATGAATATAGAAGCAAGATTATTAAGTTGTTAAACTCACAACTAGGAGCTGTTGATATTTTGAATGTTCAAGAAGATAATCCTAGTATATATTTGGGTCCAAGGATAGAAGATGAACAAAATGAAGAGTTTCCTCCTTTTTATGTAAACATTAGTATTCATGATATGACTTTACATAATGCTATGTTGGATTCAGGGGCTTCACATAACCTTATGCCCAAATTAATCAAGGAAAGGATGGGATTACAAATCACAAGACCATATAAGGATTTATTTTCCTTTGATTCAAAAATAATTCAATGTATTGGTATAATCAAGGATGTTGTTGTTGGTCTAACACAAATCCCAGCAAATACAGTTGTTATGGACATTGTTGTGGTTGATGTTCCTCCAAAGTTTGGTTGCTATTGTCCAGTTTTTGGTGAACAAAGGAGATTGTATCAAGAGACTAGAATGGCTTACATGGTAAGTAGAAAAGATAAGCCTTATAATTTTCCTATTTATGCCTTTGATACTGAGCTTGTATCTGCCATTCTTTTTAATGAGTCAACTGATAATGTTGATGAAAAAATAAGAGCAGAAAACTAGCAAACAAAAAATCAACAAGTAAATGACAAACGTATGGAAGAATGGTGGTCACTATACTTTGATGGATCATCAGGAAAAGAGGGGGTAGGAGAAGGGATTTGGATTACAAGTCCAACTGATGAGAGTAATTTTGTTGAAAATTGCAACAAGAAACAGTGAAGGAGGCCTCCTGAAACATCTTTCTTGATCCTAGTTGGAAAGTGATCACCTAAACTAGGTGGGGACCACACATGTGATTTTTGTCGAAAAGTCTATTTTTAGACATATGGATCATGGTCTAGGAGTTGCGGGATGCTATTCTTGGATGATTGGTCAAGTTGGTAAAAATAGATGGACATCTATTTTTAGACATACAGGTCGAAGTCTATTTTTAGACTGCCTGTCTAAAAATAGAACAGTCAAATATTATTAGCCCTTAATAATATTTGGACTATAAACTTTATCTTATCCTCTTGGAGCACTTCAGTTCGAGCTACAGATGTGGCACATGCAGCTGGAAGAATGAAATTCGAATTTCCTATGGGTTAGTTGAGCTATTGCATGGTTGACTTCAGTTAGAACTCATGTGGCAGAGTTTGGTGGAGATGATGAGACAGTTGGTGGAGTTGTGTTCGGTTTAACTTAGTTGAACTAGTTGTATTTAGTTTAACTGGCTAATACACTAGAGATGAGTGGTGTGAATTAATTATTAATTAATTCACTAATTATTAACTCATTATTCAACTAAAGAACACATCAGTTAACAACAGTGCATGGACAGTTCAGTGGAGACCAGTGTTAGAGGTGGGTGAAAGGGTGGAGTCTACTATCAGTTGTGACTATAGTGTGCATGAGATTTGCACAATAATTGGAGGAGATTGCCAATGAGGATTGCGCAGTTAAAGCCAAGGGAATTCAAATTCATTCTATCCATTCTCTCATCTTAGATTGCGCAGTAGAGGCAGGAAAACAGTGGAGGATTTTTGAACCCGTGACTTGTTAAAAAATGAGCTAGTTTGTGTGTAAATTTTGGAGACAGTACTGAGTACTTGTGAGGAGTATTGTACTGAGATTGTTACATGATTCTTCTTCATTATAATATACAGACAGTAGGGGGTTTTCAGCTGTAAGCTTTCCCCGGTATACACACTGTGTTATATGTGTTGAATTTCTATGTGCGCATGTGAATGTTTTCAATACCGCTTGTTGTTTTTATTTCCGCATGTGATGATTAATGCATAGAAGAGATTATGTGTTATGTATGAAGCTCAAATATTATGTGACCAGGATAATCTCGGTTGAATAAGTGATTTATTCAAGGAATTTCTACATGGTATTGGAGCGAAATTTGATCATCGGATCTATTACAGTGATTACATTTTATTTCTTTAGGCAGAGTCTCTAAGAGGGCCAGGTAGCCTCTGGATCCATCCTTTCTTTGAAAGGTGAAATATCCAGTAAACGCCCCTACAATCGATCTATGTACTAGAAATAATTTGTTCTCACAAATTTCAGATCAGAAGCGGTTGAGTTTTGAGCTGGTGGAATTAGAATTTGAAGCAGTGTTTTCTTGGTGTCAAAGTTGAGATGTATTTCAACGGATTGCGGTTGGAGTATGCCCTGGAGGGTAGCTCGAATTATATTGCATGGAAATACAGGATGGAGGCAGTGTTAGATGACAATGGGCTGTTGGAATTCATAGAGAAAGAAATTCCAAAGCCTACTTCTACGGATGCTGCTGTGATTGAAGCTTGGCAAAAGAAGACAGCAAGGTGTCGAAGGATTCTGTTGGAGAGCGTGAAGGATCACATAGTATCCAACCTGCATGGTAAAGCTTCTCCATTCTTGATGTGGAAAGCTTTGACAGAATTGTTCCAGATCAAGAGTGACCAAAGGAAGTTGGCGCTCAAGGATAAACTCAGGAAAATAAAGATGGAGAAGAATGACACTATTCCGGTATACTTGAAAAATTTTGTCCACTGCAGGGATGAACTTGGGAGTGTAGGATTTAGTGTGGAGGATGAGGAAATGGTGAGATTGGCTCTCCTCGGGCTTCCGAAAAGTTGGCATGCATATCAGGACAGTGTCAATGGTCGGGAAAATTTGCCTGGATGGGAAAGACTGTGGTCTGATCTTGTGCAAGAGGAGATCCAGCGGAGTACCAGAGATGGATCTTCATCAAAGGTATCTGATGAAGAAGATTGCACTTTGGCTGCCAAAGCAAGGAAGGGGAAGGGAAAGGAGAAGGCATCTCAATCCGGTGCGGATGGTAAAAAGCGTGACATGTCCAAAGTGAAGTGTTTTCACTGTCACGATCATGGACATTACGCCACGAATTGTCCACAAAAGAAGAAGAACAAGCAAGCTGCTGGATCTGCAGCTAGTGAGGCTCTTGCCTCGCAATTTGAGCTGGACTTCTCATTGATGGCATGCATGGTGTCTAGTGCATTGGGATCGGGGTGGTATTTTGATAGTGGCGCTTCCTTTCACATGACGGGAGATGTGAATCTTTTCAGTGACTTGGTGGAGAAAGATCTCCAGTTGCATGTTGAGTTGGGTGACAATGGACGATACAATGTGACCGGCATTGGTACCATAACCTTTCAGAGGGAGTCAGGTAAACTCATTCTTTTACAAGATGTAGTGCATGTTCCAGGTTTAAAGAAGAATTTGATCTCAGTCACAATGTTAGAGGATAAAGGGTATGAAGTTGTCTTCAGTAAAGGAAAATTTTTCCTTCGGCACAAGGCAATAGGAAAAGTCAAGAAGGTTGGGATTCGAGCAAATAATCTCTACAGACTTGAAGTAGATGGGATGTCTATGGAGCTTCCTACTGTTGGGAAGTGCAAGAAAGACATGCAATTGATGCTTGAGAGGGAGCAAGTTTTGCATGCAGGTAATAGTGAACCTCAGGATGTGGAGCAGCCACAAGATGAGGATCATGGAGTGGAAGAAACCACTCATGCAGAGAAATTTCGCGCCAGATGGGCAGAGGGAGTGCATGCGGCTATACCACCAGGTGAGAGGTGGAGCAACATGCATGAGTAATCCCAGGTGGAGATTTCTGGGCAGGATTCATGGAGATGGTGTGGATCTCATGAATTGAACCTGGCTACGAGGTGCCCACAGAGCAGCAGTAGCATGATCAGTTGGATTGATGCAGGCAGATCAAAGTGACAGTGTCGGATACTGGAGCGCGGATCAGAGTTGACAACAAGTGCAAGAGTGCATGGGTGCAAGAGTTCAACAGCGCAGTGGTTCCTGATGAAATGTGTAGTTGGTACCAGCAGAAATCGAATACTTTGATGATAGATGCATCAGGTTGATTGAGTTGTTTGGAGCCTATTCAGTTTCGGAGATGTTGCATGCATGGAGTTGCATGGCGCTTGTGAAGGTTGCAGGGTGAATGCATGGAGTTGCATGTCGCATGCAAAGACATTCCTTTCTTGTTGAGAGGGAGTGTTGAAAATGGAAACAAGAAACAGTGAAGGAGGCCTTCTGAAACATCTTTCTTGATCCTAGTTGGAAAGTGATCACCTAAACTAGGTGGGGACCACACATGTGATTTTTGTCAAAAAGTCTATTTTTAGACTATGTCTATTTTTAGACATATGGATCATGGTCTAGGAGTTGCGGGATGCTATTCTTGGATGATTGCTCAAGTTGGTAAAAATATATGAACATCTATTTTTAGACATACAGGTCGAAGTCTATTTTTAGACTGCCTGTCTAAAAATAGAACAGTCAAATATTTTTAGCCCTTAATAATATTTGGACTATAAACTTTATCTTATCCTCTTGGAGCACTTCAGTTCGAGCTACAGATGTGGCACATGCAGCTGGAAGAAGGAAATTCGAATTTCCTATGGGTTATTTGAGCTATTGCATGGTTGACTTCAGTTAGAACTCATGTGGCAGAGTTTGGTGGAGTTGATGAGACAGTTGGTGGAGTTGTGTTCGGTTTAACTTAGTTGAACTAGTTGTATTTAGTTTAACTGGATAATACACTAGATATGAGTGGTGTGAATTAAATATTAATTAATTCACTAATTATTAACTCATAAATCAACTAAATAACACATCAGTTAACTGCAATGCATGGATAGTTCAGTGGAGACTAGTGTTAGAGGTGGGTGAAAGGGTGGAGTCTACTATCAGTGGTGACTATAGTGTGCATGAGATTTGCACAATAATTGGAGGAGATTGCCAATGAGGATTGCGTAGTTAAATCCAAGGGAATTCGAATTCATTCTATCCATTCTCTCATATTGGATTGCGCAGTAGAGGCAGGCAAACAGTGGAGGCGTTTTGAACCCGTGACTTGTTCAAAACTGAGCTAGTTTGTGCGTAACTTTTGGAGACAGTAATGAGTACTTGTGAGGAGTATTGTACTGATATTTTTACAGTATTCTTATTCATTATAATATACAGACAGTAGGGGGTTTTCAGCTGTAAGCTTTCCCCGGTATACATGTTTGTGTTATATGTGTTGAATTTCTATGTGCGCATGTGAATGTTTTCAATACCGCTTATTTTTTTATTTCCGCATGTGATTATTAATGCGTAGAAGAGATTATGTGTTATGTATGAAGCTCAAATAGTATGTGACCAGGATAATCTCGGTTGAATAAGTGATTTATTCAAGGAATTTCTACAAGTTTTACTCTTACAAACTAAATTTTTATTGCACAAACAACATGGCTGAATATGAATCTTTGATTTTGGGTCTAGATCTTCTTAAAAAAATGAAGGCCCAAAATATTTCTGTTTTTGGAGATTTTGAATTGGTTATTAGACAAGTGGAAGGTGTTTATCAAACAAAGGATGTAAGAATGAGAGCTTACATAAATTTAGTTTTAGACATGTTGGAGAATTTTCAAGCTTTTTCCTTCATAGTCAAATCTAGAGATCAAAATTCTATTATTGATTCTCTTGTTGTCTCTGCAAGTCTCTTCATTATTCCTATGCATTCAACTGAAAAATATGAGATTGAATTTCGTCATAGACCAGCCATACTGGACAATATAACAAATTGGCAAGTTCTTGAAGATGATCAACAGGTAAAGAATTTTATTATGCTGAAAGAAGAGTTTGAAAGTAATCATGTAGAGCAACAAAATATGTTTGTTGAGCCTAAAGGAAATTCTGAAGTTTCGCAATTGAAGAATAATGCAATACCAAAAGGTCTTATTCCTCTTGAGAAGCTTTTTGATCAAAATGACGTTTTTAAATCGCCAAAATTACAAGCTAATGGTGAGCAAGTAGAGAGATGTAATATTGGTACATTAGCTTTGCCTAAAATGATAAAAATTTCAAGGTTTCTTTCAGTTGATATGAAATTCAAATATATTGAGATGATGAGGAGGTTTATGGATGTTTTTTCTTGGAGTTATGCTAATTTAAAGGAGTATGATCCTTCCATTATTCAACATACTATTCCTATCAAAGAAAATGAGAAACCATTTAAACAAAAGTTGAGGAGAAACAATCCCCTTCTCATGCCATTGATTGAAAGGGAGATTAAGAAACTCTTTGATGCAAAAATCATTGTCCCAATCAAATTCTCCAATTGGCTTGAAAATTTGGTACCGGTTAGAAAGAAGAATGGAGAAATCGGAATTTGTATTGGCTTCAGAAATTTGAGCAAAGCATCACTAAAGGACAATTATCCTCTTCCCAAGATGGATACAATTCTGTAAAATATTGTTGGTTCTCAAAGAATGTCAATGCTTGATGGTTTTTCAGGTTACAACCAGATTCTTGTACGTCCAGATGATCAGGAGAAAACAGCTTTCACAACACCATGGGGTACATTCATGTACGCCAAGATACCTTTTGGTCTCATGAATGCGAGAGCTACTTTCCAAAGAGAAATGGACATTTATTTTTCTGAAGAAAAGGATAAGTGGGTGGTTTTTTATCTTCATGATATAACAGTCTTTTCAAAGAAAGAATAAGATCATTTGAAACATTTAGAAAAGGTTCTGCTGAAATATAGAAGGTTTGGTATTTCCCTTAATCCTACTAAAAGCATTTTTGCTTTAACTTTAGGCAAATTACTTGGTCATATCATTTCTGAAGATGGAATTAGGATTGATCCTAATATAGTTAATGCAATTCAAAAGGTATATTTGTCAAGAAGTAGGAAAGAGATTCAATCATTTCTTGGAAAAGTGAATTTTGTTAGGCGCTTCATTCCTAACTTCGCTGAGATTGTCAAAGATATTACAAGGATGTTAAATAAAGGAGTTGATATCAAATGGACAGCTGAAGCCAAAAAATATTTTGAGAAAATCAGGAAGGCACTCACACAAACACCGGTACTCATCAGCCCAGATTTTTCCAAAGAATTTCTGTTTTTTACATTTTATTTTGAAAACACAATTGCTGGAGTTTTGCTACAAAAAGGAAAGCAAGGTACTGAACAACCTATTTCTTTATTTAGTAAAACATTAGAAAATTCTGAGTTGAAGTATAATATTCTAGAAAAACAGACCTATGCTTTGGTGAACGCTATAAAATATTTCAGAATTTATATTCTGCATTCTCACATCGTGTCATATGTTCCAAGTGTTGTGATAAAATAAATTCTAACTCGGGCAAATCCTAATGGTAAGAGGGGAAAATGGATCGCCAAATTGCTAGAATATGATATAGACATCAAACCAACCAAGTAGGTGAAGGGAAAAGGCTTGGTGAAACTAATGGCTCAGTCAAATTTGGACTATCTTGACTTAAATATGAATGCAGAAATATCAGAAATTTCTGATGATGAGGAAGAATTGGTTCAAATTGAAGAAAAATACATCACTTCATAGTGGTATAAGGATGTGGTTTATGTTCTGCAACATCATAAAGCTCCCACTAATCTAATAAATTCCAAAGAAAGGTTTGTAAGGTTGAAATTTTTAAGATATGCTGTATATAATAGAAATTTGTTTTAGAAAGATACAGGAGGAATTTTTTTGAATTGTTTAATTGAAGAAGAAGCTGATAAAGTCATTGAATAATTTCATAAAGGTGATTGCGGAGGACACCATTATTGGGAAGCTACAACAAATAAGATTCTCAGAGCGGGGTATTTTTGGCCAACAATGTTTAAATACATTTACAAATGAATCGATGCATGTCACGAATGCCAAATTTTTGAAGGAAGAAGAAAGCTTGTACCTCTACCTTTGGTTCCTATCTATGTGGAAGATATTTTTTAGCAGTGGGGGTTAGAATTTATTGGAGAGATACATCCACCATCATTAGGGCAGCATCGCTGGGTTCTCACATAAATAGACTACTTCACCAAATGGATAGAGGCGATACCAACAAGGCAAGATAATGATTCTATAATTATTTCTTTTCTAGAGAATAATATATTGTCTAGATTTGGCTGTGCCATGAATATTATAACAGATAAGGCTTAAGAATTCAAGTCCAAGAAAATGATAAATCTTTTCCATCAATACCATATCACTCTTGGACAGTCTACTGCATACTGTCCGCAAGGGAATGGTCTTGCTGAATCATCAAATAAGAGCATTGTAAGGATCATCAAAAAGGTATTGCAGGAGAAAAAAAAAGCTTAGCACTTAAAGCTGAAGTACACCTTATGGGCTGATAGGATTTGTACAAAGAGGTCAATTGGAACTTCGCCATAAGAACTTGTCTATGGTGCTGAAGTGTTTTTCCAACATCACTTGGGGTACCAGTCATGAAGTTAATTCAAGGACTTGAAGAGGAACGAAATTCCATTCAGAGGAGGATCAACCAACTGATAGCCTTGCGAGAAAAGAGAAATGAAGTCTATGACAGCCATCAGTAAGTTCAAAACATAATCAAGAAAACATTCGATAAGAAGATCAAAGAAGACAATTTCCATATACAAGAAAAAGTGCTGAAATGGGAGGCCAAAATTGAGGAAAAGGGCAAGCAAGGTAAGTTTGAGAATTTATGGAAGGGTCCTTTTAAGATTGCTAGTTTTCATGGGAGCAACACTTATATACTACAGGAAAAAGATGGAAGATCATATGCTGGAGGGTCTGTTAATGGCAGGTTCCTAAAGCATTATGCTTGCTAAAGTTTTATTAGTCACTCATGACATTGTACATATTCCATATTTGTCATTTTTATTGCTAATAATGACAAGCTGAAACCGAGATCTTAAGCCCGAAGTGAAGGCCCAAACAGTTTGAAGAAGATGCTTGTCAACACAAATTTCTGTTTTTATCAAAAATGGATAGCATTAGAGTTGTGGGTTCTTAGTGTACCACAAGGGCACACTATCCCAAGTGGAGCCACTGTTATAACTATAATTTTTTTTTCCAAACTTGGACAGTTTGCTTTGTTCCTAGTTATATTTTTTAGATAGGTGTGAAGTCATGTAAGTTTTTAAGGGTTAAGTGATAGGGTTAAAGTTTAATTTTCATTCACATAATAAAGTCTAACAACCTTACTTCATACCTTGACAATCTCATACCATGTTTAGAGAGTCAAATTTTTAACTATTTTGAAAAAAAATTGATTAAGCCACGAAACCACGTTTTCGTAGCGCAGACAGTGTAAAAACTGCTTTTGCGCTACGAAAACGCTGCTCATTTCATAGCAAAAAACCCTGAAATTGAATTAAGCGCGCTACGAAATCGGGGATTCGTAGCATGTCTTGTTAGTTATCAAATCCACCAAAATTCTGTAACCATTCATGATTAAGTGTCAGCCACGAGTCTTTTCTCACACATGCAACCATTCATAGCCATCATAACATTCATTTGAGGTCATTTGTCTTATGTCATTTTCAAATTTGAAAGGGGCTAGTTTTGGTTTTATTGTCTCATGCAAGAAACACATGATGCATACCCTCTTCCGAATGGTAAGCTCATGGTAAGTAGAAACCAAAGCTTCTATTTCATTCATCAAGCGAGGCAGTGTCTCTAATCAAGCGAGGCAGTTTACTCTGAAATCAAGCGAGGCTGTTGGTTATAGGTTTTCAAAAAGGACACAGGAATTTCAATGAAAGGATGATAGAAGAAAGAAAGAATCACAGGTCAGGCCACTGTTTAAGGACGGAGCCTGAAAGCATAGAGGCTCTAACCAAAGATAAATTAGTTGAGGAGGCCTTCAAGAAGGCAGGATGTTGGAAATTCTGTGAAAAATTGCAAGGAGGTCATAATCAAGTGACAAAAGAGTTTGCTCTTCATTTCAGAGGTTTGAATACAAAGGTTGGTCTCTTAAACTTGACAATTTCCCCTAAAATTATATTATTAGTGACAAATATTCCAAGGGGAGAAGAAAAATGGTTCAAAAACTTTAGGATTGAGATGGAACCTTGTAAAAAATTTCTGAAGCCAAGGTTTGAAGAACATATTTAACTAAAGCAGTGCCAAGAAGCTACATAAAGAACACCTATGCCAATATGCTCTACAACATTCAAAGGTACTTCACCTTTGAGGGAAGATACCATCAAGTGTATTCTTATCATTTCAAACTCTTGTTGCATTTTACTAGAATGATTTCTTTGGATTTTTCTTTCTTCTTGTTTCAAAGTTTAGCTAAGATGGAAGATAAAGTGCAAATGAAAGCTCAATACTGTGAAGCTTCACTTTTCCATCATGTTCTAGTTAAATTGATAGTTTTACATGAGCTTCAGAGAATAAACAGAGAATGGTCTACATTTTTATTTTTGTGTGGATTTGGGGTGGAAACACAAGGAGCAGGTATTAGCCCTAGGGCCAAATAAAAATCATCATTAGAAATAGTGACCCTGCAGAGACATGATCAAAAATATTTGTCAAGTTAAAGCCTAGAAAGCAAGTGAAAGAGCAAGAGATTAAAACATCAGTGATTATTCAAGAAACCCCTCAACCTGCACAAAAGAGGACAGCTAAAGTTAAGGAAATAGTACAGGAACAGTCAACCAGCAAATCAGCCCAAAAAAGATTGACTAGAAGTCAAATAGAAAAGGAAAAGGGAAAAACAGTGGTTTTAGAAGAAGATACAGGTTTAAAGGCTAGTTTGAATGATATTTTACAAGCTATTGATATTGAGGAATCTCCTTTAGTTCAGGAAAATTTTATAAGATTGGATGAAGGGAAATCTAAGAAGATGAAATCTTCCAAAAAGCTGGATTTTGATGATGAAATTTCAGAGTTTATGTTCAAGCCCAGAAAGCCTTTAACTAGAAAATCAAAAAGGTTGCAAGGACTGGATATGGAGTTGGATAAAGCAGGAGAAGTTTCAAATGTTTATGGGGAGCCCATAGATCTCTCATCACCAATGCTTGAAGATGACAGAAACAGAGTTTTCAATACTCAAAGAGAAAAGAATAGTTATGAAGGAATTAAAGAAAAGTTGAGACTAACTAATCTTGAAATTGCTAAGCTTAAGAAGAAAGCAAGAGCACATGTTGTTGAGAAGACAAACTTCAACAGAATAAGGGCTCTGTGGGCTAGCGAAAAAAGTTTCCAAAACTAAAACAGCCAGCAACGAAGCCTAGTAATTTACTTGGACTGTACTTGCAATCAATGAGGCAAGATTTATGAGCATGTTAAATGTTAAATTGAGGGCTACCAATAGGAGACTGAAAAGGCATATTGAAGATATTGAAATTCAATTTACAAAGTCTGAAGGTTAGCTACAACAGAGTGTTGGGTGCTAAAAGGTGCCTTTTAAAACTCCTATTTATCCCACATTAATTATCAACACGGGAAAGTCCTCTTATTTAAAAAGTGTACACAGTATGTGCGCGCTATAATCCCAGAGAGTAATGTTTTCCAATTTGCAGTACAATGTTTCAAATAAAAGAGTAAACAGATTCTTAAAAATGAAATCTAATTACAGAAATATGAAACTAAATGCTCTAAAATCCAATCACTCACTCAGCAATCATTAGCCAAGGATTCAGTAGTGATAACTCTTTCCTCTGGTAACTGATGTAAATGAAATCAAATAAGAACAAGACAATCAATTTGAGAACGTAGGTAGAAATAACCAATGTCCTTTACAATTAATGATCTGACACTCCACACTAAAGAAATTAAATGGAAACTGAACTAAATCACTAATGCTACTAATGAAATAAACTAGGCAAGCTCTCAAAAGCAAAACAAAACTCTTTGCAGGTACGAAATAAACTGTAAACTAATTAACTGAAATGAAAAACAGATCTATTTACTGAAAATAAGCAGCAAACTACTTAATGAAATGAACAACAAATCTTTACTGAAATGAACAACAAACTCTTTAATGAAATGAACAGCAAATTATTAATGGAAATGAACTGCAAAATATTAATGGAAATGAACAACAATCCTGAATAGCGAAGCTCTGTATCTGCAAAGCACAATAATATAGATTATAAAGGAATAAATACTCATGTTATGTAGAAAAGCACAACAATGCAATTCACTGATGCAACACACCAATTTCATAAAGCATTGAAACAGTAAACTATTAAGCATGGAAACCGTGAAGCAATGCAACTAAAGAAAGTGAGAACTAATGCAAACTATCACACGACTAGAATCGGAAAGTAATGATACAGATGGCAAGTGAATCCACCAAGGCCGTGCCCTTTTACGTTAGTGGAGCACTACCAAAATACTCCAGTATCAAATAATGGATCAACAGCTAAATTATATATTAATCATATGTAGAAGAGTTTATAGCAATCTTACTATGTTTTAATTAACAAGAGTCAATGAACAATTCTGAAAATTACAACAGGGAATCTCCCCCTAATGGAAATACATGCTCTCCTTTTATAATCAGAAAGAGGAGAAAGTAAATAGGAAATGTGATCCCTCATAACAAAATTAAATTGTTCCCAACAACTTGATCAGTAAGAAAATATATTTCCATCAATCATTTAACAGGAACAAGTCAAATTTGGTATTGCAATTGACATCATTTGTAAAATGGTCGCAACAATGAATCTCAGAAAATCATCCTCAGAGAACCTTATGTTTCTCTTAATACGGGCCGAATTTGGGCAAACCATTTTTTAGAAAAGTTAATTCGGTCCATTCTGGACAAAACCCATGTTTCATATTTTCCAGATTCTTCTCCATTTGCCCAGAATGTCCAACGTAAAACTGTCACTTCTTATTCCAGCGAATTTCTGAGTTGGAATATTGAATGATGAGTTGGAGATCAAATCTGCAATCTGGTAAATATCTTGGAGGCTAAAATGGTGAGTGATGTTAAAAAATATATTAATAAACCATCATTAATAAAATCATGCATAATAATCATCAATTTATTAATAATAAAGGAGAAGAAATAATATTTATCCATAAGAGCATAAATAATTATAAAATGGAATTATATGATAAACCATGATAAATGATGTGATAAAGAAGAGTAAAAATGGATGAAATAGGTGTTAAAAAGTGATAATAATAATAACATATTAGCAGCCCAACACACCCCCAAACTGAATATATTGCATGTCCTCATGCAACCCAAAACTGAATATATTGCATGTCTTTATGCATTGCTAGAAAATAAAGAGAGGTGGTTGCTACAATCTGTTGAAATCTATGCTTGGTGTAAAACAACATGGAATAAGAGAGGTGTTGGGAATGAATAAGAATATCAATGGATGATAAAGAATATTACTGACATGGTCATAAGAAAGAAATGAAGGATAGCAACACTCCCCCAAACTGAAAGATGAGATGTCTCTGAAAAATGGGAAATGGTAAAGATATGGAATGAATAATTATAAATAATACTCAATAGATTTTTATGAAATTCTCCTAGATTCGTAATAAATCAGAAAATTATGCTATTTTACATCAAGTGTTACCTCTGAAAAAAAAATGTGGAATGACATGTAGGAACTAGCATTTGTTGAAGCTGATGTAGGCTGAGCGGATATTGAAAGTGATGCAAAAGGTGGAAGCCATGCAAGCACATCATGTTTGAATAATTGTGTGCGTTCATGAGTTGTGAGAGCCTTTGTTGTTAGTCTCAATAGTGTGGTTGCGCTATGAATAGAATTCCCCCCCCCCCATAATTCTTGTTCTCCTGTAACCAAATCACAATTCTGCATGCAATTTTCTTGAATCCACAGTGTTAATTTTGAAAAGCAACAGATAAGATGTATGCCAAAAGTTCAATCAGAAAAACTTTTGTAGAAATGAAATATGAATATTGGGATTTGACCCACATGCATGCATATTTAAAAGGCATTTTTGCCCCCCCTAAACGATGATAGGTTGCCCTCGACCAAAAAATAGAAGAACAACGTACTGCATGTTAGCTCCCTGTAATCAGCAAGATTGGCAAAAGTACGGACGCAGGGAGAAACATCGTTTCAACCACTTTGGGATTCTAGGATCTAGCCCTCCTGAATCCGGAGAGGGATCTCTCCAATAAGTGAAAATATGGATTTGTCTTTGAAGTTTGGGGTAATGGCATTAGGCTAGTTATGAAGGCCAAGGGTTTGTTTTGTTTTTTGGATGGTTGAGCATGAATATTGTTTGAGGTGGAAAGTTCTAAATGCAAATAGTTTCAAAGGTGAGAAGTTGCAAGCAATCAGAGTAAGCTTTGGCTGGGAAGATAGATAATTGCAGGTTTTAGTCCATTTGGCTATGGAGTCATAATAGGGTTTAATTGGAACAGCAAGAGGCAAGAGTGGTCCATGGGATAAGTCATCTATGTCTGAGGATCTCTCTGAAGATTGATTTATGGAATGAAATGATACAACAAGAAGGAAAATTAAACAGATGCAGAACAAAGAGCAGCCCAGGACCTGGTAAGTACTTTTAAACTAGCCAGCCTTTGATACACTTTCAATAGAAAACATTTTAAAACAAAGGGAAACTTAAAGGTGACTGTTGGAGTAGAAACTAGCGGGCTGGGCTCACCACAAATCCTCTCCTAGCTCTGCTTTACTTGGTTACTTTCAAGACCAACACAAAGATAACACAGAATGGCCTAAGATCTAGTAAGTACTTCTAAACTAGCCAGCTTTTAACACATTCCAAGGGAAACATTCAGACAGTGTTTGGGGATAAAACTAGGACTAGGGCACACCATATCTTCCATAGTTCATCTCTACTTAACTAATACTGAACATAAAATTCAAGAATAATATTTAGCTAAGGCAATAAGACGAGGGAATGCCAACATTCCTATGCTTAAACTGAATTAAATCATTCCAAAATAACACAGATTGGAAGAGAACATTCAGATAAATATTTTTAGTCAGAGAAGGTTACTGATATACAGTAGGTCCTAACTCTATGCATGTTGTTCTTTATAAGAGAAGATGAAACACAGTGAAAACAGAAACAAAATGACAAGTTACAATGAGAAAAACATCACTGTCAACATAGAACAAGATCCCATAAATCAGCTTGTATTGATGCTCCAAACCAGTTACAGCTTTAAGTCCAATGCTTTAGTTTAACAATCATCTACACATATCAGCCTAACTTATCTATTACAAGCAGAGCTCCAAGGGCCAGTGAACACTATTTACAATCATAAGTTTTAAGCTCAAATGTATTTCAAAGTTCTGCAACCAACAGTTTCTCATCTTCTACGGAGGTATTTATAGAAGAATGAGGAGGTGAGATCTGATAAAATATCTCTCCGGACAATTAATACAGATTAATGACTTCTCGGCCTTTGAGGGGCTCGATGGAGAAGTTTACAGGTGTGTTGTTGTATTAACTATTTTACAATTAAGATTAAAACTCGGCGAGAGCTTTTATCGACTTTAAGGCTTTGTGTCATGTTTGGAGTAACTCTGCAGATATTTTTTGCATTAAGTTCTTTGCAGAAGTAACTCTCTGGCTGCGCTGAGGCGAATATCTTCATTTGATCAATAACTTCAGCCTCTGTTTGAATGCTTTGAGGCACAGGTGGCACTTATGGTAGCTGGGACGAATCAATTTGCCTCAAATGTGGCGGTGGAGGCCTTTCTTTCTGTAAAACACTTATGATTTTCTTTTAACTGTGTTTTAATTTTGGGGATTAGGCTTTTGATAATCAATCTTAGCCGTAATCCTCGTAAATCAGTCTTCAATATTCTGTTCTGTTGTGTTCTGTCTTCAACAGTGATACTCTTTAAATCTTGTTTTAATAACACAGTGTCTTGTTGATGTGCAGGGCCACGCTGGGCTCGTAAGGCATCACTGCCTCATGAAGCAATGACGAGACATGGAGTAGAGCCCCGTGAATCGTTCCCTTTGATAAGAGAAAGGCCAGAGGATTGTCACCCTCGGCTTTCTTTTCCTTCATATTATGGAAAAACCTTGGAAACCTGCAAAATAAACAAAACATATTAAGAAATCCTGCGTTTGTGGGTTTAACTACTGCAGAGGGCATGGGGGGAGCATAGCTGTTGGATGTGACTAGACCCACAGAGATCGACGGAGGATATTAAATCGGGAGGTCAACGATCGAGGCGAACAAAAAAATGCACCCGATGAAAATTTGCGATGCGATTAACCGTTGGCCGTCGATCTGCAGATCAGATCGATGGTGGAGAGTGAATCGGAGGAGTTTGAAGTGGAGGGAAGACTGGTGATCGAATTTAATGAGGATCGTTGAATCACGGAAGGCCGAGAGGAGATCAACGGTGGACAACCAATCGGGGATCGGCAATCGGGAGTGGCATTATGTTAAATGCGATCAATTGAAAATGCTGCAATGTGAGTTTGCGCGGACCGTTGATATGAGGATCAGATCAACGGTCAGGATGGTTCAACTTACGCACTGGCAGAAAAATCCCTTATGTTATATAAAAAACCAAAAAAAATTTAATAAAATACAAAGTTTTGGTTGATCAGGGTGGAAAAAATATATATATGAAAAGGTGCCCGTTTGTGGGGCCATGGGTTTATGGAATATGATGGGCCCGGGGCTTTTCATAACAAAGGGCCAATCGCAATCGGAGCCTCGGGCTCGGGCTTTTCAGTCAACCCATTGGAATTTTACGATGTGATTTGAGCACCTGGGATCTTTAACACTTGGTCCCGGGTGAAAGTTATATAGAGTAGAAAGGCGGGGGCAGAGTTTATATATATGACCCAATCGCATCGAAAAGTTTGATGCAGGTCTTTCAATCAACCCATTGTGAATTTATCTGATGTGATTGCACGATCGGGTCTTTTTAATCTAACCATTTTATATTTAACACGTGACTTTGGCTCATTAGATCAAAACTTTGGGAAAAGGATTTTTTGATTTTACAAAAAAAAACATTGATCAGAGATGGTTTATTCAATGGTCTTAGCGCCCAATGTGGGACCATGGATTACATAAAACAAAGATAAGATCGGGGCTGTGTTCAAGGGCTAAAATCACATCGGAACTTCTTTAAAACATGGTAAACAAACTTGTGCATTGGGACTTTGTGATGCGATTAGCGCTGAAAGGGGTTAGCGCTTGGTTCTAGCACTGGGGCACGTGGAGGGGAAGTGGTTTAAGACTTAGCCCAAGGGGGCTTAAGTCCTTACTACTAAAACTTGTTTTTTTATGAAAATTTTCAGAGTTTTCAATGGATTTGGGGGTTTCGGTATAGTTTTAAAATGATTTTTAGACTATGTAAAGATGATTTTCATGAATGGGAAAAGAGGAATCATGAAAATAGAGGAGTTTGATGGAGAAAAAGGGGAGAAAAATGAAGGCCAGTTTTGAGTGGAGGAAGGGGGAAAAATGATGATTTTGCAGTAGTTTTTCACTCATGGAAACAACAGAAATTCTGAGTATAAAATAGGGACAGTAGCAAATGAAAATTTTGGACAGAGGCATGAGGCCTTCAAGAGTCTTCAAGAGCCAACACTTTTTAGCAATAAAATTTGTTCCTTGATGGCTCAAAAAGTCTTAGCCACCTTTTGATATAACAAATTTTATAGGTGGCTAATAGTGGCTCCACTTGGGGATGGTGCCTTCTTGAAGGCATCAAGAACTTCAGACTTGCATTCTCTGGGAGTCTAACCTGTGCCTCATCCATTGGGCTGCCCTTCCTTTGCTAGGATGATCTTGCTCTGAAAACACATTAGTAGCTATAAAAACAATGGATCTTTAATCAACAAGCTTTCTACCTACCCAATCCTACTGATCTAACATTTTTTCTTTATTTAGAGTGCACTTGGATTGGCAAACTCTTTTACAACATTTTATTCTTTTCGAAAGCAGGAAGACTAATCTATTTATACTTCTTATTTCTCCGTGGACTCAGATTAAGCAATTGAGCCCATATGATTCTCTACCTAATCTACTTTCTATTGGGATTAAACTATCGAACAGACTTTATTCTCTAATTTCTACAACAGAAATTGAAAATCATACAAGTCAGGATTAAACAGTCTAACTTGATGCTGGTTTATGGCATAAAAAACAAGCTTCACATAGATATTATTTCACAGAAAATTTAAAACAAAATGGAAGGCTTAAGATCTGAAAGTTTCTCATCATGGCCTTCTCTTTTTACAGCTCTGTTTTGGCTCTTGTTTAAGTTGCTTCTTCCTTGTTCTCTGGTTCAGATTTTGAGCTAATTAGAACCAGATTTAGGTCTTTTTTGACTCAGAAAAATAAAACATATTTGATTAATCTCTCTTTTGGAAACTTAGGTTCAGATTTTGAACATGTTTGAACCTTTAATTTCTATCCTAATCTACCTACTGATAAGCCAAGATTAAACAGTTTGGAAAATCAAATTCACTATCCTATCATCAATAAATTTAAAACTAATTAGTCAAGATTAGGCTATTTGACTAACTATAAGTGTGTTTCTCAGGAGTGGAATTTAAGCTTGCACACTTTCAGATTTGTTTCTCTTTTTGGTATGGGGCTATACCTTTATTGTTTTGACAATCTGTCCTCTTTCCTTTCTTTCACTGTTTTTGTATTTTTGATTTTTCTAACTTTCAATGCAATGGTGGATGAAATATTTATAATGGAAAAAATATAAAAAGGCCTCAAAACATAGCATGGATTAAGAGAATTAATGTTTGAGCATCCTTCCATTGACAGGACCCCCAAACAATTCTGCTCCATTCAACTCTTGTAAGAAATAGGCATTGTTACCGGTAGCTGAATGAATGAGATAAGGGCCAAGCCATAAGTTGTCAAATTTCCCGTGCTTGCCCTTGTCTTCCCTCCCTGAGTACCACTTTTAAACTTTGTCCCCAATCTTGAAATTGCTGGCCTTTGTTCTTCTGTCAAAAAGATTTTTAATGCTGATATGTTTCTGCAATGCTTTGTTATAAACCTCCTCTCTGCTTTGTTGAAGATGAATGGTCTGATTTATTCTTCTGATCATGTCATTTTCTTCAGTTTGCAAATCTTGAATGAACTTCATCGCTGTTACACCAAGGTTATTTGGAAAAATTGCATCAGTACCATACAAAAGCTGGAAAGTTGACATACTAATAGATTTCTTCAAAGTCAATCTGTCAGCCCAAAGTGCATGGACCAGCTTTGTGTGCCAAGACTTTTTGTTGTCCTCCAAAAGTTTCTTGATCATGTTCACTAAACTCATGTTTGAGGATTCTGCAAGTCCATTACCTTGAGGGTAATAGGCTGTGGAATGCCCCAATGTTATCTGATATCTATGACAGAATTCAACCATCTTCTTTGATCCAAATGTTGTTGCATTATCAGTGATGATCTTGGTAGGACAGCCAAATCTGGAGAGAATGTTAGTCTCAATGAATTTTATAATAACAGAGTCATTGGCTTACCTATAAGAAATGGCTTCTATCCATTTAGTGAAGTAGTCTGTGGTAGTAATAATCCATCTATGCTGGGCAGAAGATCATTGATGGATTTCTCCTATGAATTCAAGTCCCCACTGTTGAAAAGGGGCTTCAACAGTGATTGGATGCAGAGGCAGGGGTAGCAGTTTTATTTTGTCTTCAAAAATTTGACATTTATGACAGGCAATGATAATTTTGTGTATATCAGGAAAAAGAGTAGGCCAATAGAAACCAGCCCTCAAAATTTTGTTAGCTGTTGTCTTCCAGTATAAATGACCTCCACACTCTCCTTCATGGAACTCGTTCTTAACCTTCTCTGCATCCAACTCAGGCAAACATTTAAGCAATAGAGCACTTGCATTTTTCCAATAAAGACATTTATCAATAATGCAATAGTTTACATCTTTTAACTTTAGGAATCTTGCCTTTGTCTTTGTCAAACCAAGAGGTGTATTTAAATTAAGCAACACATAAATAATATCAGCATACCAAGGAGAATTCATAAAATGGTCTTCAACAATAGGAGTTGAGAATCCTTCTTGGTCATCCAAAGCATCTATCATATTAATATCAAGAACTTCAAAATTGGATTCAGCCATTAATCTAGCTAGACCTTGGCCTTCGATGATTTTAGTGGGTTTTATCTCTAAATCATATTCAAGCATAACAACAATCCACTTACCTCTCTTACCATCTAGGTCATGTGTTATAATGTCTTTAAAAACTGAGTTTGGGACAAAGGCAATGATGTGTGAGTGAAAGATGTACACTCTGAAGTCTTTCAAAGCTTTAACAAAAGCAAAAGCTTGCTTCTCCATAATATTATACTTCAGAGGGGCATCCCTCAATGCCTTACTAAAGAATGCAATAGGTTTCTCTTGTCCTTGCAGATTTTTCTGTAAAAGGACAACAGCTATGGTATGTTCTAATGCAAATGAAAAAATATAAAAATCTCTTGAAAAATCAGGACTTATAAGAACTAGTGTTTTGGTTAACGCTTGTTTCACCAGCTCAAAAGACTTCTTTGCTTTCAAGGTCCAATTTACCCCTTGATCATTTTTTAACTTGTTTTTGATATTCCTAAGGAGTTCAGCCAAGTTGGGGATGAACCTTCTCAAAAAGTTAATCTTTCCAATGAAAGATTGCAACTCTTTGATGTTCCGAGGATGAGAGATTTGCAATATGGCCTCAATCCTCTTTAGATCTATCTTTATACCCTCCCCAGAAATAATGTGCCCAAGAAGTTTACCTTCTTGGAGACCGAATAGTGTTTTCTTAAGGTTTAAGGATATTCCAAACTTTTTGCATTTTTCGAAAACCTTTCTTAAATGTTCTAAGTGCTCTTCATCTATTTTTAAAAACACAGTGACATCATCAAGGTATATAATGATGAAGTAGCCTAGTTCTTCCGAGAATGCTATGTCCATGGCTCTTTGAAAAGTTGCTCCAACATTCATTAGACCAAAAGGCATCTTCACATACATGAAAGTGCCCCATGGTGTAGTAAAGGCTGTCTTTAATTGATCAGCAGGGTGAACTAAGATCTGATTGTACCCTGAGTAGCCATCAAGCAAAGAAATTCTTCTAGACCCTACCACCCTTTGTAAAATATGATCCATCTTGGGTAAAGGGTAGTTGTCTTTAAATGAAGCTTTGTTCAAGTCTCTAAAGTCTATACAAAGCCTGATCTCTCCAGTTTTCTTCCTAACAGACACCAGATTAGATACCCATTCAGAATATCTAATAGGGACAATAATACCAGCATCATACATTTTCATGATTTCCTTCTGAACCAATAGTAACTGAACAAGGTCTATTCTACGCATTTTTTGTTTGAATGGGTTTTGGCTCTCTTTGAGGGGAATTTTGTGTTGTATTATTTCAGTGTCATAGGATTTAATATCTTCGTAACTCCATGCAAAAACATCAGAAAATTATTTAAACAACTCTTTGTATTTGAGTTTAATGTGAGATAGTAAAGTCTTAGACAGTTTAATCATCATAGGTTTAATTTCACTGCCAATATTGCACTCTTCCACTTTAGTCTCTACAGGTTCTAGTTTTGGTTTATTTGCCACATCGTTAAAATCGAACAACTCTTCTAAAGGGGCCAGACCCTTAGGCAAACTTTCATCTTTAGAGTGCAGAGTTTCTAACTCTTTTGTTTCTAACTCTGCATTCAATTCTGTTTTGTTTATAAGTTTGCTTGTCGGAAAATTAATATTGAAAAGCTCAGGAGACGACTCTTCTTCACCAAGAAAATTTTCTTCACCACAGTCTATATCATAATCTGAGTCTGAACTGTGTAGTTCAAATTCATTTCTGAATTGCATGAAGTCTTCTATTTGTTTGTCTCCGTCAAACACCTACCAATATTTTTCGTTATCAGGAACGGTTGGTCTCAATTTAATCTGAGTTGTGCAGTATTTGGTTTCATATGGCGTTAAGCATGTTCTAGCTGCAAAGGCTAAATTGTGGGCAGCAATATTTCTAATTCTTGGGACAAAAATTAATTTGTACTCCTTGAAATTTTTTAAAAGGTCCATGACATCGTTTCGGTAGGCCCTAAGTCTAGGATGATTTGCGTTATACTCCCCATTGACTTGCCTAATGACTAACTCTGAATCCCCGTGAACATTAATTCTCCTGGCTCCTAACTTTTTCAGCAAATGTAAGCCCAAAAGTAGGGATTTGTATTCAGCTATGTTGTTTGAACATTGAAAGTTTAATTTACAGAAAACACATTATGTGTAGTTGTTTTCAATGCTGCAAATCCAGACACCTGCACCAGCGTTAGTCCTAGTGCATGACCCATCAAAATACATACTCCATAGAGGACTGTTTTCAGTTTCGTCTGTTTGGTTACTGTCCTCTTCAATTACTGTGCTTTCTAATTGTTCATTATTATTGGCACTTAATTGGATTTGTTTTTACTCTTCAGGTTTTTCGTTAAGTGGAGGAATGTTTTCGTGAGTGTCAAGGTTTAAAAGCAAAGGAGGCATGACTTGTAGTTCAAGACCCATATTTGGTTCATTGTTGTTTAACAGTTCTGTGGTGTTTACCTCCTCCTCTTTATTGGCCATAAATTCTGTCAAAGTTAATTGTTCATCCAATGTTTCTTTATTAAAAAGTATAAATGAGTCAAGGCTTATGTTCACAGAGTATAAAGGGAAGTTCTGCAGGCTGTCTTGACTTGTAACTGTGTATTGCATATGGGATTCCCTGTAAAGTCTTCTAGTCTGATTGAAAACAGGGATAGCCGCATAGGTCATGTCCATCTGCATAGTCTCTTGTAACTTAGCCCCTCACGATCTTGATAACAACATTCCATATTTGGGGGGAACATCAGCCACAACGATATCCATTACTAAGAATTTGGCTGGAATTTGGGCTAAGTTAACACAGAGGTCTTTGATTAATCCTAAACATTTTACCCTGCTTGAGTTAAAGGAGTACAGGTCCTTGTAAGGTCTGGTGATTTCTAGACCAAGGCTCTCCGTCACAGCTTTAGGCATTAAATTATGAGAAGCCCCGGAATCGTGCATAGTGTTGTGCAAAATTTTGTGATGACACGTAAAAGGGAGGAACGGGTCCCTCTTGATACATACCTTCAATATTTGGACCAAAAATAAGCTCTGGTTGGCCATCATTAATATTGACAGTGTCCTCATTCTCTTCAATGTTTAAAGCCTTCAAAATATGGGTCCTATATACATGTTGGGCGACTAACTCAGTCAAAGGAACAGAGATTTTGATTTTGGAAATTTCCTGCTCCAGGCTAAAAGGGATTTGACCTTTTAAAGCATTGGTCTCAGCCTTATTAGCTGTCACTTTATCAGCAATATTAGCTTGCTGATTTGTCCTATATACATTTGAAAAAATGGTTTTAACAGGAGTACTAGCTGAGATGTTAGTACTACTAATGTCTGCACTCTGTTTTTCATTGTTTTGAGTGTCTTTCTCTTTATCATTACCAGAATTTATAACCACTGTTTTATCCTTTTGTTTGAAAATTTTAGGCTTGGTTATAGTGTTGTTTTGTGAATATTTTTCAGAGGTTTTGTTGTTGGGGGATTGTTGACTGGTTTTGCTTCTAAGGTCATATTCCTTTTGAGATTCTATGATGACATTTTCCATGTCTTGATAATAATTTTCATCATCATCTCTTTTGTCATCATAAGGTATGTATAGACCTTGTTTTCTATCATAATGGATCTCAAAGTCATCATTATCTACCCCCAGCATGTTGATATCATCCTCCTCTGTTATTTCATCTGTTTCCTCAACCTCACTTACATAGTTTTGATGAAAGGGCGGAATGATCTTCTGATCATCTTCCCTGGGTCTGATTGGAGGTTGATTCCTTCTAAAATTCTGGTTTTGGTTTTGGTTTCTATTTTGAGGAGCAGTTTGGTTTTGACTGGCTTGTGCTCTCTTAATTATGCTCATCTCTTTCATCATCTCCTCCATCATTCTCTCCATCTTTGAGTTGGAAGTAGAAGGTGTGTTTTCCTCTCTAAAAGACACTCTCTTTTCATTTTTCATTCTTGCTCTCTTCTCCATTAAGTTGACTTCCACAGAAAGAGAACCCTTTTGCATCTCTTCAAGGGTTGCAGGTTCTCTTTCCCTTAGCTGACAGGCCATCTCAAGGTCAAACCCTTCAGGAAACTTGTTTAAAGCTGAGCCTTGTGGAGGTTTTAGTTCTGGGGAAATTGCATTATACACATTGTTAAATCTAGTGCAATAAGCTTGCACACTTTCCCCAGTGTTTCTATGGAGGTTCTTGTAGTCAGAAAGGACTTGGAGAGGATTTTTCTTTACTTCCCATTTGTTTAAGAATGTTTGATGGAAGGCTTGGAGATCGTTGATACTATGGGGGGTTAAACTTTGAACCATTTTCTTACTTCTCCCCCTAAGCTCTGAGCAAATAATATAATCTTGACAGAATCATCATCAATTTCATTTCTGTCAAAGTAGTCATTCATCTTATCCACATGTTGTGATGCAATTGTAACATTACTAGCATCATATAATGGAATTTTGGACTGATAGTCCTGTGGAATATTGACTAATGGTACAGGAAGGACTAACGGAGCATACCATGCAATCATGATATGTGGTGTAGGTGGATTTACAAGGGGTAGATTAACAAAAGGGGAAGTGGGCTGAAGTGGAGTGGTTTGAACAGTGGATGAAGGATGAAGGGATGTGGATGGAAAAGCAGTAGATTGCCAAGCTGATCTTGGATGAGAGACACCTAAGTTGTGAAGGAAATGCAAATCGGGAGGTGTTGTTTCTCTACTACTAGGATGTTCACTTGTCTCCGGGGATGAAAGTGAAAACTCAAAGTCTAGTTGAATTATATCATCAAATGACCTAGTTCTATATGGATTTACTAAGTCAGCTTGTGATTTTTGTAGAGCTGTAAGATTTTCAGGAACTGAATTAGCTCTCAAGGGTGATCTGAAAACAATTGATAATTTAATCTTAGGAGACTTCCTAAGGATACTTTCTGGATTATCTACTATCTCAGGTGGATCAGGGTTAGGATGAGCTCTAGTGTGAATATTTCTAGGATCCACTATGTTGTGTTTTTCAGACCCAAATAAACAGGAAAATTTCAACCAGGTATGACAGTATTTGAGAGGTTAACTAATCTGTTTACACAAATTATAATCCTACAGTCCTCTAACTGAGTTTGAATGATATTACAATGACAAAGGTTCTTCCCAGTGGAGTCTTAAGGTCTGTTAAGGATTGTGGAGTCGCTAAGTGGAAGTTTTTAGCTCTTTTCAAAGGTAAAAGGTTTTATGGTCCACCACCATGTTTATTGAATACCAATCTGAAATATTTTTAGGTTTTTTTAGTTATTTTTAAATTGTGTGGTTTCTAAGAATATCCTAACTCTGTTTCAAATCTTAGCTACGGTTATGAGACAAAGACAGTGCATTCTTATGGCAAAGCCAACTGATTTTTCAAGGTTAGATAAAGTATTATGAGAATCCTAGGGTTTACCTAGTTTGTCACTGATTCAAACAAGTTTCACCATGATTACCATTATTTGGTAGTGCTTGAAAAGGCTGCTTTTTACTCTCAAAGTTTTATTTATTTTAAGGGAAGTGTCCCCAGTGGAGTCACCAGAAATGTTAGCTCCCTATAATCAGCAAGATTGGCGAAAGTCCGGTCGTAGGGAGAAACATCGTTTCAACCACTTTGGGATTCTAGGATCTAGCCCTCCTAAATCTGGAGAGGGATCTCTCCAATAAGTGCAAAGATGGATTTGTCTTTGAAGTTTGGGGTAATGATATTAGGCTAGTTATGAAGGCCAAGGGTTTGTTTTTTTTTTTGGATGGTTGAGCATGAATATTGTTTGAGGTGGAAAGTTCTAAATGTAAAGAGTTTCAAAGGTGAGAAGTTGCAAGCAATCAGAGTAAGCTTTGGCCGGGAAGAAAGATAATTGCAGGTTTTAGTCCATTGGGCTATGGAGTCATAATAGGGTTTAATTGGAATAGCAAGAGGCAAGAGTGGTCCATGGGGCAAGTCATCTATGTCTAAGGATCTCTCTGAAGATTGATTTATGGAATGAAATGATACAAAAAGAAGGAAAATTAAACAGATGCAGAACAAAGAGCAGCCCAGGATCTGGTAAGTACTTTTAAACTAGCCAGCCTTTGACAAACACTTAGGAAGAACATAAAAGAAAACTAGGATTTGGTAAGTACTTTTAAACTAGCCATCCTTTGATACACTTTCAATAGAAAACATTTTAAAACAAAGGGAAACTTAAAGGTACCTATTGGAGTAGAAACTAGCGGGCTGGGCTCACCACAAATCCTCTCCTAGCTCTGCTTTACTTGGTTACTTTCAAGACCAACACAAAGATAAAACAGAATGGCCTAAGATCTGGTAAGTACTTCTAAACTAGCCAGCTTTTAACACATTCCAAGGGAAACATTCAGACAGCCTTTAGGGATAAAACTAGGACCAGGGCACACCATATCTTCCATAGTTCATCTCTACTTAAATAATACTAAACATAACATTCAAGAATAATATTCAGCTAAGGCAATAAGACGAGGGAATGCCAGCATTCCTATGCTTAAACTGAATTAAATCATTCCCAAATAACACAGATTGGAAGAGAACATTCAGATAAATATTTTCAGTCAGGGAAGGTTACTGATATACAGTAGGTCCTAACTCTATGCATGTTGTTCTTTATAAGAGAAGATGAAACACGGTGAAAATAGAAACAAAATGACAAGTTACAATGAGAAAAACATCACCGTCAACATAGAACAGGATCCCATAAATCAGCTTGTATTGATGCTCCAAACCAGTTATAGCTTTAAGTCCAATGCTTTAGTTTAAAAATCATCTACACATCTCAGCCTAACTTATCTATCACAAGCAGAGCTCCAAGGGCTAGTGAACACTATTTACAATCAGAAGTTTTAAGCTCAAATGTATTTCAAAGTTCTGCAACCAATAGTTTCTCATCTTCTACGGAGGTATTTATAGAAGAATGAGGAGGTGAGATCTGATAAAAGATCTCTCCAGACAATTAATACAGATTAATGACTTCTTAGCCTTTGAGGGGCTCGATGGAGAATTTTACAGGTGTGTTGCTGTATTAACTATTTTACAATTAAGATTAAAACTTGGCAGGAGCTTTTATTGACTTTAAGGCTCTGTGTCATGTTTGGAGTAACTCTGCAGATATTTTTTTGCATTAAGTTCTTTGTGGAAGTAACTCTCTGGCTACTCTGAGGCGAATATCTTCATTTGATCAATAACTTCGGCCTCTGTTTGAATGCTTTGAGGCACAGGTGGCACTTATGGTAGCTGGGAGGAATCAATTCGCCTCAAATGTGGCAGTGGAGGCCTTTCTGTCTGTAAAACACTTATGATTTTCTTTTAACTATGTTTTAATTTGGGGGATTAGGATTTTGATAATCAATATTAGCCGTAATCCCCGTAAATTGGTCTTCAATATTCTGCTCTACTATGTTCTATCTTCAACACTGATACTCTTTAATTTTTGTTTTAATAAGACAGTGTCTTGTCGATGTGCAGGGCCACGCTGGGCTTGTAAGGCATCACTGCATCATGAAGCAATGACGAGACATGGAGTAGAGCCCCGTGAATGGTTCCCTTTGATAAGCGAAAGGCTAGAGGATCATCACCCTCAGCTTTATTTTCCTTCATATTATGGAAAAACCTTGGAAACCTGCAAAATAAACAAAACATATTAAGAAATCCTGCGTTTGTGGGTTTAACTGCTGCAGAGGGCGTGGGGTGAGCATAGTCATTGGATCCGACTAGACCCACAGAGATCGACGTTGGATATTAAATCGGAAGGTCAGCGATCGAGGCGAACAAAAAAATGCACCCGATGAAAATTTGTGATGTGATTAAGCGCTGGCCGTTGATTTGCAGATCTGATCGACGGTGGAGAGTGAATCAGAGGAGTTTGAAGTGGAGGGAAGAATGGTGATCGGAGTTAATGAGGACCGTTGGATCACGGAAGGTAGAGAGGAGATCAATGGTGGACAACCAATCGGGGATCGGCAATCGGGGGTTGCATTATGATAAATGCGATCAATTCAAAATGCTGTGATGTGAGTTTGCACAGACCGTTGATCTGAGGATTATATCAACAGTCGGGATGGTTCAAATTATGCACCGGCGGAAAAAACCCTTATGTTATATAAAAAACCCAATTTTTTTTAATAAAATACAAAGTTTTGGTGGATCGAGGCGGAAAAAATATATATATGATGGGCCCATCAGGCCATGGGTTTATGGAATATGATGGGCCCGGGGCTTTTCATAAAAAAGGGCCAATCACAATCGGAGCCTCGGGCTCAGGCTTTTCAATCAACCCATTGGAATTTTGCGATGCGATTTGAGCGCCTGGGATCTTTAACACTTGGTCTCGGGTGAAAGTTATATGGAGTAGAAAGGCGGGGGCGGATTTTATATATATGACCCAATCACATCGGAAAGTTTGATGCGGGTCTTTCAATCAACCCATTTTTAATTTGTCTGATGCTATTGCGCGATCGGGTCTTTTTAATCTAACCATTTTATATTTAACACGTGACTTTGGCTCATTAGATCAAAACTTTGGGAAAAGGGATTTTTGATTTTACAATGAAAAAAATTGATCGGAGATGGTTTATTCAATGGTATTAGTGCCCGATGTGGGACCATGGATTACATAAAATAAAGATAAGATCGGGGTTGTGTTCAAGGGCTAAAATCGCATCGAAACTTCTTTAAAACATGGCAAACAAACTTGTGCGCTGGGACTTTGCGATGCGATTAGCGGTGAAAGGGGTTAGCGCTTGGTTCTAGCGTTGGGGCACGTGGAGGGGAAGTGGTTTAAGACTTAGCCCAAGGGAGCTTAAGTCCTTAGTAATAAAACTTGTTTTTTTATGAAATTTTTCAGAGTTTTCAATGGATTTGGGGGTTTCGGTATAGTTTAAAAATGAGTTTTAAACTATGTAAAGATGATTTTCATGAATGGGAAAAGAGGAATCATGAAAATAGAGGATTTTTATGGAGAAAAAGGGGAGCAAAATGAAGGTCAGTTTTGAGTGGAGGAAGGGGGAAAAATGACGATTTTGCAGCAATTTTTCACTCATGGAAATAACAGAAATTCTGAGTATAAAATAGGGACAGTAGCAAATGAAAATTTTGGACAGAGGCATGAGGCCTTCAAGAGTCTTGAAGAGCAAACACTTTTTAGCAATAAAATTTGTTCCTTGAAGGCTCAAAAAGTCTTAGCCACCTTTTGATATAACAAATTTTTTAGGTGGCTAACACTGCACAGCAATTGTACAGCATGGAAATGCATACATACTTATGATATGATCAACAAATTATCACATTAATGAAATCAATGCATATTTTGAAATCGTGAGTAGATATTGAAATTTTTATGTAATGATTCAAAAATAAGTGAAAATGACTGCTGATGTGAAAAAAATACTTATGCGGTCATTATCCACCTAAACCAATATGATCGATTTATAAATAAATTTCATGCATAAGAGGTTCCGAAAAAAGAGTTTAGGAGCATACTCTCATTTGATATTAGATAAAGATATAAGAAAAGGGTTTATCGTTACTATTGATTTGTGAAAAATATGACTCCAATACCATCAACAGAGCTATGTTTCCCACGGGTGTCTATAACCTTGACAAAGTTGCTTTCTCACCCTTGGAACCATTATTCTTTATTTATTCCTAGGGAAGTGTTGTGTGATGTCATGATAGAGGCCACTGTGCTGGCTTGGGAACTAGATGAATCACAATGAAACTCACCAGGAAGGAGTGAAAGGCAAGCAGGTCGGCTCGTGATGAGACCTCATGTTCCAAAGAATTTATTTTTCTGAGTTGTCTATTGAATCATATCCCTAGTGTGGTGGCCATAATGGGAATGCCACTTCACTGCTCCCTTATGATCATGGTAGGCTGGCTCTTGATGATACCCCCTATCCTCCATCTGCCATATCATAGAATTATTAGTAATCATATAGAGATTTTTTTCTTCTTTTTCTATGTAGCACTTCCCTATTTATGTATAGAGGATGGCTCAACACTTCTTAAGAGTAGGGATGGTGGAAGAAGTTTGAACATCTCAATAGAGAAATTATTCCCTTATTCTTATTCAATAAATAAAAATCAAAGAGAGTTATGAAGATTTAGGGAAGAACCAACATGATAAAGATAACCGATCATATTAATTTTAGTGAAAATAAAGACAACAAAATGATATAGATGGTTGTGTCCTTTCATTTTCTTCTCACTACAAAAAAATTTCTTAAAAAATACAATTTCTCTTGATTTGATGATTCTAGTAACCTCTAATTTTTGTGTCCTTGCATAAATTGTATGTTTTCCTTTAAAAGAGTCCTGAAGAATTCACAAAAATCCTCAAAATGTTGTTCTAAAACAAGAAAAATGCACTCAAAAAGTGTTGTTCCTCTGGAACAACAAAAACAATCTGCGAAAATATTGTTCCTTTTTAAAAGAACAGTAGAAATAATCGGAAAAAAAAAAATAAAAAAAAATGTTGTTCCTTTTGAAAGGAACATCAAAAACAATTCGCAGAAATGGTGTTCCTTTGAAAAGGGACAACAAAAATAGTTGATAAAAGAACATGTTGTTCCTTTTGAAAGGAACAGCAAAAACAAGCGGGAAAAATGTTGTTCCTTTGGAAAAGAATAGCAAAAACAGGCGGCAAAAACTGTTGTTCCTTCGGAAAGGAACAACAAAAACATGCGGAAAAAGTGTTGTTCCTTTTGAAAGGAACAACAAAAGTGTTGTTCCTTTCAAAAGGAACAGCAAAAACACGCGGCAAAAGTGCTATTCCTTTTGAAAGGAACAACAAAACTGCTGTTCCTTTTGAAAGGAAGAACAAAACTATTGTTCCTTTTGAAAGGAACAGCAAAAATAATCAACAGAAATGTTGTTCCTTTTGAAACAAATAGCAAAAATAAACACACAAACGCACTGTTTCTTAAGAGGAATGGCTGTTGTTCCTTAAGGGGAAAAGAAAACAAATATAAGCATGCAAAATTGTTGTTCCTTTATAGGGACAGCTGTTGTTCCTTAAGAGGAACAACATGGAAAAATAAAGGCATACCAAAAAGTGTTGTTCCCTATAGAGAACATTCAAAGAAAATGCACACAGAAATTGTTGTAGGGAATAGCAAAGGAAAAAATAAATAGAGGAAAGAAAAAAGCTAATGTACAATCCATTGTCAAGCAAATACAATCGAACCGGGGTTTGATTCTCATCTTTTGCTGGGATTGTGAAGGGCGTATCATTATATTTGTCCTGACATCATTTTAACTGTTTGGCCGACCCGCTGATTTGGGTGGGGCCGTTCTGGTCTGTGGACCCTGATCAGTATTTGCTTTGGCCGTTCATCGGGCCCCTACTTCATTTTGGTGTTTGCACCAATTCTGACACTGTTGTCATTGAGCTGTCGGTTGGACCGGATATCCTTCACCATTTTCTTGGGGGTTTTGACCTCCTCCCGCTGGTGCTTCTCAGCTATTGACTGGCTGTTCTCGCCCCACAATGAGTCACTATGAGGACGAGGTGGACTATTCGGAGGATCCTCTGGAGGGGGTCGATATATGGGGACTTGATGCACATGATGAGGTGGCCAGTATGTCTGACCTGGACCCGTCTCATGAGGTGGAGGCTAATGCTCCATCCGAGCTGGCTGGAGTGGAGGGCTACAACTCACCCTTGGGAGACCTTGCGTTATTCACATTCGACTCGCCCTCGGGTGCTGGCATTGGGCCCTTGGATTTCTCCCAGGCAGGACCTGATACACTGATGGATGCTGCTATTGGATGCTCAGCACATTTCTCGGAAGTGTTTTTTCACGATATTGGGGATGCTACCTGCTCACTGGCCCAGCTGAGCATTGGAGGATCTCTCCCAAATTGGTCTACCACTATTGGACCTTCTGACCTTCGCGGCGGAGCACTTATTGACTTGGCTTCCACGAGACCATCGGTGGCCTCGGGGGTGTTTGCTAACATTCCGGAGGACATCTCCATTCCAGATAAGATTTGTACATCCTCAGAATCATACACCTCTGTTGAGTCGGGGCTGGGCTACACTAAAGCAAACAAACAGCACAAGGTCACAAAGACTAAACTCAGTTATATCACAAACTTTGGTAGTGAGAGCGGTATGAAGGACTGGGGAATTATTGCTTCCAAGACGCTTGTGGGGAAGGTCCGCGGCCGAAAATACTCCGAGACTCGACTACAGCGGTGGATTCGTGAGCTTTGGAGTGGGACTCTCGATGTTCTCCCAGAAGCCCAGGTACTCACCAAAGGTTGGTTTTCACTCTCTTTTGATCGCCCTGAGCAATCGGACTGGGCACTCAAGCATTACTGGCATCTTGAGATGCACCCCATCTACCTCAAGAGATGGGTTCCCCTGTTTGACCCCAAGAAGGAGAATGCGGGAGCAGGTCCCATCTGGATGAGGCTGCCGGGTCTGCCACTGCAATTTTGGAGCGACTCTGCGCTCAAGAACATTGGAGGACACTTTGGCCTATATCTGGACCATGAACGATCTTACCTGACATCGGGCAGTCGAGCTGTGGCTCGTATCTTGATTTTCTTAGACACTCGGGACGGTCTCTATGAAAACTTCAACATGCTATTTGACGGGATGATGTGGCAGCAACCACTGGACTACGAGGGTGTGCCCTTTCGATGTAGGAAGTGTCATGAAGTTGGAAACTTGTAAAAAGAATGTCCAAAGAAGGGTTTTGGCAAGCAGGCTTTAAAGAAATCTTGTTCGATTGGAACACAGACTATGCCGGTGAACAGAACTGGGTTGGGCTTTGCAGATGCACCGTTGCTGACCCCGGATTCCCCGAGAGATGCTGGGTTGGTGCAGACTGTTCTCCCATCGTGGACTACCTCGCATCCCAGATCTCACCCTCAGGTTATGTCGGAGACCACTAAGCTGGCCTCATCTATCTCGGGTACTTCTCCTTCCATTGTCTCCTTGATTTCTAATGATAATCTAGACTTACCTTCTAGCACTCTTCTTGCTTCCACATCTGGTATTGTAGTTATAAATCGGTCCTCCTCTACTACTAATACTTGTATACCATCGACTATGTCTGGCCATACACTGAAACTCCCCTCGGTATGCTGCACCATTGCTATGGCTCAACCGTCATCCTCTCCCATTATTCATCACTCCACTGCTGAGCCCTCACACTGCCTATCATCCTCCTCATCTGAGACTCCCTCATCGAGTCATAACTACTATCTCAGATCTCTCTCACTTTCACAATCTGGTGAGACTTTTGGTATTGGGCCGAGTCTGGACTGTTTACCCTATAAAACTCGTGGTCGACCTTCTGCATTGGCGAAGGCAATCAAAAGAGCCAATCTTGAAGTGGAGGCTGGCACTCAATCCTCTCTTATGCGGGTCCTTAGAGCTAGAAGACCCTTGTTGACTGTTTCATCATGATTTGCCTCTCTTTCAATTGCAGGGGTCTGGCCAACCCCGATAAGAGATTGGCCCTCAGAGAATTGATTGCACAAAGACCCATTGACATCCTATTTCTTCAGGAAACGCTTGGAGCTGGCCCTTATGTGTAGGCTTCCTTGACTTCTCTTCTACCTGGTTGGACCTTCATTACCATTGATGCTTTTGGGAGATCTGGGGGCTGTGCATTGGGTATAAATGACAGGACCACCCAGATGACAAACTGTTGGGGCCGGTCTGGAGTACTGGCTATGCATGTCCTTTTTGGCAACTCGGAGGTGGAATTTACCTTGATCAACATTTATGGGCCCTGCACGAATAGAGAGCAATTATGGACCTCCTTATTGTCTTGTTCTTTACTAAATGCACCTCATCTTATTTTGGGTGGTGATCTAAATTTTTCTTTAGGTATCTCTGAATCTTGGGGTCCCCAAGCCACCCCGTATCTTTTGGCTGAGTTTTTCAACTCATTGCTGGGCAACTCAAATCTCATTGACATTCAATCTACCAAGATCCAACCCACCTGGAGGAACAGAAGGACTGGCAATGCCACCTTGGCTCGCCGATTAGACATATTTCTCATTAAGCAGTCCCTCCTACCTATTATGACTCGTGTTCGTCAGTGGGTGGGGATGGGTGGCAAATCTGACCACTCTCCAATTTATCTGGAATTCGAGTGTGGCCCTAACAGGGCTCGTACCCCATTTAAATTCAATTCTCGTTGGTTGAGAGATCCTGATTACCACCTGTTGGTCACTCGAGCTTGGCAGCACGGTGGCCCTTTGAATAATTGTGATTCGGGTCGGATCATAAATGACAATCTTAACCGCATTAAGCACCTTACCATTCAGTGGGTTCGGAACAAAAAGAGATCGGAGCAGGAGGCTCTACATAATATTGAAAACAAGATTGCCCGTCTCAACAATGCAGATTTGCTGGGGTATAGAACTGATGATACCGGGGAACAATTAATTGCTCTTGAATCTGAAAAAGCTAAATTTCTGAGATATAAGGAGGAAGACTGGAGGCTTAAAATCCAGGCTATATGGTTACATGCGGGTGATGAAAATACCAAGTTCTTTCAGCAGCATGCAAATGGTCGTAGGGCTGTAAATGCAATATGGGAACTGTCTGATAACAATGGTTTTACTGCAAGAATGCAGTCTCAATTATTTGACCTGGGCACCAGACATTTCACAAACCTTTATAGGGCGTCTAGTTGCATTGATCTTCCGGATATCATGTGCATTACTCATCATTTCAAACGTTTTGTGGAACAGGATCAGATGGATGACCTTAATGCACCGGCTACATTGGGTGAACTTGAAGGAGTATTGAAATGGTTCAAGCGGGATAAAAGCCCTGGGCCTGATGGCTGACCCATTGAGTTTTTCATCCATTTTTATGAACTCATATCTTTTGATCTGTTGACTATGATTGAAGACAGCAGAGTGCGTGGCAGGATATTTGATGGGTTAAATACCACTTTCATTGCTCTTATACCAAAATCGGACAATCCGACTTGTTTCAATGATTACATTCCTATATCTCTATGTAATTGCATTTATAAGATCATATCCAAAATTATTGCAAATCGCATCAAGCCTTTTCTGTCTACACATATTGAAAAGGAACAATTTTCTTTTCTGAATCATAGGCAAATCCATGAAGCTATTGGTACCGCCCAGGAAGCTCTTCACTCCATTAAGACCCTGGGCCAGAAATCCACCATTCTCAAAATTGATCTTACTAAGGCATTTGATTAGGTCAACTGGAGTTACCTTCATCTCATATTAATCCACTCTGGCTTCCCTCATTTGTTTATAAACTGGATTATGGGCTGTATCAGACATGCCACCTTCAGCATTCTGATCAATGGCACTGCATCTGATTTCTTTCATGCAGGGAGGGGACTTCGACAGGGATGTCCTCTCTCTCCATTATTATTTGTCTTGGTGATGGAGGGACTCTCGGTTCTCATTAAGAATGCAAAAGACAGGGGAGAACTACAAGGACTCCGAATCAATGATATTCTTCATCTCACCCATCTTTTATTTGTGGATGATGTACTCATTTTCCTTAATGGTACTAGACAAGACTCCGTCCACTTTGATCTGCTCCTGAAGTGCTTTTGTAGGGCCACAGGTATGGCACCTAATAGCACCAAATCCACTATTATCATGACTGGCTGCTCGGGATTGGAACAAGGCACCTCACTGAACCTATTTGACTTTTTCTGCACTGATATTAAGGATGGGCTCAAATATCTGGGGTATCATATCAAACCAAAGGACTACAAGATTAAAGACTGGAACTAGATCATTTCCAAAATTGAACGCAGAATTAATGTCTGGTATAACAGATGGCTATCTCGGGCTGGCCGACTGATCCTCATCAAATCTGTGCTGGAAGCTATTCCGGTCTATTGGATGACCCTGGCTTGGATACCTATTGGCATTACCAACAGAATCAAAAGGATTTGCAGAAAATTTCTCTGGCGCAACCAGGGGAAGGCCTCCTCATTCGCTTGGACTGCCTGGGACCGCATCAACATCCCTAAACAATGGGGGGGCTGGGGGTTAAAAGATTTTCATCTTTTTTCGAAGGCTCTGGCTGAAAAAATGTGTTGGCACCTAATCATGGGTCAGAGCCTCTGGAAATATGTTATTGTGGCTAAATATATCTCACCTCGAAACCCCCTCGATTGGATCCGAGACTGCACTGGACAGGCACCTGGTGCGTCTATTATTTGGAAGGAAATCAACAAGGCGGCTCACATCATACAGCTTGGATTATCATGGCAGATTGGCTCGGGTGCTATGGTCCGCATAGGTATGGATTCTTGGTCTGGCAGTGGAGAGTATTACAAATTACTTGTTTTTATCACCGAACACCTCACCCACAGGAACATTTTCTATCTAGCACAGATAGCGGACTTGGAAAATTCCTCTTGGCGGGGCCAAGCCTGGTTAAATGCTGATGTCCTCGAGATCCCACAGGCTGGTTCCCGGATTTGGCAGAAATACATTTGGGCTCTTAATGCTACAAACATTCATATCACTGAGCAGGCTGACAGATTAATTTGGGCGGTTTCTCCACATGGTCACTATGTTCCTAAACTTGGATACCTCACCATAATTCAGACCAAGGAACCCCCTATCAAAGCTTGGTGGTGGCATATATTGTGGAAACTTAAGGCCCCGCATAAACACAGAACCCTTTTCTGGTGCATTCTTAATCACTGTATACCCACTATGGACTTTCTCCACAAACGGGCATACCAGGGCGCATCGCAATGCTGCTACTACCTTGCAAGCTGTGAGGACACGAACCATCTATTCCTTCTGTGCACCTACATCAATGAAATCTGGTCACAAGTCACCACAGGCCTGGGCTATATTCATAATTGGCAGGGGGGCACTCTTATTGAAGCCTGGACGAATTGGTGGTAGCACTTTGTTAACAGCCCGAGAATGAGAAATCTCCCACTGATTGTGGCTTGGGAGATTTGGATCGGTCGAAACAAACAGATCTTCAGGGATATACCTATTGACTATGACTGCATTTGCGGTGCCTCAATAGCTACTTTCAATCTCTTGCCCGTGGACAGTAATCTCAGTAAGACTCCCCTCGGAACACCTGAAATAATTGATCACAGTCGGACATGGGCCTATTTCGATGGTGCGTCCAATGCAACTGGCTGTGGTGGAGGCACAATACTCTATTTAAATGATCATCACCACTACAATATCAGAATGGGATTGGGACCCGGCTCAAACAACTATGCTGAAATGAAATGCCTTAGACTTCTTTTGACATTTGCCCAGGAAATTCATTGCAACTCCATCCAGATTTTTGGTGACTCTCAGCTTGTTATCAATTGGTTTAACAATCTTGCACTATGTCACTCACACACACTGTCTGCACTGCTGCGTGAGGTTCATCATCTCAAAGTCCTATTTGACTCTATCTCAGTGACTCATATTTACAGGTCTCGGAACAAAATGGTTGAAAAATTATCCAAAGAAGCATCGGAGCTGATCTGGGGCACCTGGCACTTCACTGAGCACTCTGGTGGACAGGTTTACAGATATTTTCATCGGCCTTTTATAGAGGAGGCACCTGCATAGATGGCTGGCTTGCTGTACAGTTTTTATGGGGAGAATTTTGTGTATAACTCCCTGAATATTTACTTATCGGCATCTATTTACTTTTATATGGTTTTTTGTTTTAGATAGTAAGTTAAGCACCGAGCTTACTATGTGAATTTTGGAATTTTTCTGAAAATATGTCACATCACTTTGGGACTGTTTTTTTACTGCCTGCTTGAAGGCTAGTGACAGATAGAAATAGTCTTTGGACTGATCAGCAGCACTTCCAACTTTATGTAACATGTAACCTATCTTAATGAAAAGTTACGAATTTTTTCTCTTTGAAAAAAAATCCAATCAAATAGAAAGGCAAATTTATGTACAGGTTTCAAGAAAAAATATTTTTTTACAGAATTGGCGTTGCTGAAGAATTGCCTTCTACAATTGAAACTTGCATGGTGGGGTCCTTATTGTGCAATTTCCAATGGAGTGGAAAATACAATTTGAAGGGATCAACACCTGAAACACAAAAACATAAAAGAAATCAGAAAAGAAACAACACTTTATTAAGTTACAACAGCTATGATGTTATTTCCTAAGGGAATATCAATCTGTCAATGGAAAAAAATGATCTTTTTGAAAAATGTTTTGGCAGTAGTGACATGAATCTTCAAATGTAAACCAATTATTCATTTCTTCTGTTATGAATCTATTAGGTAAATAACAGGATGAAATTCCCTTGTTTCACTAAAATTTCTTTCAAGAATCGCTTGTCCATAAATTGACCTTCTTTGTTCTGCTAAAACCTGCAAAAAACAAGTGTCTACCTGCAATAAAACATTAAATCATGGAGAAAGAGAGGTTATCAGGCTCCCATAATCCAAGAATTATGCAAAAAACTAACAATTAGTTACTTTGTAAAACAAATCCACGGACAAGATTAATTTGTTACCTACGGGAGAGCAATGGCCAATCATACTAATCAGCAGTGTTTTAATCATAACTTCTTTGTTTTTCATCCGATTTGAGTGATTCCAAAGCCAAATGAAAGTGAATTTAGAGATATGTCTCCAATAGAAATATGTTTTAAAAATTCCATGTAATGGTATGTTAAATTTTCTTAGAACAACCTGCATAATAGAGTTATTTTCGATTTTCCAGCTCAAACCAACAGTTGATATTTCAAGCATAAATTTTTCATTTGATGGCGGATTGAACCGATTCAAATTGGAGATTAAATTATATTCATTTATTGATATTAAATAGAAATAGTTTTTTAAGACAAGAAGAATTTATGGGTCAAATACGCTAGTGAACAGCCGAGAAAACAGAGTTTCAAGAGTGTTGATTTATGATAAGTAGTCAGTATTTTGGTCATAAATTCCTCATACGATATCAAAATTGATTGATTCAAATTGATTTTTAAACTATATTCATAGATGAATATACCATAGAAACATGTTTTAAAAATATAGTCATTTAGGCCTTCAAAAACGGATTGTCCCAACTCTGTTTCTGAGCTGCCTACTAGACGCCCTGTCAATGTTTGGTTATAAGTTTTTCGTTTCAAATCCAAATTGAGTGATTCAAATTGGGTTGAAAAGTATACATCAAGGGCGACTTAGGATGGAATTTTTTTTTAAATATATTCACTTTTGGTCCCTCAAAACATGATTGTCCCAACTCTGTTTTTCAGAAATTTCATCAAGCCCGCAAGCCAAAAAAATGATATTCAAGCAATTTTTCCATATTGGTGATAAAAATTAATATAAGTGTTTGTATAATTGTTATTTTCAATATAATTCATCTACATACACAAATAAATTAAAATATTTATCATCAATGTTAATTTCCACAGTGTGTTGCAACAAAAACAACTATTTTTACAAAAATAAAATAAAAAAATGTGTTTATTTATTTCCTTATTTTTTCACTAGCCTACTCTGATTTGGAAAATGAATATGATTACGTATAATAGTATTTCTAGTGTAACCATTTTCGAAATAAGGCTTCAATTATGTACATACCCAAATTTGAAAAATGCATGTTAATAAATATTAGGGTATGAGAAGTCAACTTCCCTTAAAATTATGGTGCCAAAAATTCTTGAAGCATGGAGTGATGCTACAAAAAAATGGAGTGAAACTAATCTTCAATGTATCCCTTCCTTTCTTGATTTCCCATAGCCATCATATCATGAAGTTCTTCAGTGTTTAAAATGGTTTGTTGATGCAAGCTAGAAGAAACCTCATTTTCTTTCATAACCTCTACAATTTTTGGATTTGATACACTCTGAATCTCAGTGTAAGTTTTCTCCAATGGTGCATGTGAGATAGAATGGGTGGGAAGGGTGGGTAAATTTTGCAGTTCAACACTGTAAGAATGTTTTATAGGTTTATTGTGGTGAGGGTGTGGAATGAGTTGAGCAGGAAATTGTGTAGGGAATGGAGCATTTTGATGATGTAGTTGATTGGGTTGAGTGGATGATTTTGATAGGCAATCAAGATGTCATGGAAGAGTTGGTGAAGAATATGGATGATGTGTTTGTGCTACAAGATGAGGGAGAGTAGTTATGCAATCATAAGATGAACCATGCCAAACTTGTAGACAAGATTGGTGGTGGTTATATTGAAATTGGCATGGCTGCCCTAACATATGAGTATTCCATAATGGATTATGCAAGTAAGAGAATGGAAAGGAAGTGTTTTGAACCATACCTGTAGGCCACGATTTCCATGGTTTTGACCTTGTTGCAGCTTACTCATATCTTTGATATGCTACTTCCATCCTAGATCAGAAAGAACAACTATCTATGAGATGCTCCTTTCGATAATGAGGGAAAAACACTTCATCAAATTCTTGATTTTTCTGAACCTGCAAAACATTCAATTGTGAATTTAGAGAGCTAATAAAATAATATTTAAAATTTTCAAATAAAACATTTATTTCAACTCTTATGTCTCTTGTTCTTGTAGTAAATTTGGAAAATAAAAAAGGATACTTCTCTAGAATTCTTACCAGCCTTGGAAATTCCTCTTGAATACCTTATGCACAATTCACAAAATCATCATATGATAACTGAAAAACATCACCTTTTCCTATCAGATTTAAGAGTTCTAAAAAATCATCTTTGATTCTATTGTAGCCTCTACAACACCCTCCAAAAAACCCCACTTCAAAATTTTTTGGAGCCCCTTGAGCACAAAGAAAAGTTAAGTAAAGAGTCAGGAGGACTAAGTCGCTGAGTCGCAAAACTTCAAATTTGTGGAAAACCGCGACCCTGCGACCTTGCGACCCCGCAACCCTGAGGTTGCAAGGTCGCAAGGTCGCAGGGTCGCTAGGTTGCATCCCTCTCAGACCACCTCACCTTGCGACCCCGCGACCTCATTAATGGCCCGCACGTGCGACATTTTTATATATAGGAGGTCGCTAGTTCGACTGGAGCGCGATAGAAAAAATGCCTCTGACAAGTCGACTGGAGCGCGATTTTCCCGGGTAAGTTTCCGTTTTCCTCCTACTGTTTCCTTTTTTATTATTCTTGCCTAATCTCTTAGCTCTCAACCTTTAAATTTTCCCTTGCCTTAGCCATTATCTTCATTTGTCACTTAGGGCTTCCCTTTTGATTACAACATTCCCCCTAATTGCCCATCTTATCACAATTCCTCATCCAGCCTCCCATGGCCTGTATACTACTCCAGAAACTATCCCCTGGCTCTATTTGGACCCTTTTAACCCTGTGTTTTGCAAGTTAAAGGCAAAAAAAACATCTTCACGCCACGCGCGCCAAAACCCCGGCAAGCCCTAACGCGACCCCGCGACCCCGCGACCTAGTCGCAAGGTCGCAAGGTCGCATTTCTGCCATTTTCTTGCAACTTGCGACCCGCGACCCCGCGACCTAGTCACAAGGTCGCATTTCCATTGTTTTTCCACAATTTGTGACCTAGCGACCTCGCGACCTAGTCGCAAGGTCGCAAGGTCGCATCCCCGTCGTTTTCTCACAACCCACGAACCCGCGACCCCGCGACCTAGTCGTAAGGTCGCGAGGTTGCACCTTTTCCATTTTCTCTCAACTTGTGACCCTGTGACCCAGTAGGCCACTTATTCAGCTCTGCCTGTGTCCCCAGTTGAAATAATTGATAAGATGTAACTGGTCTTGTATCATCATGGCATCTTTCTTATCCTGGGATTCTTTCATGAATATGACAGGTGAATTTGAAGCAGACTTGGAGTGTATACCTGTCCCCTCAGATTCCAACGACATGGGACCTCTAGTATCCTGGAAAAAAGATAAACACCTGGTAGTGGAGGACGTAGAGATGGATATTCCAATGTCCCCACACCCGATCTACAGCGATACCCTTTGCACATTTTCCAAAGGGGACAGCATGCGTTGGTACCAAGTGTACCAAGAGTTCGCTAGAACAGAATTTCCAGAGGACCTCCCTGATCGGGAGATATACTTAAAGGTCAAAAGGTCTAAGCTACATCTTGTAGGCGCCCATCCGACCATATTCCCATGCCCAGAGATGATAGATTGGATTATACAGAAAACTGACCCCAAGAAGTTCATAATCAGAGACAACGAAGGCAAGGCTTTCGCAACACTCAAAGGCTCAGACACTCATGTTTATTACTCTTTGCCTGAGCGAGAAGAAGACTTCACAGAAGAATGGGCTCTCGCCCATGCAGTTCCTGTAGTTGACACTATAAAGTAGTGGTGGGAGGAGCCTGAGAAATTTAAGGTCAAGAAGGACCAGGAATATCCAGTGGCAAGCCTGAGGAAAGTGTATAAATTAGTGGCTGCCATGATTTGCAGATTGTACGGGCGCCCCGATGCCACCACCTTCAACGGCACATGGGAAACTCTCATGGAATATGTCACAGTGCACGGCACTCATTTCAACTAGGCTATCATATTGATGAGCTCCATGCACACAAATTTATCCTCGGCATTGGTACCAGACGAAGGAATGCCTTCTGAATTCTATATGGCCTCTTATTTGTTGGATTTTGTCTGTTCAAGGTTGCACTTTGAAGGATGGGTGCATAACTGGGATCCAAAACAGACCCGTGCAATCCACTTACAAACCAAGGTATTTTGGGATTCTAGGTATAAACAAGACATAGAGCCAATCTCCCAAGTGTTCATCCCTGCTCTTTACAGAAAATTGTTCGGCCAAGACGCTCCTTGCATGTCTTGGCGAGCCATGGAAATGCTAGTCAAGGTGGCGCATTGGTTCCCATTCGCCAAGTATACGTTCATCTAAGTCTTTGGCTCGTTCAGGGCCCCACATGCTATGCCTCATTTTGTCACAGACAGAATGCTCATGCAAGAGGTCTATTTCCAAATGTCTTCAGGTTTCTCCAGGGTCCTTTCCAAGGGTAAGAAGAAGTTGTGGCCTACGCTACCCCTCACTATCGACACATACACAGTCAAAGACTTCAGAGAGGTAGAGGCAGAGGAAGAAGAGATGAAAGGTTACAGCCTTGGGGAATTAGAATACCGAACATATGACCCGGAGAGGATAGTTCCTGATCATTGCAAGAGGGCTAAGTTCAAATGGAACTACCAGCACATGGAACACCCGGGAGAAGAAGAAAGAAGAAACTGGTACAATGCAGACCGACAACTTGCTCCGGGGGCGGACTCTGGCCAAGAAGACCCAGATGACCAAACCTTGGAAGACAGGAGCCGTGAATTAGGAGGCGCTTCTTCCTCTCTGGCTAAAAAGCCTCAAACCAGTACAGGGCATAGTACTTCTACCCAACAGAAAGAAATAGAGGCCAAAGCCCATCAAGAGAGAGAGAAGAAAAGGAAAGAGGATGAGGATAAGCGCAAGAAGAGCCTAAGGCTAGAACAGAAGAAGAAGCAGGCCGAGGAGGCCAAGAAGGAAAAGGAGAAACAGGAGGTGGAGGCTGCAGTAGAATAGGAACTCAAGAAAGAGTTAGATAAAATGGAAGTTGACCATCAGAAGAAAGTAAAGAAAACTGGAGTAGCTGAGCGTATAAGGAAAGCCGAATTAGAAGCAGCGGCAGAATCAGAGCTCAGGCGGAAGAGAGAACATGAAAAGGAAGAAGCCGAATGCCTACGAAGAGAAGAGGAAGAAAAGAAAAAGAAAGAAGAAGAGGATGAAATGCTAGAAGACATCGAGGTATCTCCCCTTGAGGTACCTCTAGTCATTACAAAAGCCACGCTCTCTGATTTCAGTTCCTCCTAGGGGCAAGAGGAGGAGGTATTCGACCTCACCAGGCTCACGTTTGATCAATTCTCCTTCAAAATCCGACAGGAGAAAAGAAGATGCCTGGTGCAAAATCCTTCCGCCGCACCCACAGTTGCAACCGGAAAAGACATAGTCCTTGATACTAGGACTTATCCCGTGATGATAGCATCGGCTGGCACAGCCTTCGCTGCGGCCATGGAAGAGAATGTGACCAGAATGAGTAGAGAGATCGTCTCTCTACAAAATAGGCTACATGAAGTAGAGCAGCGGGAGAAAAGGGTAGAATAGGAAAAGACAGCATTGAGAGAGGAGGTTCAGCAACTCCAAAACAAATCTCTGCTTGTCAATGAAGTGCCGCTCACCATTCAAAGGGAGGTCGATATATTAGAGACTACCATGAGGAAATTTTATGGGGAAATTTTTACCATAAAACAAACAGTTTCCCCCTTGGTGAAAGCCCAAACTGAAACTAAGCAAAGGCACGAACAGCTGAAGGAAGCCTCAGCTGCCTTGGACAGAATGATGGACTAGACAGCACAATACCCCTAGGCTCCCAAACATTTTCCAAAGAAGGACTGGATTCAAACGAAAGATTCCAAAGTCCAGATCTGTATGAAAATGCAGTCCAAGGATAAGCTATCCAAGGACCTAGACAAGGTTATGGCTGCATACGAACATCTGATCAGTGGCATCAATTCGATGCACATCTTACATCACATTCCATCGCTGGGCACATTGGACGAGGGGAAGACATGGGAGCAAGTGAATCAAGAGATCCAGTCATTTCTGCAGCCCATTAAACAAGCTTTTGCCACTTCCGACCTTGCAGTATCGCAAGAGAACCTGGGCCAGTTTCTTGTCACGCCAGTTTGGGTCTACACCAAGCTCACTTCTCTGTCCAACCAGATCTCACAGAAGAAGGAGACTCTAATCCCAAACGCCTTGGAGTGTATGCACCGGCAGAAAGAAGAGGTCCCTTTGGTTTCTCCCATAGCAGCAGACTATCAGACTTAGCAAGACTTCCTCAAATGACAACATATTGATACCCCTGATCTCACAATTGCGTGCACATATTCATAATCCGGTGGCAGTAGATCGATGGGAACATTTGGAGACAGGTCACAGGTCGCACCGCCTAGAAAGCTCCAGGTCGCATTGCCCAGCCAGGTCACAGGTCGCAGTTCCCTTCCAGGTCGTAGGGCAACTCAACAGTTAGGCAAGCGAAGGGTTAGGAAGCCCAAAGGGAAAATTTTTAGTTATAAAACTCCCTCCGGGGAAAATGTAAATGATCTTTTTTTTGGGGACTCAAGAGCTATAAAGATTGTATTGAAAGATAACATTCTTGTGCATCTGAATACATATACTTGTTTAAACTCCTTTTGGATCTGATGTGTTTAGCTGTGTGAACACTATGAATATTTCTTATACAGTTTCGAAAATATTTTGGCTAACGAAGCTACACTTTTAGTGGCATCATTTACGCTTTATGGTTATCTGTACTTGTGTTAATTATTTTTAGTTCATTTTGCTTTCTTAATGGATGTTAATGAATTTGCTTATTAGCATTTGTTTTATCTTTCATGAATGTAAAGGGGGTATACCGCCATAAAGAATTATTTCTTTTGTGGTTAGAACAGCCTAAAATCATAACACCAATGATGTGTTGTTAACAACACCTCCTTCGGCGTCTATGCTTCATTATTTGTCTCGCTACGCATAGTGTTATATACGTCTTTAACGCCTAAATCATGTATCTTGTATCATTTGAATAAGTGTGTGTCCGTAGGTTCAATCACATTCTTTTGAGACCAAAGGGAAGGTAACTTAAGTGGTAGCCGGACCCACACCCCGGATGGGATCCCTATTCCAAACGGTTCAAGGTCTAATTGGGACTTTCTACCGGGGAGATACCCTACTATTGGCCAGACAGATTTTCCTGTCAATAGATTTGGTGCTAGAAGGAGGGCCTGAATGGCATCCTCCCATAATACAACCAACATTCCATCACAAACTCCCCATGGGGAGGTCATAAATGACGACACTATCCCTCCCCTGTTGGAAGATATTCCAGGGCAAGAGGTTCCATATTATGAAATTACCAGAGAGCAGTTGAGAGCCTTGCGCCCAGCTGGCCGCAATCTCATCAGGGATTTGCAATATGCCCCAATCATGAGTTTCTTGACCCATACTAGGACCCCTGCTGAAAACATCACTCGAAATGGTGCCCTGGTGAGTACCATACCCCAGTTGGTGAATCTCATGTTTGAAGACCTCACCACCGCTGTTCAGGGTGATGAACCGATTCTCGAGCTCCAAGTAGGCGAAGAGGAGGAATTTGGCATGACTGAACCCTTCCCTAACCCTCATCCTAACCAAGCCCAACAGAACAATCACCAGGCACACCCCCCACCTGGGGAAGGCGATGGAGATAGAGGTCGAGGGAATGAAGGCAAGGGAAATAGAGCCCGCAGGAACAAAGGAGGGGGAAATAGAGCCTGCAGAAATGAAGGCGAGGGAAATAGAGCCCGCAGGAATGAAGGTGAGGGAAATAGAGCCCACGGAAATGAAGGTGAGGGGAACAGAGGCCGCGGAACTGGAGGTAGAGGAGATAGAGGCCGTGGCCAAGGACACCGTGCCAACCACCGCTGCCCAAACCCAAATAAGCCGCCTGTCTACAATTGGGGATATCTCAGAGACATGAACAACCGTGAGGGATATCAAGATGAACACTCTCGCCATGAGGGAGAAGCATCGGTGTCAGGTACAGGGAGTGAATCTAAGTCTGAGATCAGGCACCACCAGTATGCTAGGAGAGTGCAACCACTTGCCTGGATGGCCCAGTCCCCATTAGATCTTTTGGGCCCCCTCCACGACCTGCCTAGGCACCCAGAGAAGCATCTCCCCAAGTTTGATCCCGAGAAAGGCACCTTGGCCGAGGATCATATAAGCAGCTTCTATCTTTCCCTGCAAATCATGAGGGTTCAAACGGATGATGTTTCTTGCTGCCTGTTTCCGCGCACTCTTGAAAACAAAGCGGCCACCTGGTACCGCTCCCTCCCAAGTGCCTCCATTACGTCATGGGACCAGTTCTGTCGTGCATTCTTGCAAAAATTTTCAGAGGACAAAACCCCTTCCATTCTCCTCATGGAGTTAAGTACCATTAAGTGCCATAAGAAAGAGAAGATTAGAGACTTCAATCGGCGCTTTGCCACCATACTGCAAAAGTTTCCCCCAAACCTGGTGTTGGACGACTCTATTACCATAGACTACTATACAAAATCTCTTCCCGGGGATCTCGTCGTCTTTGTAAAACGTGAAGCTCGGCCCACCCTTGCAGAAAACTACGCAGTCGCCCTCGCTGTAGAAAGAGACATGCTTTCTATAGGAGCCATCGATCACGAGGGGAGAGATGACCACAAACCAATCGTGAAGAAAGGTCAATCCTCCACAAACAAAACCACGGATAAGGATAAGGATGCTTTTGACTTCAAGAGTATAGAAAAAACCCTCAAGCTATTGACAAATGAAGTCTCCAACCTGAAGAGAAAGGGTATAGAATCCACGACTAGCACCAAGGCACCTAAGCCCTTTTTCAGAAAGAGAAACCCCAACACCAGCCGACCTCCGTCTATCCCGAACACTATTCTCAATGTGGAAGAAATAGGAAAAGATAACTTATGTTCTTTCCACCAGGTTGCCCACTCTGAAAAAACATGCCCAAAATGGATTGGCAGCATGACGACAGCGGTAAATCAGCTTCTAGACGATCAAACCCCAGGGGATGTGGGGGAGGATGATGTTTCTGACCATGATGAAGATTTTCCCCTGGATGAAGAACCAGGGTCCTCTGTTCTTGCGTTTGACATAATCCACGGGGAAAACAATCTTACCATCACTGATATCAACATGGCAGACAATCCTAAGGCCCAACCTGTGCGAAATTATAGCCTGAGGAGCAAAGGACCGATCCCTAAACAGTCCTTTGAGGAGAAGAAAAGGGCTTTCTTAAGGAAGATTCTTCCCCGGGGAAATGAACAACAAGTTGTTCCTGAGAAGCCCACAAATAACAACACTCGAGTAAATCAAAAGAGCAAGCTCTCAGTGGGGTCCCCCAAAACCACTACCGAGCCTTGTCCTTAATCTGATTCCGCTTATAACATTGTAGAGGACATGAATAAAACTAGAGCTAACATCTCCCTCTACGAGCTTGCCCGCATCACAAATCAACGAGAACTAATTCTTAAAGCCTTCGCCAATACCTCAACTACTAAGCTTGTGAGCAATACGTCCGCGCAAGCCAGTCCGAGTGTTCAGTCTATTGTGAACGCCATCAATGCAAATTCCAGGGGATCTACTCCTCCCTTCCTATTATCTTTTGAGATTTTTAACTTCAACGTCCATAACTGTCTAGTTGACTCCGGCACATCCACAAACGTCATGCCCCTATCTGTTTGTAAGAAGCTGAACATCCGCCCAGAGAAAAATGATGCGAGGATCATCCAACTTGGCAGATCGTAGGTGCCAGCTATAGGAGAGCTAAACAACATCATCATCCGCCTTTCGTCCGACTCTAGAGTCCACCAATGCATTGACATTGTGGTTGTTGACATCCCTGAAGCCTACGACCTATTACTTAGTAGAGACTGGTCCAGCAAGATGCAAGGGTATTTTGCCACCGACTGGTCCCACCTATGGCTACCTTACAAGGGCCGAAATAACCAAATCAGGGTTGAAAGTGAACCATATATGAAATATATTGTGACTAATTTGGAAGCTACTAACGAACCCATCAGTTTTTCCCAGGAGGAGCTTGGCATGTGCTTCTTGGAAGCTAGTTTCAGATGTTACCATCCTCCTCAGTCTCCAGTAGACCCCGAGATCCAGTTTGAACTAACTCTTGTCGCAAAAGACCAAGCCACTCCCATCTCACATGAAACCGAAATCCCTCCCCAACCTACAACCCCGAAGGAGCCAAAAAATGACGTGTGGACTCTGTACTATGACGGTTCCAAGACCCATGATGGGGTTGGTGCGGGCTGCATCTTGCTGGACCCTCAGAAGAACAAGTTCTTGATTTCATGTCGGCTGGAGTTCCAGTGCAGTAACAATACTGCTGAATATGAAGCTTTGATCCTCGGACTCAAGAAGGCACTAGATTTGAAGGTAAGATGCTTACGGGTCATCAGAGACTCCGAGATTATCACTCGGCAAGTACGCAACACCATTCATTGTTTGTCTCCGCACTTAAAAGCTTATCAAAAAGAGGTATGGCATCTTATTTCTGCTTTTGATGCGTTTGGAATCAAATCTGTTCTTAGAATGCATAATGCAGTAGCTGATACTCTGGCTAATGCTGCTGCTAGATTTACCCCCTTGAGGGATGGCTTTTCTATTGAAGTTATTTATAGACCCTCCGTGACAGATAATATTACTAATTTACGTGTTTTTGATGATGATCAACAGATATTGGAATTTATGCTCAACACTAAAGTATTCAAAGACGTAGCAATAGATGAGGTGGATCATGATCAAGCTTTGCAGGAAGAGCATGATAAACTCAAGGACAACCCCATGCCCAAGGGGATAGTACCGCTTGAAAAGCTCTTTGATCTGCAAAGCCGATTCCGCGGGCCCCCAAATACCAAAGTACAAAGTTCCACCTTGGCACATCGGCAGGTGAACTTGGGATCAGATGATAACCCGAAGTTCATCAACCTTGGGAAATACTGCACCGACCAGGAGATGCAGACTTTCACTCAGCTATTTCGAAAGTTGTTTGGTCAATTTAGTGTGTCCTAAATTGCTGCATTTAATTTGTCAATCCAGGATTCGTAAGCTGACGAAGTGTGGCGCACTATATGTGCAAGATAACCTATCTCTTACTTTTTTGGTCGTTTTTGGATTTTTTATGAAATTCTAAAATACAAGTATGGAGACAAATAGTCAAGACAACAATGTCTTTCTAATGATTTTCCAAACTTCAAAAGAATTTTAAAAACACACAATGACAAAATTAATTCTTCAAAGAAAATGAAATTGCATCACTACTCTAGTCAAACAAACAATGAACTACTGATCATGAAACTCATTATTCTTGCTGCTGTTCAAACACAAAAGAAACTATGCTTAAAGAAATCAAAAGTTGCAACAAAGTAAATCTAAATCAAATTACATCAACTTATCTTCTGATCCCTCATCATTAGTCCAGCTATGATTTTCGGAGGTAACCATAAACAACTTGAGTAACCTGATATCTAACTTGCAGAAAGTAAACTAATTATCAAACTACACATTCATAATTCAATCCCTCACCATCAGTCCAGCTGTGGCTTTCGGAGGTAACTGAAGATGTCATGAGCAATTTAATATATCTAACTTGCAAAAAGTAAACTAATATCAAACTACACATTCATAATTCAATCCCTCACCATCAGTCCAGCTGTGGCTTTCGGAGGTAACTGAAGATGTCATGAGCAATTTAATATATCTAAATCTAACTACTGAAACAAATGTGCAAGACTGAATTAAACAAAGCAGTGCTAGAATTAAACAAAAAGTAAATTAGCAGCAGAACAATATTAATTCCATGTCATTAGTCAAAAAGTTATACAAATGCTCGGGCTGCCTATTTATAACCTGAAACAAGAACACTGATCAGTTAACAATAACATAAAACATGAAAGACAGAAGTAAAATGTAAAGCATGAAAGATTATAAACAGTGATGAAACATAAATATCATGAAAGATGCAATGTATAAACACATGAATGATTATGGCACAATGAGCTTAAAGAAATAAAACAAGAACTATACAATAATGCACAAAACCTCAGCGTGTGTAGGGGCCCTCTACACCAGCCTTGGCAACGATCTTCAAGTACGAATTACGCTTGGAAACAGAGTCTTCTTATATATTAAAATGCAGTCATAACAGAAAGGTGATATTACAGCACAGTGGCAACGTAATTACATTACAGAGCTATCTGGAAGCTAATGGAGACTAATAGAGACTAATCTAATATGCGTATGCAAACACATTATTTATAACAAAGGAAATATAACTAATTCCCTACAGTTTGTGCTGATGGAGAACACGTAAACCATTACGTCCAGAGATCTAGGATCATGGCCGCGTTAAGGAGTAAATCTATGAAGAGTGGATGTTTGAATTCGGCTTATGGAGCCATGTACAGGTGTTGATTTGTCTCCCGCAATTCAGAAACGGCCATATAAATCTCCACGTGACGAGAAACAAAGTCCTGTCACCGTGGGACTCTATGGTTGACTTCCACTTGGCCACCTTTGACCGCAGCCTCCCTAGATGAATTTTCCCGAGCCAATAGGACACGATCCATGTCCACATCATTTCTGACTTGCCCATGTGGCTCGTTTTACCTGAAGACACCTGTAACATAGAGTTTCACAAAATGGCTGCGGAAAGTTGTAGCAGCTGCGGAAAGTGGCAAGATTCCGCAGCTAAATGAGAAAAATCTAAATCAAACAGCAGACACAAAAATATAGTTAAAAACCATTTTAGATTCTCTTTTGCAATTAATATACAATGATATTGACAACTTGGGAGGTTCAGGTGAATGAAAAAGGTCTAGGAAGATGTATAAGAACAATGCAGATTTGAGACTCAACATACCCCCACTGTGAAGGTGTTGCATGTCCTCGTGCAACCAAAATTTTGATAATCCTTCTTCAGTTCATATGCCTTGACACTTCAGCCAGTACATCCACCCGTCTCCTCTTCTTCCTTGGTGCTGCCAACATCCCGGGCTTCTTCATTAAGCATCTAAATTTGATATTAACTAGTGCTCTGCTTAACTTCTGGCATTTCTTTTTCAATTTCTTGTTCTTCTTCTGCCATATTCCCAGATGTAGCATGGTATTATCATGAATGATTTTGTCCAATTTACTTTGTTCCTTCAATGTCTCATTTTCATTTTTGATGTGTCTATTTAAAAGTTCTAGCTCAAAGACTTCCTGTTTTAGTGATTGGACTAAATCATCTTGTACTGTGTGAGGCTGAATGGACAAAGTACTGGGACCTGTAGCTGCTTTTTCTAAAGATTCTATATAATCATATACTTCCTACTGCTTGGGGTCTATATCAGGTGTCATTTTTATTGGGCTGTCCCCAAAATGTCATGAAGGAGAGTTATCTTCAAAATCTGGCTGAGAAGGGCTCACATCAACATCTTGCTGAGAATGGGATGGACTATGTTCAATGTCTGACTGAGAATGAAATGAACCAGGTTCACTAACTGACTGAGAGTGAGATGGACTATGGTCAGCTGGGGATTGTTCAGATGTTTCTTCTCCCAAATCGATGAAATGGGGTCCTTTCATTTGTGTTTTCCTCAATTTCCCCTTAAGTCTGGAACTTCTTCTCACACGCTGTGGACCACTGTCATTTTGCTTTTGTTTTCCTTTCTCTTTTTTCTTGGCTATAGATAACTGTTCTTGAAGATGAACCAATCTTTCAGATAACACTTGATGATCTTCTTCTTCGGAAGAAGGGGTTTGATGTATAGCCTCAATACTTTTTCTCTCTTTTGGTGTTATTGGCTTTTTACCCTTAGTTTCTTTCTTCTTCCTTTTTGACAGTCTCTCTTCCCTATCAGTTCTTTCAATCGTAGTAGTAGGAGTATTTTTAATTTCATCATTTGTTCTCTTTCTCCTACTCCTTCTTGATGTGTTACCTTCAGGAATTTCTTGAGTAGGAGTACTTTGAGTTTCATCATTTATTCTTTTTCTCCTACTCCTTCTTGATGTGCTTCGTTCAGGAATTTCCTGAGGTTCCTCAAAGAAATTTCTAATCAAAAATTGTTCCCATGTGTCTTTCTTCTCCTTTAACTCTTTTTCAATCAAAATTTTTACAGGACCGTGGTGATATAGATGTGGTTCTACATCTCATAAATGCTTCTGAACAGTCACAGACATTTTCTTCAAACTATTTAACAAAAAATATGGGAGATTGAGAGTTTGATTATCTAGAAAATTCATCAGCAATCTGGTATGGTACATATACATGGACCCAAAATGGCCTTCACAGGTAATGAATTTTTGAACAACTAGCAACAAAGTAGCCCATTCCTCTTTCAAAGCATGAACAGGAATTCCTCTTTTAAAAATAGTTATGTCCATACCTTGGTTTCGTAAGATTATTCTCCAGGCTTCATCACTAATGCTTTTATTCTTAAACCAATGCTCACCCTCTTGAGGAAGTTCCGTGGCAGTTGCTATAGATGCTTCATTCACCGCAAACTTAAGGTCTCCAATCTCTACTTCCAGGCCATTGAACGACCTTGCAAATGCTTTTGTCACTTCTTTATGGTAGCCTCTGAACTTTTGGATAAACCACAGCTACTTTGCTTTCTTCAATATATCCCTTACTTGCGGATATCCTTCCATGAACTTAGGTCCTTCTGGTTCTGCTCTTAGCAATTTACCCATTCTTCTTTCTGCTCTTCAAAAAATTTTCCTGCGTGAGGAGGGTTCAATGGAAGTAAAACGGCTGAATGCACGGAAATGAGCACAATGACTGTATGTAGATATCAGAGAGTGGGTATACAGGTTGTAGCGTAACAGAGAACGAAATGGAGTGAAACGTAACAGAGAGGGGTTTTGTGAGCACGGCAGAGATACGGCTGTGAGATTAACAGAACAATAGGAGGAGTATAACACATCCGATAGTGTTTTGAAATTTGGTGGCTGCAAAATAAATGTGAGCACGTTTAAACAACGACTATGGATTTATGCGGCTGTAAGAGGCTGTAGTCAAATCAACTACGTTTCATTGTCATAGGTGGAGTATCGAAGTTTGAGTGAAGATCAGAGGTTTAATTATGGAACCGTTTGAAAATGAATGTGGGAGGATCATATGGAGATCGTGAAAGGGTTACGGAGTTTGTCAATATAATCATTGCACATAATGGATGGAGCTTATGGTTTAGAACTATATAAAAATGTGTTTTTAATGCTATTTTAAATGAATTTTACTCATACCTTGGAATCTTTTCCTTTTTCCTTGGTCTTCAATTAGTTGCTCCTCATTGATATCTTGAATTCTCCATGTCTTCATTTTTTTATTTTTTTTGGTCCTCTCACCTGCATTTAATTTCATGATTATGGAAATAACATCTGGCTGTACATTCTTTTGAAAACAGAGTGGTAGCTGCGGAATCTGCTTCTGGCTGCAGAAACTGGAGTCAGCTGCGGAAACAGATGTCAGCTGCGGAAACTGACACAGCTATTATTTGGGTGAATAAAAATGAACAGATGACAAATGACTAGATGGAAATGGTCATGAAAAAGAATTTTATTGGTGAAAATGGAATGAAATAGATAAAATGAAGTGGAATGGAGTGAAATGAAGTGAAATGAAGTGGAATGAAGTGGAATGGGTGGTCACAAAACTTGCGAAGTGAAAGAGAGAATTTTTTTTTTTTGGAAAATATAGAGTGTCAGGTGTTCCTGATTTTCACCCCATATTTTCTGTATAAGACTGCCAATCAGTGATTGGTTTTCAGGCTTATACAAATATATATATATATATATATATATATATTTATTTATTTATTTATTTTTATTTTTTAACTGAAAAGAACAAAAGCTAAGCTGGTGGAGAAGAAGAATTCTTCTGTACCAGCCTGATTGCAGAATTTTCTTGAAATTTTTTGACAAAATCCTCTTTTGAGAGTGGCTTATGATAAAATTTCAATCTGTGGCCATTCACAATAAGAGGAGTTTGAAACTCATCAATGGTCTTGATTCTTACCGCTCCATTGCTAAAGATCTTATCAATCTCATATGGCCCAAGCCAATGAGTCTGAAATTTTCCTTGAAAATCTTTAAACTTGGAATCAAATAACAATGCCCAATATCCTTCTTGAAAATTCTTCTCTTTGATGTACTTATCATGCCATTTAGCTCTTTGATATTGAACTAGATCAGTTCTTAGAATTGCTTCTTGTCTGATCTCATCTAGCTCATTTAATTGCTCCATTCTATGCTTTTGGGCTTCTGATAAATTCATTCCCAATTGAACTGCTATCTTGAAGGTCTTGACTTGGAACTCAATGGGGAGCAAGAATTCTTTCCCATAAACAAGTTCATAGGGAGAATGTCCTGTTGTATTTCTCCATGTAGTTCTGTAGGCCCACAAGGCTTCAGGAAGCCTTTCTGCCCAATCTCTTCTATGTAGATGAACAATTTTGGTGATGATACTCTCAAGAACTTTGTTTGTGGACTCCACTTGACCATTTTCTTGTGGATGGTAAGGAGTAGATCTTCTGTGCTTGATTTTGTATTCTTCCATCAACTTTTCCACCAAATTGGATGTGAATTGGCTCCCCTGATCTGTCACAATTTCTCTTGGAACACCAAAGCCAGTAAAAATATCCTCATAAAGAAAATGAACAACTGAATTTTCAGTAGCAGATACTAATGCTTTAGCTTCTACCCATTTAGTAACATAATCAGTGCAAACCAATATATACTTCTTTTGCTTAGATGGTGGATTAATAGGTCCAATGAAATCTAAAGCCCATTTTCAAAGGGTTCAATGAGTACCTGTGTTTGCAATGGCATTTCATTTGAAAGGGTAGGTTTCCCTACTCTTTGGCAGCTATCACACCTTTTGACATATTGTTTTGCATCTTTGAAGAGGGAAGGCCAATAATATCCCAAAGAAAGGATTTTATAGGCCGTCCTTTTGTCTACAAAGTGTCCGCCGCATGGTTCATCATGACATGCCTTAAGAATATCAGGCATTTCATCTTCCCTGACACATCTTTTGATCACAAGATCTGGCCCTGTTTTAAACAATTCGTTAGAAATCCATGAATATTTTGAACTCTCCTAAATAATTTTTCATTTTTCATTTGGAAATAAATGTGAAGGCAGTTTCCCTGTAACCAAATAGTTAGCAATATCTACATACCAAGGAGTCTTAATAGTTACTGCAAACAAGTATTCATCAGGAAACTTATCCTCTACAGGAGAATCTTCTTTAGTATTCTGAATCCTAGACAAGAAATCAGCTACTGTATTCTGTTTTCCTGGTCTATCCAACACAGCAATATTGAATTCTTGCAAAAGTAAAAGCCATCTTGTCACTCTGCCATTAGTAACAGGTTTGTTCATTAAATATCTAATTGCAGAATGGTCAGTATGAATAAAAGTTTCATAGCCTGTTATGTAATGTCTAAACTTATTAATTCCATGAACAACAGCTAAAAACTCTTTTTCAGTCACAGTATAGTTCAACTCTGTGGGAGTCAAATTTTTACTGGTATAATAAATGGCATAAGGAACTAAATATTTTTGACCCAACACAGCTCCTAGAGCTGTATCTGAAGCATTCGTAGAAATATGGAAAGGGAGTTTCCAATTTGGTCCTCTCAAGATAGGTGCTTCAGATATTCTTGTTTTCAAAGTTTCAAAAGCTGATTGACAATCAGGATCCCATTTAAATTCACAGTCTTTTGTAAGCAATTTGAAGAGTGGAGATGCTATTTTAATGAAGTTTTCTATAAATCTTCTATAGTAACCAGTAAATCCTAGAAAACTTCTAACATCTCTTTGACAATTTGGAATAGGCAACTTGGAGATGACTTCAACTTTTGATCTATCAATCTTAATCCCATCTCCCGAAATATGATGTCCTAAAACAATCCCTTCAGTAAACATCATAAAGCATTTTTCATGGCTTAATGAAATGTTTGTTTCTTTACATCTTATAAGAACTTTTTCCAAATTTTCTAATGCCTCTTCAAATGAATTACCATAAACTGTAAAATCATCCATATAAACCTCTACACAATCATGGATTAGATCAGAAAAAATTCCTAGTACCGCTCTTTGGAATGTTGCTGGTGCATTACATAACCCAAAAGGAAGCACTCGGTAGGCAAAAGTTCCCCATGGAAAAGTAAATGTGGTCTTATCTTGATCTTCAGGTGCTACCCGAATTTGATTATAGCCACTAAAACCATCCAAAAATGAAAAGTACTTTTTACCTGCTAATGTATCTAATACCTGATCAATAAAAGGCAAAGGAAAGTGATCCTTCAAAGTTGCTTTGTTCAATTCCCCGTAATCAATGCATACCCTCCATTTACCATTCTTTTTAGGTACTATAACCAAAGGAGAAACCCATCGGCTATCTGAAATTGGATAAATGAAGTTTACATTGAGTAGTTTTTGGAGCTCTTCTTTCACTATCTCCTAAGATTTGGATTCATCCTTCTTTGAGGTTGTCTGATTGGTCTACTGTTTTCCTCAATATAGATATGATGGATGCAAGTCTTAGGATCAATACCTTTCATGTCAGTATACTCCCATGCAAATGCAGTAGAATTTTTTTGCAAGATTTTGATTAGTTCTTTTTGTTGTGACTTTTCCAAATGTTTGTTGATATTCAATGTTTTTCCTGGAAAAATCTCAATGGTAGAACTACCAAACTCTTCCATAGAGTAAAGAGACATTTGTCTTTATGATAAATATTCTATGTCAGATTCCAACTGAAATTGTGTGGGGTCATATTCTGAAGATGTCTCAAAATTTTCTAATGTGTTCAGAATTTGACTATCCTCACTAATTTCCGAAATGGTAAAGACAGGTTGTATAATGTCCTCATCATCGACCCATTTATTGTCTCCTACTTCTGTGATTGCTTTTGCTGGAGGATACAAATTGAATTTCTTTGTCGAATGACCATTAGAAATGTACATATCCCCAGATCTAGAACTAATAAAAGCATCAGCTGTGGCTAGCCAAGGTCTTCCTAAGATAAGTGGGTGCCCTCCTAGATTACTCTTGGGAGTCAAAATCATAAAATCTACCGGATATTCCCAAGAATCTAAGGAGATTGAAATATCTTCTAATACACCATCTGGTTTAATAATTGATCGATCTGCAAGTTGCAGTAAAGTAGGTGTAAAAAGAAGGTTAGGAAGTTTTAGCTGGTCCATAGTATGTCTACTCATAATGTTAATAGAAGCCCCTAAGTCAATCAATGTGTTTGGAATTTCTATCCCATTTATATGTGTCTTGACAATTGGACTTCCTGGATCTACATACTTCTGCATGGTGGTTTTTCCCATCATAATATCTGCAATTTTTCCTACCAGGTGGATTCTTCTTGTGTCTTTTAGTTTCCTTCCTGGTCTTTTGAAACTCAACTCCTTTATTGTTTTTGCTAGAATAGGAATCTCTCGAATGGCTTGTAACAAGGGAATCTTGATACAAACATTCTTCAATTCATCTAGAAAATCATAGTTAGGCAACAAGATTTGTTTTTCCACCCCCTTGTCAATTTGTAGTTTTTCAGGAAAAGGAGGTGTAGATGAAGATGCAGGTTGCTCAACTATAGGAGTTGTGGGTATTAACTTTTCTTTTTCTTTTTGAATATTTGAGTTTTGAAGAGATTCTTCCTCAGAACCCTTATTGGCTTTAAGAGAGTCCTCCTCAGAGGTATCCTGCTCTAGGTCATCTATAGAAGGTTTTTCTAAAACTCTACCAGATCTGAGTTGTACATCATTGAGAGGAACAATCATATAGGTAGGAAATTGTTGTCCTTCTATCATGTAAGTATTCTGAGGATTTTTATTATTAGGATTTGGCAATGGCTGAGCTGGAAGTTGATTTGTCTTTTGTTGGTATGGGAGCATGAGTTGAGGATTTGGATTTTGTTGAGAAGATTGTTGTTGTGGAAATGGCAATGAAAGTTGTGGATTTGTGTTTGGAGGTTGTGGAGCTTGTTGATTTTGAAAAGATGGAGGATATTGATAAAATTGAGCAAATCTCCCATAAGGATTTTGCATCCCTTGTACCCATGGCTGATATGGATTTTGATGTTGGGGCCAAGGTTGTTGCCAAGGATTCCAATTTGGTGGGGTTTTAAAATTCATAGAGTTGTTAAACCCTTGAGTTTGTTGTCCCTGCCAAGGTATTCTTGCAACAAAACAGAGAGATTCTACTGAATTTGGGTCTTCTTGAAAAACAGCTTTGAGTCCAGGAATTGAAGGACAATCCTTGATCTCATGATTCTCTGAGAAAATCATACATGTCTCTACAACTTTTGCATCCAAGGGACATTCTCTTAAAGCATGTTTCTTCCTACATTTCGGAAAAAATATGGCTAAAGTATCTGTTTCTGCTTTCTGCTTGTTTTGGATTTTAAGGGTGTCTAGTTGTTCACTAAGGCTCCCTAAGATATCAGTTTTGAACTCATCAAGCATATTACCAATCTCTGCCCTACTTACTGATCCAGTTGCAGATTTGTTAGCCCTAATAAGAGAAGGATTCCTAGGCCCTTTTCCTGTTTTAGATTTTCCTCTTGAGAGATGGACACATAGTTCTGTTATGTCACGAAGTGGAAGTTGAGAAATGTCTCCTTTCCCCATCATGTTTAAAATATCTATCCATTCATCTCTAATGGATTTTAATATGAGGGCTTTCAAGGTTTCATCATATAAATTGCTCATCTTTTCTCTTTTCAAGTTGTATTGAAATCTTTCAAGTAAGTCTTCCAAATTTTCATCTTCTTTTTGCATCATTTTGAATACCTCATCCTTGTGATTGGTGGGCATACAATAGTCCAAGTATCTATCCAAAAAATTTTGTTTCATATCATTCCAAGTCCTAATAGATTGAGTAGCTAATCCCATGAACCATTTCAAAGCAGCTCCCTTCAATGTTGAAGGAAACAGTTTGAGTTTTTGAGAGTCTTCCATATAGTCATAAGTTCGGCATACAACTTCAAACTCAAACAGAAATGTTTCAGGATCCTCACTTCGCAATCCATAAATGTTAGGGAGGACAGATGATGAGATATTTTTCATCGTTGTATGAGTTTCCTCATCAACTATAGGGAATCCAAACAAGTTGTCTCCTTCCCTATTTCTTTCATTATTTCCTTCACCATTGTTGTCTCCATTGTTTCCTCCTCCTCTACCTCTACCTCTAAATCCATCTATTATTTCCTCTGCCATGATAGTTTCTTTAGAGACCTGAAAGTCCTCTAGTTCTTCTATCAAGGGAGGATGAGAGGGAGTCTCTTCCTTTTCGGAATGAGATTTAGTAGGTGGTATAGGAGAATCCTCTAATTCAGTTGTTCCTTGAATTCCAAAAATCTTAAGGCTAGGGGTAGATGGTGGTGATTCTTGTCTATTGTCTATGCCTTGAAGAAGATGGAGTTGTGAAAATCGAACTCTTGGCTTTAGCTATAAACCTTCCCCTAGAATCTCTTGCTCTATGCATGTCATTTTTTATTTTTTTAAAAAAGTTGGGCTAATAATTCTCTTTCTGATCTTCCAGATCACACTAGGTGCAAGAAGAGAGCATACTTAAGAAATTACTAAACCAATAACTCTCTTTTCTAATCCTCCAGATCACACTAGGTGCAAGAGGAGAGCATACTTCAAGAAGTTATCAAGTTTTCCCTTCTTTTATGATTTTATGTTTTTTTTTTTTTAAGAAATTGGCTACCTAGTTACACTTCCCCGGCAACGGCGCCAAAATGTTTAGTCAATTTAGTGTGTCCTAAATTGCTGCATTTAATTTGTCAATCCGGGAATCGTAAGCTGATGAAGTGCGGCGCACTATATGTGCAAGATAACCTATTTCTTAACTTTTTTTGTCGTTTTTGGATTTTTGTGAAATTCTAAAAGACAAGTATGGAGACAAATATTCAAGACAACAATGTCTTTCTAATGATTTTCCAAAATTCAAAAGAATTTTAAAAACACACAATGACAAAATTAATTCTTCAAAGAAAATGAAATTGCATCACTACTCTAGTCAAACAAACAATGAACTACTGATCATGAAACTCATTATTCTTGCTGCTGTTCAAACACAAAAGAAACTATGATTAAAGAAATCAAAAGTTGCAATATAAGCAAATCTAATTAAATTGAACAATATAACTTATCTTCGATCATCATTAGGTCCAAACAAGATTTCTGAGGTTCATAAACAACTATAACCTAATATCTAATCCTGTTCAGTAAACTAATTAATGAACCGTTGATTCATAATTCAATCCCTCACCACTACCCAAATGGCTTGATAATCAAGATGCTTATAATTTAATATCTAACTTATGAAGTAAACTAATATCAAACTACACATTCATAATTCAATCCCTCACCATCAGTCCAGCTGTGGCTTTTGGAGGTAACTGAAGATGTCATGAGCAATTTAATATATCTAAATATAACTACTAAAACAAATGTGAAAGACTGAATTAAACAAAGCAGTGCTAGAATTAAACAAAAAATTAAATTAGCAGCAGAACAATATTAATTCCATGTCATTATCGGTGTTATACAAATGCTCCGGCCGCCTATTTATAACCGAAACAAGAACACTGATCAGCTTAACAATAACATAAAACATGAAAAGACAGAAGTAAAATGAAAAGCATGAAAGATTATAAACAGTGATGAAACATAAATATCATGAAAGATGCAATGTATAAACACATGAATGATTATGGCACAATGAGCTTAAAGAAATAAAACAAGAACTATACAATAATGCACAAAACCTCAGCGTGTGCAGGGGCCCTCTATACCAGCCTTGGCAACAATCTTCAAGTACGAATTACGCTTGGAAACAGAGTCTTATTATATATTAAAATGCAGTCATAACAGAAAGGTGATATTACGGCACAGTGGCAACGTAATTACATTACAGAGCTATCTGGAAGCTAATGGAGACTAATAGAGACTAATCCCATATGCGTATGCAAACGCATTATTTATAACAAAGAAAATATAACTAATTCCCTACAGTTTGTGCTGATGGAGAACACGTAAAATCTAGGATCATGGCCGCGTTGAGGAGTAAATATATGAAGAGTGGATGTTTGAATTCGGCTTATGGAGCCATGTACAGGTGTTGATTTGTCTCCCGCAATTCAGAAACGGCCATATAAATCTCCACGTGACGAGAAACAGAGTCCTGTCACCGTGGGACTCTATGGTTGACTTCCACTTGGCCACCTTTGACCGTAGCCTCCTTAGGTGAATTTGCTCGAGCCAATAGGACACGATCCATGTCCACATCATTTCTGACTTGCCCATGTGGCTCGTTTTACCTAAAGACACCTGTAACATAGAGTTTCACAAAATGGCTGCGGAAAGTTGCAGCAGCTGCGGAAAGTGGCAAGATTCCGCAGCTAAATGAGCAAAATCTAAATCAAACAGCAGACAAAAAAATATAGTTAAAAACCATTTTAGATGCTCTTTTGCAATTAATATACAATGATATTGACAACTGGGAAGGTTCAGGTGAATGAAAAAGGTCTAGGAAGATGTATAAGAACAATGCAGATTTGAGACTCAACAAAAGTATCGAGACGTATTTGCATGGACGTATGATGATTTACATACGTACGATACTCAAATTATTCAACACATGATACCCATGAAGGAAGGCGTGAAGCCTTTCCAACAGAAGCTCAGAAAAGTGCATCCTACTTTGGAACCGATGATTCTGAAAGAACTTAAGAAGCTTTTGGATGCACGCATCATCTACAAAGTTTGCCACTCCACATGGATGTCAAATTTGGTCCCTGTACGGAAGAAGTCTGGCGAGATCCTCTTGTGCGTGGATTTCCGGAATTTAAATCGGGCCTCAAACAAAGATAATTATCCGGTGCCTCCAATGGAACAAATATTGCAAGCTGGGTCCGGATCCGAGATGTTCTCCTTGTTGGATGGATTCTCCGGCTACAACCAAGTGCTGGTTGTTGAGCCGGATAGATTGAAAACTACTTTTCGAACCAAATGGGGAACTTTCACGTTCAGACGCATGCCCTTCGAACTAATAAATGCGGGGGAAACCTTCCAACGGGCCATGGATATAGCTTTCCATGGTTTGATAGGGCAGAGCATGGTATTCTATCTGGACGATGTCACCGTGTTTTCAAAACACCGGGGCGATCATTTACGCCACCTCAAACAAATTTTCAAAAGGTGCAGGAAGTACATGATTTCACTCAACCCGAAGAAGAGTGTTTTCGCTTTGGCAGAAGGGAATTTGCTAGGCCACATTATAACTAAGCAAGGCATTGTTGTAGATCCAGAGAGGGCGAAAGCCATTGCCCAGATTCCCCCCCCTAGCAATAAAAAAGCTATGCAATCTTTCCTGGGGAAAATCAATTTTGTACGTAAATTCATATCGGATTTCGCCCAGATAGTCAGGCCTTTGCAGGGGATGATCAAGAAGAATGCGATTTTCAAATGGAATCTCCCAGAGAAGGAGGCCTTCAACAAAATCAAGTAGGCTATAGCTGAAGCACCATCCCTCCAAATTCTATATTTTAGCAAAAGCTTTATCCTGTATACTTTCGCTTCAAATTCATCACTTGCAATTGTCCTCACGTAGAAAGATGGCAACAGTGATGAACGGCCTATATCTTTCATGAGTACTGGTTTACAAGAAGTTGAATTGAACTACCCTGAAATCGAAAAGCAAGCCTATGCAGTCTACAAAGCAGTCAAGCATTTCAGGCCTTGCATCTTGAAAAACCATGTCATGGTTTTTGTTCCCCACCCAGATGTCTGCTCACTGTTCATAAGGCAGGAGCTAGGTGAGAGGTGAGGCAACTGGGTGGCGTGCCTGCAAGAGTATGACTTAGATTTTAAACCGGCACACACCGTTAAAGGACAAGGACTATGCCAAATGGCTACGGAGGCTGCAAGTTCACATGGAGTTGAAGAAGAGTGTTGGGAACAGGAAATCGACATGTATCAGAGTGACCACGCACCTCAGTAGAGAAGCCCTTCTTGGTACTCTGACATTTCAGGATATTTAGCCCATGGCATCCTGGACCCTGCTCTAACTGCCTGGCAGAAACACGCAATAAGGCTCAAAGTTGCATCTTATCAGTTGATCCACGGTAAGCTTTTCAAGAAACATTACAATGGAGTTCTATTACGCTGCTTGGAAATGATGAAGCACAGAAAATATTGACCGAGCTGCACGATGGACCAGCTGGAGGACATTTTGCAGGCGATACCACCGCTCACAAGATAATGCGCGCAGGATACTACTGGCCAACTATTTTTAGAGATGCGCACGCATATGTTTGGAAATGCACTCAATGCTAGAAATTCGCAAACCGGGAAGCACGGCTAGCCTCTCCCCTACTATCAGTAGCAGTGGAGGAACCCTTTCAACAGTGGGGTTTGGACGTGATTGGTGAAATCATACCTCACTCCTCCAAGCAACATCGGTATATTCTTACTGCTACCAATTATTTCACCAGGTGGGTCGAAGCAGCACCTTTACGCCAAATCAATGATCAAGAGGTAATAGAATTCTTCACTCATTCCATCATCACCAGGTTTGGCATTCCAACTTCCTTTGTTTTTTATAATGCAACTTACTTTTCATATTTTAAATTGTATGATTTTTCTCTAGAAAATGGTATTGTTCTTAAACATTCTGCAAATTATTATCCCCAAGGAAATGGGTTAGCTGATTCAACTAATAAAAATCTTATCCGCATCATTAAGAAGACCCTACTGTCCCACCAGTGAAACTGGCACAACGCCCTTCACAACGCTCTTTGGGCTGACCGTGTCATGCCCAAATCCTCCTTAGGAACCTCCCCGTATTTTCTCGTGTATGGAAAAGAAGCAGTTCTTCCTACCCATTTATCTCTCCCTGCCCTTCAGTTGTCCCAAGAATGTCATGGTACCCCATGCCCCACCTTACAGACTCGGATCGACACCCTACTGAAGTTGGAGGAAGAAAGACAAAAAACCCGGGAAAAGTTCGCCATCCACCAAAGCCGGATCAAGAGATGGTTTGATAGAAAATCTGTAGGGAATAAAAAATTTGAGGTAGGAGACCTGGTCCTGAAGTGGGATAAAGCTCACGAAGAAAAGGGAAAACATTCCAAGTTCCAAGCACTGTGGACAGGTCCTTTCCAAGTTAAGGAGAAATTAGGTTCCCACACGTTTAGACTGCAAAATCTTGAGGGAAGAGTCGAGGTCCTCCCGGTAAATGGGCATGACCTCAAACATTACTTCACTTAGTAGCCCTTAGAGGGATATCTTATCCTTGTACCATAGTTTCCGCTTTCGTTCCTTTTTTGTCAAAAAAATAAAAATAAAAAATAAAAAAAGTATTATTATAAAAACGGAAGGACTTGTTGGAGCCATGCAATTGGCACACTGCAACAGGTTCTATGCTGATGGGAGGCCTTTCCTGATAGACATGAAGGTGGTAAAATCTTGCTTGTAATTGGCACCTAAAGGTAGCACGTGACGTAGCTCAAGCCATCAAGCGTGGGGAGCCCACCTAGCAAGTTTGAGAGGGTGTCTGCAAAAAGAAAGTGTGATACAGCGGTAACTAGATCGGAAGGGAACAGAGTTACTCCGGGTTACGTTAGGGCATCCAGGAAAAACCAAAGTCCTCATATCAGACCAGGAGTAACCTCTCTCCAAGTAAAATAAGTCAGGATCCCTCATCCGCCCAGGCAAAAATTTCCCATCTCAAATAAGTGCCATGAGCACATCTAAATAAGTGCCTCAGGCACATTCAAAATAAGTGCAATAGAACACTAATAAAGGGTAAAGGATTGAGAAAGGCTTCCTGCGCATATAGGTGATGTAATGACTCCGCCGGGGTACTGACCAGGCTTGTTGGCAGCAGAGCAATGTTCATGACTCCTAGGCAGTGACTCCGCCGGGATCGAGAGGTTCACTGGTAGCGGAGCAACACGATGAAGACAAAATAATCATACCGGACCTTGTAACCGCCTAGAGTTCTCCGACCCTTTCGGTCTGGAAACATGAAGAAATGAAGTTCGGCTAACCAGCACCCAAACAAGCCAGCAGGCCAAGCAACCTCGCAAGGTGTCAAAGGCAAGGTAGTGTAGACCTTAAGGTAAAAAGAACAGCTAGTGAAGGCCCCTCCCTCCCCCTCCAAGGCCAACCATCGGCAGAGACTCTGAGTTCGACCAGTGAATCGCCATTTGTTGTAGCCTCTACAACACCCTCCAAAAAACCCCACTTCAAAAATTTTTGGAGCCCCTTGAGCACAAAGAAAAGTTAAGTAAAGATTCAGGAGGACTAAGTCGCTGAGTAGCAAAACTTCAAATTTGTGGAAAACCGCGACCCTGCGACCTTGTGACCCCGCGACCCTGAGGTCGCAAGGTTGCGAGGTCACATCCCTCTCAGACCACCTCACCTTCCGACCCGACGACCTTATTAATGGCCCGCATGTGTGACCTTTTTATATATAGGAGATCGCTAGGTCACATTTCGCATATGCAGCGGATAGAAAAAATGCCTCTGACAAGTCGACTAGAGCGCGATTTTCCCAGGTAAGTTTCCGTTTTCCTCCTACTGTTTCCTTTTTTATTATTCTTTCCTAATCTCTTAGTTCTCAGCCTTTAAATTTCCCCTTGCCTCAGCCATTATCTTCATTTGTCACTTAGGGCTTCCCTTTTGATTACAGCATTCCCCCTGATTGCCCAACTTAACACAATTCCTCAACCAGCCTCCCATGGCCTGTATCCTACTCCAGAAACTATCCCCTGGCTCTGTTTGGACCCTTTTAACCTTTTGTTTTGCAAGTTAAAGGCAAAAAAAACAACTTCACGTCACACACACCAAAACCTCGGCAAGCCCTAGCGCGACCCCACGACCTAGTCGCAAGGTCGCAAGGTCACATTTCTATCATTTTCTTGCAATCGCAAGGTCGCATTTCCTCTGTTTTTCCGCAATTTGCGACCCAGCGACCCCGCGATCTAGTCGCAAGGTCACATCCCTGTCGTTTTCTCACAACCCGCGACCCCGCGACCTAGTCGTAAGGTCGCGAGGTCGCACCTTTTCCATTTTCTCTCAACTTGCGACCCTGTGACCCAGTAGGCCACTTATTCAACTCTACTTGTGTCCCCAGTTGAAATAATTGATAAGCTGTAACTGGTCTTGTATCATCATGGCATCTTTCTTATCCTGGGATTCTTTCATGAATATGACAGGTGAATTTGAAGCAGACTTGGAGTTTATACCTATCCCCTCAGATTCCAGTGACATGGGACCTCCAGTATCCCAGAAAAAAGACAAACACCTGGCAGTGGAGGACGTAGAGATGGACATGCCAATGTCCCCACCCCCGATCTACAAAGATACCCTTTGCACATTTGCCAAAGGGGACAGCATGCGTTGGTACCAAGTGTACCAAGAGTTCGGTAGAACAGAATTTCCAGAGGACCTCCCTGATCGGGAGATATACTTAAAGGTCAAAAGGTCTAAGCTACATCTTGTAGGCGCCCATTCGTCCATATTCCCATGCCCAGAGATGATAGATTGGATTATACAGAAAACTGACCCCAAGAAGTTCATAATTAGAGAGAGCGAAGGCAAGGCTTTCGCAACACTCAAAGGCTCAGACGCTCATGTTTATTACTCTTTGCCTGAGTGAGAAGAAGACTTCACAGAAGAATGGGCTCTCGCCCATGCAATTGCTATAGCTGACACTATAAAGCAGTGGTGGGAGGAGCCTAAGAAATTTAAGGTCAAGAAGGACCAGGAATATCCAGTGGCGAGTCTGAGGAAAGTATATAAATTAGTGGTTGCCATGCTTTGCAGATTGTACGGGCGCCCTGATGCCACCACCTTCAATGGCACATGGGCAACTCTCATGGAATATGTCACAGTGCACGACACTCGTTTCAACCGGGCTAGCATATTGATGACCTCCATGCACACAAACTTATCCTCGGCATTGGTACCAGATGAAGGAATTCCTTCTGAATTCTATATGGCCTCTTATTTGTTGGATGCCATATGTTCAAGGTTGCACTTTGAAGGATGGGTGCATAACTGGGATCCAAAACAGATCCATGCAATCCACTTACAAACCAAGGTATTTTGGGATTCCAGGTATAAACAAGACATAGAGCTGATCTCCCAAGTGTTCATCCCTGCTCTTTACAGAAAATTGTTCGGCCAAGACGCTCCTTGCATGTCTTGGCGAGCCATGGAAACGCTAGTCAAGGTGGCGCATTGGTTCCCATTCGCTGAGTATACGTTCATCCGAGCCTTTGGCTCGTTCATGGCCCCACATGCTATGCCTTTTTTTGTCACAGACAGAATGCTCATGCAAGAGGTCTGTTTCCAAATGTCTTCAGGTTTCTCCAGGGTCCTGTCCAAGGGTAAGAAGAAGCCGTGGCCTACGCTACCCCTCACTATCGGCGCATACAGAGTCAAAGACTTCAGAGAGGTAGAGGCAGAGGCAGAAGAGATGAAAGTTTACTGCCTTGGGGTATTAGAATACCGAACATACAACCCAGAGTGAATAGTTCCTGATCATTGCAAGAGGGCTAAGTTCAAATGGAACTACCAGCACGTGGAATGCCCGAGAGAAGATGAAAGAAGAAACTGGTACAATGCAGACTGACAACTTGCTCCGAGGGTGGACTCTGGTGAAGAAGACCCAGATGACCAAACCTTGGAAGAGAAGAGTCTTGAATTAGGAGGCGCTTCTTCCTCTCTGGCTAAAAAGCCTCGAACCAGTACAGGGCATAGTACTTCTACCCAACAGAAAGAAATATAGGCCAAAGCCCAGCAAGAGAGAGAGAAGAAAAGGAAAGAGGATGAGGATAAGCGCAAGAAGAGCCTAAGGTCAGAACAGAAGAAGAAGCAGGCCGAGGAGGCCAAGAAGGAAAAGGAGAAACAGGAGGTGGAGGCTGCAGCAGAATAGGAACTCAAGAAAGAGTTAGATAAAGTGGAAGCTGACTGCCAGAAGAAAGTAGAGCAAGCTGGAGTAGCTGAGCGTAAAAGGAAAGCCAAATTAGAAGCATCGGCAGAAGCAGAGCTCAGGCAGAAGAGATAACATGAAAAGGAAGAAGTCGAACTCCTACGAAGAGAAAAGGAAGAAAAGAAAAAGAAAGAAGAAGAGGATGAAATGCTAGAAGACATCGAGGTATCTCCCCTTGAGGTGCCTCTAGTCAGTGCATGATCCATGCTCTCCGATGTCAATTCCTCCAAGGGGCAAGAGGAGGAGGTATTCGACCTCACCAGGCTCACATTCGATCAATTCTCCTTCAAAATATGACAGGAGAAAAGAAGATGCCTAGCGCAAAATTCTTCCACCGCACCCACAGTCGCAACCGAAAAAGACATAGTCCTTGATATTAGGACTAATCCCGTGATGATAGCATTGGCTGGCACAGCCTTCGCTGCGGCCACGGAAGAGAATGTGACCAGAATGAGTAGAGAGATCGTCTCTCTACAAAATAGGCTACATGAAGCAGATCAGCGGGAGAAAAAGGCAGAATAGGAAAAGACAGCATTGAGAGAGGAGGTTCAGCAACTCCGAAACAAAGCTCTCCTTGTCAATGAAGTGCCGCTCACCATTCAAAGGGAGGTCGATATATTAGAGACTACCATGAGGAAAGTTTATGGGGAAATGTTTACCATAAAACAAACAGTCACCCCCTTGGTGAAAGCCCAAACGGAAACTAAGCAAAGGCACGAACAGTTGAAGGAAGCCTCAACTGCCTTGGACAGAATGATAGACTGGACAGCACAATACCCCCAGGCTCCCGAACATTTGCCAAAGAAGGATTGGATTCAAACGCAAGATGCCAAAGTCTGGATCCGTATGAAAATGTAGTCCAAGGATAAGCTATCCAAGGACCTAGACAAGGTTATGGCTGCATACGAACATCTGATTAGCGGCATCAATTCGATGCACATCTTACATCACATTCCATCGTTGGGCGCATTGGACAAGGGGAAGACATGGAAGCAAGTGAATCAAGAGATCCAGTCATTTCTACAGCCCATTAAACAAGCTGCTGCCACTTCCGACCTTCCAGCATCGCAAGAGAACCTGGGCCAGTTTCTTGTCATGCCAGTTTGGGTCTACACCAAGCTCGCTTCTCTGTCCAACCAGATCTCACAGAAGAAGGAGACTCGAATCCCAAATGCCTTGGAGTGTACGCACTGGTTGAAAGAAGAGGTCCCTTTGGTTTCTCCCATAGTAGCAGACTATCAGACTTGGAAAGACTTCCTCAAAGGACAATAGATTGATACCCCTGATCTCACAATTGCGTGCACATCTTCATAATCCGGTGGCAGTAGATTGATGGGAACATTTGGAGACAGGTCGCAGGTCGCACCACCTAGACAGGTCGCAGGTCACATTGCCCAGCCAGGTCGCAGATCGCAATTCCCTTCCAGGTCGCAGGGCAGCTCAACAGTCAGGCAGGCGAAGGGTCAGGAAGCCCAAAGGGAAAATTTTGAGCTATAAAACTCCCTCCGGGGAAAATGTAAATGATCTTTTTTTGGGGGACTCAAGAGCTATATAGATTGTATTGAAAGATAACACTCTTGTGCATATGAATACAGATACTTGTTTAAACTCCTTTTGGATCTGATGTGTTTTGCTGTGCGAACACTATGAGTATTTCTTATACAGTTTCGAAAATATTTTGGTTAACGAAGCTGCACTTTTAGTGGCATCATTTACACTTTATGGTTATCTGTACTTGTGTTAATGATGTTTAGTTAATTTTGCTTTCTTAATGGATGTTAATGACTTTTCTTATTAGCATTTGTTTTATCTTTCACGAATGTAAAGTGGGTATCTCGCCATAAAGAATTGTTTCTTTTGTGGTTAGAACAGCCTACAAGCATAACCCCAATGATGTGTTGTTAACAACACCTCCTTTGGCGTCTATGCTTCATTATTTGTCTCACTACACATATTGTTATATACGTCTTTAACGCATCAATCATGTATCTTGTATCATTTGAATAAGTGTGTGTCCGCAGGTTCAATCGCGTTCTTTTGAGACCAAAGGGAAGGTAACTTAAGCGGTAGCCGGACCCACACCCCGAACGGGATCCCTATTCCAAACGGTTCAAGGTCTAATTGGGACTTTCTACCGGGGAGATCCCCTACTATTGGCCGGACAGATTTTCCCGTCAACATATTCCTTTAAGAGGGAGTGTTTTCAAGATCTTTTTTTCCACATGCTTATGCTTTGATTTTTGAAGGTTATATTGAAATCGCTCTACATAGTCCTCCAAGCTTTCATTTTCCCCTTCTATCATACTGAAAATATCTTCATTGGATTTGCAATAATCTTGGTACTTCTTCAAGAATATGTTCTTCATGTCCTCCCATGTTTGGATGCAGTTCCCACCTAGGCTCATGAACCATTAGAGAGTTGCTCCTTTTAGAGTAAGAGAAAACACTTTCAATATTTGATCATTAGTACAATAATCATATCCTCTACAAAGTATTTCAAACTCAAATAAGAATGTATCGGTATCTTCATTTGTCAAACCATGAAAATTTGGTAGAGATGATGGGGGAATTATGTGCATTTGTGTCACTCCTCCTAGATCTTTGATAGGGAATTCTAAAGTTGCAATGTGTGTCATTTCTTACCATAATAGAAGATGTTCTTCATGTGTTTCTTTGAGGATCCTCCTTCCAATGTTCCTGTCAATTGGTTAGTGAAATGGGTGGTGCTTACATCACCACTCGAGTGGAATTACAAGATTTTTTTTTCAAAATTTCTACCTCTAAAATACAAACATTCATTTCTACCTTAAATTCCTAGCAATTCTGCTGAAAATCGGGCGGAGGAGCAAGCACTTTACTTGCTCGTTAAGCAGGTTCTTACCTTCTGTTTTTAATACCCAATTATTTCACAGTAGACAAACATCAAACATACATCACTCTCTGTGAAATGGCAACACTCTCCCCGGAAACAACGCCAAAATGTTGGATGCTAAAAGGTGCTTTTTAAAACTCCTATTTATCCCACATTAATTATCAACCCGGGTAAGTCCTATTATTTCAAGAGCGTACACAGTATGTGCACGCTATAATCCCAGAGAGTAATGTTTTCCAATTTGCAGTACAGTGTTTCAAATACAAGAGTAAATGGATGCTTGAAAATGAAATCTAATTACAGCAATATGAAACTAAATGCTCTAAAATCCAATCATTCACTCAGCAATCATCAGTCAAGGATGCACTAGTGATAAATCTTTCCTCTGGAAACTGATTTAAATGAAATCAAATAAGAACAAGACAATCAATCTGAGAACGTAGGTAGCAATAACCAATGTCCTTTACATTTGATGATCTGACACTCCACACTAAAGCAATTAAATGGAAACTGAATTAAATCACTAATGCTGCTAATGAAATAAACTAGGCAAGCTCTCAAAAGCAAAACCAAACTCTTTGTAGGTATGAAATAAACTGTAAACTAATTAACTGAAATGAACAGAAGATCTATTTACTGAAAATGAGCAGCAAACTATTTAATGAAATGAACAACAAATCTTTAATGAAATGAACAGGAAACTCTTTAATGATGAACAAAAAATTATTAATGGAAATGAACAGCAAACTATTAATGGAAATGAACAACAATCCTAAATAGCGAAGCTCTGTATCTGCAAAGCATAACAATACAGATTATAAAGGAATAAATACTCCTATTATGTAGAAAGGCATAGCAACACAATTCACTAATGCAACACACCAATTTCATAAAGCATTAAAACAGTAAACTATTAAGCATGGAAACCGTGAAGCAATGCAACTAAGAAAGTGAGAACTAATGCAAACCATCACATGACTAGAATCAGAAAGTAATGATACAGATGGCAAGTGGATCCACCAGGGGAAGGCCCTTTGCCGCTAGTGGAGCACTGCCAAACTACTCTAGTATCAAATAATGGAACAACAACTGAATTATATATTAATCATATGTAGCAGATTTTACAAAAATCGTACTCTGTTTTAATTAACAAGAGTCGATGAACAATTCTGAAAATTACAACAGGGAATCTCCCCTAATGGCAATACATGCTCTCCTTTTATAATCAGAAAGAGGAGAAAGTAAATAGTAAATGTGATCCCTCGTAACAAAATTGGATTGTTCACAGCAACTTGATCAGCAAGAAAATATATTTCCATCAATCATTCAACAGGAACAAGTCGAATTTGGTATTGCAATTGACATCATTTGGAAAACGGCCGCAACAGTGAATCTGGGAAAATCGTCCTCAGAGAACCTTCCATTTCTCTTAATATGGGCCGAATCTAGGCAAAGCATTCTTTTGAAAAAGTTAATTCGGTCCATTTTGGACAAAATCCATGTTTCAGATTTTCCAGATTCTTCTCCATTTGCCCAGAATGTCCAACGCAAAATTGTCATTTCTTATTCGAGCAAATTTCTGAGTTGGAATATTGAATGATGAGCTGGAGATCAAATCTGCAATCTGGAAAATATCTTGGAGGCTAAAATGGTGAGTGATGTTACAAAATATATTAATAAACCATCATTGATAAAATCATGCATAATAATCATCAATTTATTAATAATAAAGGAGAAGAAATAATATTTATCCATAAGAGCATAAATAATTATAAAATGGAATTATATGATAAACCATAATAAATGATGTGATAAAGAAGAGTAGAAATGGATGAAATAGGTGTTAAAAAGTGATAATAATAATAGCATATTAACGGCCCAACACAAGGGTAGAACAAGAGCAGTAAGAGACAAATCCTTAATACAGTTTTGTTTTTGGGAAGGACATCACTTTTTGAAGACATTGCAAATTTGACTTATTTTGATTGTTAAGGTCTATTAGCATCAAGGAAATCATTAAAAGGCTGTAAATACTTTTAAAATTTGAATATTATGAAAAGACTGTATAAAAATGATATACACAGCAGTTTCGTAGCGCGCTACGAAACTGCTGTAGGTGCATTTTTGAACAGTTTTGTAAAAGTTTTGAGAGGTAAAAAAGCTTGGTTTCCGAATTTTGTTGCTGGTGGTGGTTGGAAAGGGTTCACAAATGAAAGTCCAGGTCTCAAGGAAAAAGAAAGAGGATGGTTGAGAGAGGTTTATAAAGATACAAATTCTGCACTATAAAAACAGCTGTTCATTTCGTAGCGCAGACATACCATCTCTCCTTTTACTCTTTCAAAGGCTTAGTTTCTGAATAGGTTGAAAGACATGGTTCCATGGAAATGATAACACATGTCGCTTATCTAAAAAATTCAATATTGCCAGCAAAAAGGGTTCAAAGATCATCAAAGAAGGAAAAGGCTAAATTATAGGAAACATGTCCCCTGTTTTATAGGGCAAGTAAGACATGAACCAGCATGATAGCACAACAAGATTGGAGGCATTATCAAGGTCAAAGATATGGAGGAATAGCTGTCAGAGATATTATTTAAGTCTTAGATAAGGTTGTTTAGACATAATAAGGAGTTTTACTCCTATTTGTATTAGGACTTCTAGAAGAGACAGTTAACTGGAAGATGTAATTATGAGTCTGTTTTAGAAGCAAATAGGTGTCAATCTATGAAATTCGAATTCTCTTCAAGATGGATAAGGGAATCCAAGATTGTAATGATGACTCTATAAGAGACATGAGGTCGAATTGCTAAAGGTTGGAAAATTTTCATTAACAAGCAAACTATGTCACTATAGCAAATTGTGTGTTTTTATCATAATACAGATATTGGCTTACTACTCAAGATTCAGAAAGAGTTTTTGATGTTTGATCTTCCTATGGATTTCTTTGTCTACCTATTTTCAATGGTATGAACATATGTTACTTAGAATTCATTGGAAAATGCTCTAACTTCCTGCATATGTTTGTAAACTGTGTTTCTTTCACTCTGTTACTGTTTTGCTGATACATCTAAAAGCTCTGAAATGCCCTAACTTCCATGATAAGCTAATCTTGATGTTTTGTGGAAAAATACCTTGACTCCATAGCCCAATAGATGTTTGTTGATCAGTAATTCAACCAGTCATACACTTTTATCCAATTTATTCCTAGAGTTAGCCATCTAATCCTTAATTCAAAATCTTAAACCTAGTGAGAGAGCCCTCTCAGGTTGAGGAGACTAAGCCTCAACTAAAAGTTTTATTTGAAATAGTTACTCAGAGTCTACTTGATCAGTAGCCTATCGGGGTCAGATTTTTTGATAACACTTGCAATGATAGAGAAAACATTCTGATACGCACCTCATCTTCGTCTATCTCAAACAGATCAAGGAGGTCCTCAATATTTTGAATGTGCTTTTCAGCGGTGACTTTTGAGTTTTCTCCATCAAATCTGGGTATTTTGTTTATACAATTTGCAGGGAGGTCATGGAGGATAGGAGGCAAAACTAGAGGCTTGTATCTGTCCAAAATTTTTATAAGTATAGGCAATATAGAAGGAGGCTTATAACCATTTGAGATTTCAACAAGAGTAGGTGAGATAGTATGAGGCTCATGTTTCCTGGGTTCTTCACAAGTGCATCAGGAATGTGCACAGGGGTATAAGCATGTACAAGGTCTGCAATTTGGGGTTTAGCCTTTTGAAGCTCATGAAATTTCCAATGATCAATGTAAACCTTAGTAGTATATTCTTGGTCATGCTTAAAGTAAGATAGAACATAGTTACAGATAAAAACAATGATCTCTTGGATCCAATTTGGGCTTGAATACCATCTCTTTCTAGGCTGACCAGTCATGTTTCAGGTTCTTCCTCTAGTGGAGTCTTTGTATAGAACTGATCTGAATTTGGAGTCGCCAGGTGGATGATTTCAACTTCCTTGAGTCTGGCTGTTGTCCACCATCAACAATTGGATACCAATATTGAGATATTTTTGGGTTTTCTGAGTTCTTTATATAACACTAAGATTTTCAATGAGTTTTTATCTCCCCAGTGGAGTCGCCATTATGTTAGGTCCCTGTAATTTGTCATATTGGTAAGACCAAATAAACAAGGGTAACATCAAACCAACTTTGGAGTCCTAGGACCTAGCCTTCCTGGACTCAGAGAGGGCTCTCTCCATATTTGTATAAAAGATGTAACTTGATTGATTTAGGATGCTGATTTTAGGCTAGTTAACATGATAAGGATTGTTTGTTTTGTTTTGTTTGGTTTCTTGTCAAGAAGAACAGATAGAGTAAGAGAAGTTTAAACCATTGGGCTATGGAGTTTATGAAAGGTTTGAAGAATACAACAACAAATTGAGGGTGTTCCACAAGGCAAGTTAACAAAGCCAAATGGATCTTAATAGCTTATGTGGGTGTGAAATGAACATTAAATTGTGAGTTTAGTAGCTTAAAGGGAAATTAAGAATCCTTTAACATGTACTAGAATAAGAAGATTCTTTAAGATTACTTATTTTTGAGAAAGAACCAAATGACAGGGCATACCATAAACTTCTTTAGCCAGAATTTACCAAGTAAACTTTAAAACAACAATCCAGCAAACCCTAGAGAGCAGGGAACTCCTAAATTATCTAGCTATTCACTTTCAGACAAAGAAAACACTTAAGATAACAAATCAATAATGATTAAAGAGCAGGGAACTCCTAAGTTCTTCAATCAGACTTCAAATGCCTTTAAAATGACTTTTCAAGATAGACCAAATGACAAGGAAAACCATAAACTTCTTTAGCCAAACCCTAGTAAGAAAAATTCAAAGAAAGCCTTGAGAACAACATTTCAAGCAGAACAAAAGGACAGGGCAAACCATAAACTTCTTTGGCTGGACTCTACTAAGTTAATCTCAAGAAAACAAACTAGGTGGAAATGGAGAGCAGGGAATTCCTAAGTTCTTCAGTTAGACCCAGCAAAGGAAAACATTTAAACAACAAAAAGTAGACATAATTAAGGTGCCTCTAACAACATATTTTAACCTAAATTTTATGTTCTGTTATAAGAGAAATTGATGTACAAAATGGAAAACAAAAGGAAACTATTACAAGATCAGAAAAAAATCACCATTTAACAAAGTTCATGAATCCTGTGAATGTGCTTGTTACATTGATATTCAGTCCAAAACAGTTACAATGCTCCAAAACCAAACTTCTTTACAACTCAGAGTCTATGTAGCATTCAGCCCAACAACCATCCAACAAAAAAAACATGAAGCATACATGCAGTAGTTATCTGCAAAATGAGGAGGTAATCCTAAGCTAGGGTTTCAGATTTGTATTTATTACAAAGTTATTGCATTTTGACCTTTGAGACCATGCAAGGCCCAAGACAAATATATCTGAAAGTGACTCATTGTAATAATAACTCATAACTTAACTTCTGAGCTAACTTTGGAAACATTTGACTTTAAGGCCTTCTCAATAAAATTTTCAATAATTGCTAATTTATTTTTTTGACTTCTAGCAAGGGCGCAGCGCCAAGGTACAGGCGCGCAACGCCAAGGTGGCATCGTCTTCTAAATGCGCAACGCCATTCCTGCACCTTTTTGCAAACAAATTTTGGAGGCCTTTCTGGTGTCCAAATTGGGCCCAGGATAGCTCGTTGGAAAACTTATCCTATCTACTTTCCAAATATACCATTAGTTTTCTGTTTGGAGTTAATTAGCCTTGTCAAAAGTTGATTTTCCCAAGACTGGTAAAAAAGTGCTGAATGAGGGTGCAGAAATGCAGAGTGCTAGTGAAGGCAACGTTTGTAGGTCTTCCTCAACTCCAAATTGAGCTCAGGATAGCTCATTGGAAAGATATCACGGTCTAGTTATCATATGACTCATAAAGCAAGTCATTTGGACACTAAAACTATGAGAAAACTTGATTTTCCCAAGGTCACTCTAGAAGTGCAGCAAACGTCTTGTAGCACCTGTAAATTTAACATTTCTCCAAACCATGATACCTGTGTAAAATCTGAATGAGTTTTTTTTCCTTGAACTATGATTGACAAAAACCTCTCTCACTTCTATCAAATTCATCTTTGTTTGTTCAGAAACACAATTTGAAGCGAAATTGGCCTTGTGTGTGGCAAATGATTTGTCCCTTAGAATGATTTCTTGGAAAATGATGGAGGCATGATTTTTATGAGTTGTTATGAATCCATAATTGCTGAAATGACCTCCCTCACGCCTTCTCTTCTTTGATGTCTCTGATTCCATATAAAACCCTAGCTTAGTGGAAGAGGAAATTAGGGTGGTGTAGGCAAAACAACGGATTTAGGACTACCTTGTAGAGGGAGGGTAATGAAAGGGTTAAGGGTTTTCTAAATACTTGGGGAAATTTTGGGGGATAGGGATAAATGTTAGAGAGTAGGGGAAAGTGGAATTTCAAGAATTGAGTGAGGGGAAGCGGTCCAAAAGGGAAAAACACATGCCTAGTGTCGAAAAGTGTCAAATTGTAGCAATAGGATAGGGTTTGTGGAAAAATGATGATTTTGAGGGATAGGAGTGATGGGAAGTATTTAGGAAGGTATATGAATGATAGGGGAAAGTGTAAGAGCATCGGGATGCAAGTTTTGTTGATTTTTTAACCATGGAAGTCATGAGACCAAGAAAAATGCCTCAAAACCCTAGGAGAGGGAAATGAGCTTTCCAAGCACAACTGAGAGATAAATATGGTAAACACAAAGCCACTTATTCGGAAATGATAGTTTTAGAATATGAAATTGTTGAAGACCTTTGACTATTACTACTCCTTTAAAAGATGAATTTGATGGTGAAATGACCAATTTTCATGATTTTGACCCTATGAGCTAATGGGACTGCTTTTTTGACCTGACTTTTAAATGCGACTTTGACTTAAAAGCTTTCAAGTGAAAAGAGCATTTCCATAAGTGTTATTATGCTCAAGGGGACATGGGAATGAGTGAGCAATATGAATTTTGGAGGGAGAGTGGTGTTTATTGACAAGGACAACCATTACCGAAACAATTTTTAAATCATGACCTAATGGAATGATGAAAATTTGATTCAGTATGAGACACCTACGATGAACATGCAAATATGTTTTGATCTCTGATAGAAGTATGCAAAGTCTAACACTAACAAAAAACAGTGAGATTTCTAAAAGATAATTGATAATCAAGAAATGCTATCTTCAGCAGATTGTAGAAAATCGATAGTCTAGTAAAAGATAACATATATGATAAGAAATCATTAACAAGATATTGAAAAAAAGAACAAAGTGTTTTGAGATTATATCGAAATTAGTTTAAAAAAAAAATAGTGTGGCTATGGCAGCCATAATCCTTGGAGAAAACAGATTAAGACGTAGGCTTAGTGAGATCGACTCCAGTCCCCAAGTTTTTTATTAAGTTATTACTGGATAGATTTTCTCTATCTTAATTTTCGGTGCATTGTAACTAATTGTTCGGCTGATTATATCATTATGTAAAACAAATTAAGAAAAAACATAATCTTACAAAATTATCCGACAACCTTTAAAGTAAGATATTGCACTCTCAAAAGTCCAAGGGTGGATAACTCCACAGGTTTCGCTACACAAATATATTTCGTTCGTGTAATTCCCAGAGTTACAATTGCGAGGAGAGACATTTGACGGACGGAATTCACCATTTCAATAAACGGCAGTAGGATAAAATTAATGGGCTAACAATAAACATGTATGTAAAGAGTTGAAAAATTGTAAAAGATTTCACAACATTTAACAATATCACGGCCATGGATTTAACATTTTCAGGCGTGAGTAGACGTCACATATGATGAGCATACGAAAATGGAGAGTGCGATTCGCATTGTGAGATGGAATTAGGAGTTGAGCAAAGGTTCCACAGCATAATATCTGCCCCCACATCTAGGCCCCAATATTCCACTTCGCACCCAATATTATAATCGGCATTCGAATTTACGCGGGAATTAGGAACTTGTAACACTCTCGCAGCTGCATCGTCTTCTATTGGAATTCCTGAAGGAAATCGGTAAAGTATGGAGGGCGGGGCATCAAGTACTGATTCATTAATTCCACCTAATTCAATGCCCTCATATCCATTGACGCCGCCGCCGCCGCCGCCTCGTTGGGCCATATAATTATAATCCTCTAAATCTGAGTTACCCTTTCTATGGATTTCCTCATCAGCTGTGGAGGACGACACCAATAAAGGCTTATCTTCATACACCAGGCTGGCACTGGCACTGCAATGCTTTTCTTCATACAGTACTAGGCTGGCACTGGCACTGGCACTGGCACTGGCATGCTTTTCTTCATACAGTAATAGGCTGGCACTGGCACTGGCACTGGCACTGGCACTGCAATGCTTTTCTTCATACAGTACGTCTAGGCTGGTGTTGCCTGACGTTGTTAGCTGTTGCTCCACTAGTGGCGATGGAAATGGAGATTCATCATTGGCGTTGTACTCTACTGTACTTATATTATCTCGTTGAAGCTTCTTTTTCAGATGACACCTCCAATAATTCTTTATCTCGTTGTCCGTTCGACCGGGCATTCTCTCCGCTATTAGCGACCATCTAAAATACATTTCCAGCTTAGAGTTAGTAAAAAATGAATAGAGTAGGATTGAGTTTCATGTGCCCTAGCTAATTGCCATACCTGTTACCCCAACGGGCATGTAGATCGATTATCACTTGTTCTTCTTCCGGAGTTATATTTCCACGCTTAAGATCTGGGCGGAGATAGTTTACCCATCTCAGTCTGCAACTTTTACCGCATCTCTGGAGCCCTGAATCATCAAATACCAACCCACCATAATTAATATAATACAAAAGTTTAGCTTATAATTAGAAGACTAATCAGACACCAGAATCAAAGTTTTAATTAGCAAGGAAAACTCGTTTCACAGTTCAATTTAAAATACTAAATGGACATACATATTTTTATAAGGTGTTAAGAAAACTCGTTTCACAGTTCAATTTAAAATACTAAATGGACATACATATTTTTATAAGGTGTTAAGAAAATTCGTTTCACAGTTCAATTTAAAATACTAAATGGACATACATATTTTTATAAGGTTTTAAGAAAACTCGTTTCACAGTTCAATTTAAAATACTACTAAATGGACATACATATTTTTATAAGGTGTTAAGAAAACTCGTTTCACAGTTCAATTTAAAATACTAATAAATGGACATACATATTTTTATAAGGTGTTAAGAAAACTCGTTTCACAGTTCAATTTAAAATACTAATAAATGGACATACATATTTTTACAAGGTGTTAAGAAAACTCGTTTCACAGTTCAATTTAAAATACTAAATGGACCTACATATTTTTATAAGGTGTTAAGAATATGGAACCGAAGAAAAAGAAAACAAAAATGGATAACTTTGCAGGCAGATAGATGTCCAGATAAAAAGATTAATTTAATTAGCGTACCTGCTGCCTTGGCTAAAGCACTCCATCGGCCTTCACCGTGGAGTCTGATATATCGTAAAAGACGAAGATCTTCCTCAAACGTCCATGGACCTTTCTTTAACTTTCCTTTGTCTGCAGAGTAGGGCCACCTGGGATTCATTCTTTAACTTTCCTTTCCCCGATCGAGGTCGCAGCTTCTAATTTTGAACGCAGAAACAGGTACTTATATATTATATTATATATCACTCATACATTAATGTTTGAGAGGTCCAAATTTCTTAGCCAATGAGTGTGTGACAACAACACTCATTTAAATGTGGCTTTGGCGTAGGATATCATGAAACACCTAAAACTCCAGAAAACAACACAGATCATAAGATATTATTGTTTTTATGTGCAGAGAAAAGGGAGGCAGGCATATATAGGAAAGTGTAGAAGAAGCATAGGTTTAATTAGGGATGAAGGGAGAGTCGACAGACCATAATATTCCTTGGGCGTTTACGTGATGAAAACGAAAGAGTAGGAATAATAAAAATCACTGAAATTCCAACCTCAAATCACATGACTGCATTCACTGTGTGCGCGACTGGTGGGCACTTGTATTTGATGTGCACGATGATAACTTTAGGACGGCAGTGGTGAAATAATTGGGAATGATTGACCCCAAAAGTATATTATATTGTGAATTAGGAAAACACATGATTCAAAGTTGAGATAAAATTGACGTCAAAAGTAGTAGAGGATATTGAGTATTATTGTGGGCGTGGGACCTGATCGAAATATTCAATTGCATTGGATTGTGCGCACGCGTTTACTTACAACTCCACAAAAGCAATTTAAGTTATTCGTGGCATCTCCTTATGCTTTCCCCTAAAACCTGTCTTCATTCATTCCATGATACACTTTCATTTTTCCATGGAATTCCTACACAAGCTTAAAGCAGCTTCCCCTTTCATTTGCGTAAAGAGAGGCGCGCGGGTACAATTTCATAATGCCTGTTACATCAACTCCCCATCATTCATCTAATCTATATATCATGGAAACTATTTGCGTCGTCATCATCATCATCCTTCCTTTCTGGATTTTGCTTTTGAAAACTCTTGTTATTTTTGGATCAACTGCTAAACTTACCATGTGCCGGTGTGTAGGGATAAGATTTATGTCAAATCCTACCCACTCACTGTAAGATGCGTCTAAAAAGTAAATGAGTATTGATTTGGGATTTCCACGTTCCCATCCACGTCTAGTTGTGGCAGTTTATATGATGAATGGCCTACCCTACCTTACCCTACTCTACCTTACCTTACCCAAAAAGAAAACTTCAATTTTCATATGATGAGATTGGCTTCTTTTCCCGTACCTTGGATTTTAAAAACACTTTTATTTTTCCAAGTCTTACTTACTTACATAAATATGTGGTATGATAAAATGCGAGTGGTCGGCGGCATAAAGGAAAGGAAAGGAGAGGAGAGGAGAGGAGAGAAGCACATGCAAACGAGTTTTCTTCTCTGTTTTGATATGCGTGTCGTCTTCAAATCACTGTGTACTTTACCTTCTTTAAGTCAAAAGTCAAAGTGAAGATATTGTGTGCGCGAGCATTACGATAGAATTCTTTTTTTGCGACATCCATATCAATCATTAGAATATTATTTGACTTTATTATCCATCTCTTATAATCCTATAAAAATATCTCTGCATGTGTTCCCATCATCCTACATCAGCGTGATATTTATATTTTTTTTCTTTTGATTATGGTCTCAATGCTATTTATATATATATATATATCACGCAAACTCTATTTATTATGCTCTCAATGCTAGTTTTATATATAGAAAAGAAAAGAAAGAAAGAATTTTTAATGTCCACGAGGCTAAAAATAGCCTATATATCTCACGCAAACTTTTCATATTTGAATTGATTTTATTTCTTTGTATTATCTTATCCTTTTTATATATAATTTTTTTAATAATATTTATGGTTATTAATTTAGTTCGCCATAAGCGCCTTTATAACGATCCAAGATGGATGTACCTACTTTGACTTTATATTTTTTATATAACCGTGATTGAGCCCCTACCGAATATGCTTCGTCTGAGTTCCATATCGGTGGCTGGGGCGGTGGGGACAGTGAGGCGTTTTTCGCGGAAATTATTTTATTGGACCCCATGCGCGGTAACGACGGCACTGCCAACATTAACATTGGGGAGAGGGCGGACTATTAAGCCTTAAGCTTCAAGGGTTAAACTTTTAACATTTAAGTATTAAAGTTTTAAGCGCTAAACTCTTAAGTATTAAACTTGTAAATATTGACCATCTTAAGAGTTTAACATTTAAATATATTAACTATATAAGTTTAACCATATAACATTAGGTTTTAAATTTTAAAATTTAACATTAACTTTTTCAAATTTAAAATTTTAATTTTAACACGTGTATATAAAATTTAACATTAAGCATTTAAGATGTAAAATTTAACATTAAACCTATAGAATTTAATATCAAGCATTTACAATTTAACATAAAGCATATAAACATTAAGCACATAAAAATAGATTAACATCTAAAATTTAACATAAAGGGTATTAACATTAAAATAAATATAAAGATTCAGATATAAAATTTAAAATTTAAATTTTAACTTTAAGAATTTAACATGTAAAATTAAACATTAAACATTATACATTTAAAATTAAATATATAAACATTAAGCATATAAACATAGGTTTAACATATAAAATTCAAGCATATAAATTTTAACATAAAACATATAAATATTAAGCATAAAACATGAAAATTTAAAGATTAAACATATAAACATAAAAATTTAAAATACTATTTAAAATTTAAAATAAACCTGTAAAATTTAACATTACACATATAGACATTAAGCATATAAACATAGGCTTAACATTTAACATTTAAAATTTAGCATGTTAACATTTAAAATTCGAATATCGAATTGAAACATTTGAATATTGAATTGAAATATTTGAATAAATGACACTAATAAAATTTATTGTTTCTTTTCCAAAACATGAAAATGAAGAGGTGCTTCCAAGAAGGCGTTGCTTCTTCTCTGTTGGAAGATCGCTTGATTTCATTAATGCAAGTGGAGGAAGTGAAGTAGAAACTCAAACAATTGAGGTGGCTGGAAATTATATTGGAAGAGCAGCATTCCAAAACAACATCTTTGTGCATGTTCCTTTGGTCTGGCCTCTCATACTCTCCTAAGTAGCATTTATGGGTCATCGGTGATTGTTGTTCAAGTCGAATTCATAAATTGTTGGATGGTCATTACAGAGATTTGGTTTTGTTGTTCGGTGGCCTAAAACGGTGAGCGAGCCTTCCTATGATTTTATTTTGTAGTATGAATTGCGAAGAAAAAAATGTTTTTTACAGTTGTTATTATATATTGCACACACGCGCACACACACATGCACACATATATATTTTGAATATTGAACATTTATTTTTATTTCTATTTTAAATAGTAAACAAACAGAGTATGTATAAGTGTTGGATACACTATTATGTGTACAGGAAATAACTATAGATATGCACGGTTATTTGTAGGAGATGCTTTAACATTGTGGGCAAATTGACATTGTTACAAGCATAGAGGGGATCTAAGAAGTTGGAAATCATAGATTTAGGAGAACTCATCCAGAATTGAAGTAGTGAAATATTGTTATAGTTAAGAGCATAATCATGTAGTGCAATAGTGCAGGTATCATGCAAGAAATACTAAGCCAGGTTGGAGGGTTAGTTCCTAGGCCTAGTCATTTCTGGCAACCCCAGAACAATCCGTCCACCTATGATACAGGAGCCAAATCCAGAGAGGGAAAACTGTAATAGTAAATACATTTCTATCAGACATTACGATTTTTATAGGTGTACAATGAAGAAAATAAAACAAAGACATTTTTAAAACATAAACAAAAAAATATGTGCATAGACTTTCCTTTTACAAGCAAATTTGTTCAATAAAGCTGAAATCACCAGTGTGTGCATGGAATAATTTACCATGAAATACTGAGTCCTCACCTACACTTAAGGGTGTTTAGAAATATACAAATGAATGGTAAAAATTATAATTTTAACAAGAGTTTCACAACGGTTTCTTCTTCTTAACTATCAACTCATACAACCAACTTGAACCCTATTAGGGTTTCAGAATTTAGAAAGTCGAGCTCTTTGTGTAACATTAGGGTCGAAAAATGACCATTGACCTTGAATAATGAAAAACATGAGACACTCAACAAAAATATTTACACAATGTGGAAGGTCCTATCTCTCAGACACCTTGACATCGAAACAAACCAAATAATCGAATACATCAAGGCAAAACCAATGAAGAAGAAATTGTTGTGGCTCATTAAAACAAGATGGATGTTCTTAAAAATTTACCAAAATCTTTATCACGATCGAATGACCAACCCTAAGGCCATAGTTTAAAACAAAACTAAAGATACATAACTAATATGCTCGACTGAATGTTTGATTCAAATACTCAGTAATAAGGAATATAACGCATGAAGGGTATAAACCCTCGTTCTGGATAAAGAAAAATTAAACAAACATAAAACCTATTTCGAGTCGGCTTCCTAGAACTTAACCTAGATGGAACACTTTCTAATCTAAAATCAGAACCCTTCTCAGAGCCGGAAAATAGTGAATACAATCTCTGAAGAAACCCTTGCCATGACTAAAGGTGATACTGAAAACCACACCTGGAAACTTGAGCAAATACGGTGGGAACCCTTCGAGAAGTTGGCCTCTTCGGAAAAAAGAATGGAATACTGATTCACATTCGAAGAAACAAAGATTGGGGTTAAGATGTTGTGAAACTCTCATTTCATAAGAGGAAAAATCTGTCTCAATGGTACAGGGTAAAATACCCTCAAATCATTTACCTAGAAAAGAAAAAACGTAAACTATGAAATGAGAACTATAAACTCAAAATGAGAACTCTAGCCAAAAAACCCCCAAAAACATGAAAAAATAGCTTGTAAACGAAAAGTGGTGATGCTAGAATAACATATTTTTTTAGAGGTAAATTTTCAACATGTTTAAAATATGGCAATGAAAACCAATTTTTGTGTGCCAAAAACACCCTCGAAACTAAAAGTGAAGATGTTGGAATAACATTTTTTTTAAGAATAAATTTTCAACATTTTGAAATACCATATAAAAGATAAAATATCATCACTCAAAAAAAATTAAAATTCAAAAGAAAAATGAAAAAAAAAATTTACAAATAAAAACAAGAGTTAAAACAATAAAAAAAACAAAAAACAATAAAAAATAATAATAAGTAAATAAATATATGTATTAGAAAAAAAATATATAAAATTAAAAAAAGACAAAATCAAATATATAAAAGCATATAAAAAAGCCAAAAAACAATCAAACATAAAAATAGAAAAAAAAATAAAAAATTAACAGATAAAGATAAATAAAAAATAATATAAAGAAATAAATAATTAAACAATAAAAAATATAATTAAAGAAAGAAAATTAACGAAAGAAAAAAATAGTTTATTAGACAATTAAAAAAAGAAACCAAAATTAAAAAAATAATCACAATTAAAATAATTTAAAAAAAAAACATTAAAAAATAAAATGAACACAAATATAATTAAAATTAAAAAATAATTAAAATAACTTAATAAAACATTTAAAAAAACCTAAAAACAAATCAAAATTAAAAAAAAAAATTATAAGAAATATTAGATCTGAGACTTTTGTGATCCATAAGATAGATAAATGTCTTTTCAGATTAATCACATTGAGCGGGTTCAACTTGATTCTCGGAATCGGGTTGAGCCCACTCAGTGGCCCCTCAGGCCCCTGGGCGGGCTCAACCTATTTCTGAGAATCAGGTTGAGCTCTCTCATGGGCCCGAGGGGTTGAAAGCCAATTCTTAGAATCGGCTCTCACCCCTACCGGGTGGCCCAAGGGGCGGCCGTCGTGGGCTAGCTCCGCCGGCCCACAACAGTTGCCCCTCAAGGCACCTAACAGGGTTGGTCGAAGCCTTTTTGAGAATTAAAAAAAAAAAAAAAATTATTAAAAAAAACATTGAAAAAAATAAAATAAAAAATATTAAAATATCTAAAAAAAAAACTTAAAACAAATTTAAAAAATAATCACAATTAAAATAACTAGAAAAACATAAAAATAAAAATAAAAAATGAACACAAATATAATTAAAAAAAAATTAATAAAACATTAAAAAATAAAAAAAATACCTAAAAACAAATTAAAAAAAAAAAAAAAAATAACAAATATATCAAAAAATAAAAAAATTTGTGGCAATCAAGCCTTTGGTTGGGCTCAACCTGATTCTGAGATTCAAGTTGAGCCCGCCCAAGGGCCTGAGGGGCTGAAAGCCGATTCTCAGAATCGGCTGGGGGGCAGCCAATTTCCAACTGATTTTCAGAATCGGCTTGGCCCAGCCTCGCCGAATGGCCCGAGGGGAAGCCAGCCCATGACGGCTGCCCCTCGAGCCACTCGGCGGGGCTAGTTGGAGCCGATTCTCAGCCAAACTCCATCGACCCATGATGACCGCCCCTCAGGCCACCTGACAAGGCTGGACGAAGGCTATTCTAAGAATAAGCTTCGGGCAGCCTCACTGATCGGGTGGCCAGAGGGGAGGCCACCATGGGCTGGTGGAGCTGGCCAAGCTCTGCTGGCCCACGACAGCCGCCGCTTGGACCACCTGACGGGGCTAGCTGAATTTTTTTTTAAACACTGCAAAAATTCAAATATCTCACTAAAAAAAAATGAAAAGAAAAGAAAAGAAAAACCTGAAAAACACCTCAAAAATTGAATAAGATGAGTACTTCAAAAATTGTTAAATTTAGAAAAAAATTATTAGCGTTTAATACATTAGGAAATTTAAAGTAAAAAATAAGTCTTCTAAAAAAATCAACATAAAAATCACTAACATTTTAAAAATAATGTTTATACTTGGTACATAAGAAAATTTAATATAATAACCACTGGGATGGCTGGCTATTCCTAAACCTCCCTCCTTATCTTCACAACGATAGAACAATGCTTGCAAGCATGCTCAATGGAACTGCCCCTTTAGCAAGGGCGAAAATACAACTTCAGATGGGATCCCACTGGATCCATCTATTCCATCAAAGCGAGATATGAGATCCTCCTTAGTGAAACCTACCCCTCCCTTCCGTGGGCTACCTGGAAGTAGGTTTGGAAATTTGAAGCTCTTCCCAAAATAAAAATCTTCACTTGGATCTTAGCAAATGAGAATACCTTGATGCTGATAATCTAAAAAAGAAAGGCATACAGGGAGCCTCTAGATGCCCTCCATGAAATGTTGCTGAGGAATCCATTCAACACCTTTTCGTTGCTTGTTCTTTCACCCAAAACCGTTGGAACCATCTCCCTTCCCCTCTTTCGATGGAGATCGACACAAATGCCACAATTTTAGATTCTATAGCATGGTGGGAAAATAAATACCTTTGTGCGAAAAGGGGAAAGAAAATCGTCAAAAGAATATGGGAAAAATTGCCTTTGGAACATATGGCTCATGAGGAACAAAGTCATCTTCCGTGATAAAAATCCATGCGCGATGAAGGTGCAGAGTAAGACATGGAGCCTAACTATTGAGACCATTCTGGCAAAGAATAATGGCTATTTCAATATAAATGACATGCAAGTTGAGGAAAGACAAATATTCATATGTGTGCTTAATCACCTTCCGAGATATCACAAATCCTTCGTAAAGCAGCCCATCCATAACGAGTAGTGGAAGGTAAGATTAAAAGAGAGGGAATTTTTAGAATGGCTTGATGGATCATGTTGACCCAAGTTCTTCTTTGATGGCACCTCAAAATCAAATCTTGGTGCAACTAGAGCAGGTGGTCTCATCATGGACCAACATGACAATCACATTGCCTCCTTGGAATGGGGATTGGGGCAAATGAAAAAAAACAAAGCAAAAGAATATGCCCTGATGCAAGGGCTACAATTAATCAAGAAGCTCAAAATAAAAAATGTCATGGTTTTCGAAGATTCCTCCATTGTTATCCGAATGATGTTGAATTCCACAACGTCCCCCAACATCGACCTCAACAGACTCATAATCAGGAATCACACCCTGGCTTAAGACATTGGGGATGTATCATTCTATCACATCCTCAGAGCAAATAATAAAAAATCGGATTCTTTGGCCAGCTCAGCTTGCTCCAAATCCACTGGTCAACTAATCTCCCGAGGAATCAAACTCCTCACCCCTATCCCTTGATCCTCCCCATGCATCTCCATGACATGATGGTATTCTTCTGCATGTGTGCCTCCTCGAATTTATCCCTGCACCTCTGCGATGCCCATACCTCCTCCCTCTCCCATCCCGTGATCTTGTCTCCCTCCGCTCTCTTTATTCTCCCCTCGCTTAGTGCGCTTCCTGCCTCTCCCTCCTCTATTTATTTACCTCCCCTCTCATATGCCGCTCACATTATCCATTCTCCCCTCAGTGCAGCACCTTGCTCCACCTTTTGAGCTTACCCTCGGTGCTCTCTTTCCTCCCTTCTCAGAGCTCTTGTGCCCTCTGACAGATCGACTCATTATCTGCTTTGTAGAGCTCGACCTTCCGGTTTCTGCGGAACCCTTCCCATCTGGCCTGCCCTCTGCCTTTCCCCTGTACCTCCCCTCCCCTCACACCCTCTGCTGCTTTTTTTCCCTCTTACCTTCTAGCCAACATGAGAAATGAAGACTGCCTCCACTGCTCTGATATTCAAGAAGAAAAATGGAGCTGATCAAGGCGCAGCTCAAGATCACTCAGGAGAAGCACACTGCTGATGTCAAATTTCTTCTCTACCAAGCTTAATCCTTCTCAGAACCTCTGAGAAGAGTCAACAAAATATGCACACACATCAAAGAATATCTGGAAAGCCTTCGATATATGATGGCAAAAAGAACAGCCCAAGCTCAAGCTCCATCAATGCAAACAACCCTAATCTAGACAACAACCTCGGTACTCCGGATAACTCCAATGGGAATAAAAACAACAGAAACTAACTCCTCAACATCATAGCATGTTCATGGACTGCCATACTTTTATGTTTCATGTCTTTTAAATTTACTATTATGTTGTTTTAGTTTGTCAGAATCTAGAAAAAATCAGGTTTAAAGCGTAGTAGAAATAGAGATTATCCAGGAGGTTGGGTTTTTTTCTGAACACCCCTCCTTGGTATCTCTCTATGTAACCCGGATGTAATGGAGCTCTCGATCCTCACCTTTTTTGGAATATAATCAACAAGCGACTTTGTCAAAAATAAAAAGAAAATTTAATGTGTAAAAAACATGCTAAAAAAAATTAAGAGTATTCTGAATCAACACTTTTCAAAATTAGACGATTTTTTGCTACCTAAAAAATTTGGGTACTCGTTTCCGTTCCCATTTCAAAGTTTATGTTGTTAAGAAAAGAAGAAATAAATTGAACCCTCTTTCAACACCTAGAAAAGGACTGATAGAATTTGACGAGCTCGTCTTAAAACTTACTTAGAGAAGCAAGCGATGGACTTTGATGCTCTTGGGTGTGCAAAGATTCGATAAGCCTTGGAATTAGGTGCCACTTTTTTCCCTGCACAAATAAACCAACACAATACATATCAATTCGAATAGCCATATAAAACCTGAAATGAATTCAAAAATGAAATCGAGAGTGACTTGAAGTTGGGGTTTGGAATTATACCATAGATTCTCTAGCTTGGAAGTATGCATTAGTACATCGCTCAAAAGCTAGGAGAGGCAGAGGGGTGGCAGGAGTAGCCATAGAACAACGAAGTAGGAAGAAAACCAATAAGCCTAACAAAGTTACAAAGGAGGGTTGAGAAAACAGAAAATGAGCGAAATTAGGACCTGAGGTGCGTGAGAGGCGTGGGTAGTTACCCTCTAACCTCCAATGATTCTCCTTAGCCATTGATTGAAATCCGAACCTGCACCACTGTTGATCTAGTAGTAATCCCGAGGAAGGATGTTGTTGTTGATCCGCTGTTTCCCCCAGAGAAGAGTTCACCATGTGGCAGACGATTGGGTGGGTTCTGAAACCTTCATTAACCCTGTGTTATAAAAAATCCTAGGTTAAAGTAAACATACACTAACTTGCAAACCAGAGAACCTAAAGTCAAAATAAATATATATACATATTTGTATTAAACTTTGATATGAAATATAACTTTGAAATCAAACCTGTCATAAATCAAATGTGCTATGATATTATTAGATTAATGCATTAATGGAAAACCTTAAAGTAACTTTTATATATATATATATATATATATTTGGAATGCATAATTGAGAAGTAATTTTAATAATTTGCAATTTCTATAATTTACAAATTACAACCGAGACCCCCAAAAAAATAAAATAAAAAATAACATGAATAGGATACCCATATTCATTATCGATGGACCAACCTTTATTTAAAAAACCACAAAATATGGAATTATACATACATTTAATAAGGGAAATATGGAATCATATGGTAAAATTAGCTTTGAAAAGGTGGTATTGCCACTATATTTTTTACTTTTACATAATATATAATAAACCACCAAGCTAAAATGATGGGCGACGTTGAACAAGTATTTTGGAAGTGTCATTTACTTTTAAATATATAATAAAACACCCATGGTTGACTTTTCTCAACATGATAATGCTGGTGACATGGTTTATCCATCCTTATCAATGTAAAATAATAATGAGATGAGATCATTTTTAAAATTTTAAATTATTTAAACTTGTTCTAAATTTCGGTTACTGAAGATGAATTCCACAATTTTTTTTTAAATGTCGGATGTTCTGTTGTACATTGTGGGCTAGCCTTGCTCGGATTGTTGGGATTTTCAAAATCTAGGTTGAATGATTCCAATTTGCTTATCATTATTTAAATATTTAATTTTATATTTTTTAAAATATCCAATTTTATAATTTGAAATTTATTAATATTTCAAAATGATGATAACTTTAAGTATATCTATTATTTATTTAATTTTTGTATAAGATGAAAAATTACTTTTAAATCCAAATACTATTAAAAATATATTTTGAAATCGATAATAACTTTAAATATAATTACAATTAACCTTTTTCACTATCATTTAATTTTAAATTTGGATCGAAATTTATTTTTCTATAACAAAAATATAGAAAATGTTGTTAGTAATTTCAAACTTAGAGATATATAATGGTGATGGTTATTGTTCGTTAAGACCAATGCAGTCTATCAGATCTTAAGAGAGGAGAAAGAGTCTAAGTTTGATTCTTCAAAACCTTGTTTCTATGGTCAAAGAGAAGGGAAATAAGTGCTCCAAGATCGCTATAGGTGGGTTGGCTTAATAGGTCAAGAAGATTGGAAGTGTGACAAATGGTAGGGAATTGAGAGTGAATATGAGTAAGAGTCAAGCAATCTAAAAGTAAGTGTTTTTCATCTTCCACCTACTTAGAATCGCAAATATGACAGATTCTATTGTTCCAAGGGGTCTTGGGAATAGACCATCGCCTAGTCTCACTCCGAAGCTCATGAGAATTAGTTAGTATCTTAGCGATATTCATTTTTTTCTTATTGCTAGACAACATAGTGAGATAAATTTGATTATCAAGGGTGAGGTTGATCACTTCCTTATAGTATCTTAGCTTTCTTTTACCCTCCAACTCTTGATCCTCCCACAGCTTGTCCTTAAACTTGGAGGTAATAGTATTTTTGATATTATCTTTGCTTCCCATACTGAGCTCCTCCTTAATTCCCCAATGGTTGAGTCAGGATTTGGCATCGTTACGCCACCCGCACTTAAGATGAAGGTGAGGGTTTTGAATACATTTAGAAGAAATTTTAGGGAGCCTTCTTGATTCCATGTTATCAAGCTTCTTCTAATACATCAGATATCTAAACACAGCCGTACTTTCAATGGGGGACAAACCAGATTTAATCAAGAGGATAACATAGGTCCCTTGATCTTAAGGTTGTAGGTTATGAATTGCTTTTGAATCATCTCAATCTTCCTCCATGACTTTCTGGATATACTGCAACCCCAAATGTTTCCTATTAAAAAAGAGAATTCATTTATTGATATTGAACCTTTGTGATATGCAAGGTTGATAATGTTGGGTAAACGTCATGTTAGCAAAAATTTTTATTTTTATTTTTTATATTAACATTTAATGTTATGATGGAGATTAGAATAAGTTGTCCAACATAATTAATTAACACATTACCTCTATTTTTATATTAACAATATGTATATTTTTTTAGACACACAAACTTGAAATATATGTAAATTTTTAATGAATTTATATATGAAAATGTTGTTTACGTTTCTCGTTTACATGACATGTCCTTGATTTCACTTAATATATTTATTTAATTAATTAAACAAAAGATGAAATCAAAATTATATATATATATATATATGATCAGCGTATCAAATATTAAATGTCTATTGATAAATTTGAAAATTTTAAACCTTGAAAAAGGAAACAATTTAATTTTCATTAATGTCTAAATATAATTATTTTTAATTATTGTTGTTTTTAATATTGTTTAGTGATTTTTTATTTATTAAAAAAATACATCTTGAAATGAAAAAAGAAATTTGGGATGGCATATCAAATATGAAATGTCTACAAATTTGAAATTTTATAATATTTCAAATTGGTAAAGAAATATGTTTTGAGAAAATTATAATATCAATTGAGAAATGGCATATTAACTTATCATATAAATTGAGAAATAGAGATACTAATTTTCCTTACGTTTACAATCTGTTCGGTATATATTGCTATAAAGATTGTTACATTACTATATTCCTAAGGGTTTTTATTTCTTGGGTTTATAGTGTTATTCCATAGGGTTTACTATTCCCTTCCCTTTATAATATTTATAAATGGAGAATGTTTGGTTGTGGAAATAAGTTATGAGGTGGTTGATTTTAACAAGACAATAGCTAGATTGGAGGTTTTCTATATGTCATCTTTTTGAAAATATTGATACATTGTTTTTAGATGTTTCAATGTTAAATATTGTGTGCATTTTGTTGACATCGTTTTTTTTTTTCTATGCCATAAAATTTGCAATGTCTTCTTGTGTTCAACAAAGTTCTTCGTGTAACCATGGATGCAACTATTTGGGAGTTTTTACCATTTGAAATTATTGCACTTGTTTTCATTGGCTTCCTTTGTCTGTGTTTATGAGATTTAAGTTGGTTTACAAACAATGGTGTCTTTTTTTGGAAGACCCAATCTTTCTTACTGGTTGTGATCATTGTGGTGTCAAAGAGTTTGCCTTTTTTGCTTTAGCAGTTCGTACAAGCCTTGGTTGTTTCGTTGGGTCTTGCCTTAGTGATAAGGGAGTAATATATTCCATGTTTTTCCATTTTCTTGAATCTAGATTTAAAATTGAAAGCATTGTTGGATCGATGATTCTATTCGGTTCGCCTCCAAATTATTTGGGTTTTAAGATTTTATTTGTTGTAGGCTTTTAGAAAGACGTTTAGAAATATTGATTTTCTTCATCTTGGTGAGCAAGGATTCTTATCCGTTTTACAAAAATGTAGCCCTCATAAATATGTTTGGGTTTATTTGAAACATGTGTCCTATGGGATGGATCCACATTTTTTACTCTGTAGCAGTGATGACATGGGTTGGAGGAGAACAATACTTCCTTATGGTTGGGTTTTTATTTCTTGGGTTTAACCTTTGGGTTTATAGTCTTATTACCTAGGGTTTATTATTCCCTTCCCTTTATAATATTTATAAATTGAAAATGTTTGGTTGTGGAAATAAGTTAGGATGTGGTTGATTTTCATATTACAATAGCCAGATTGGAGGTTTTTAATATGCCATATTTTTGAAAATATTGATACAGTTTTTTTAGATGTTTCAATGTTGAATATTATGTGCATTTTGTTGACATCGTATTTTTTTTCTATGACATAAAATTTTTAGTGTCTTATTTTCTTTCAGCAAAGTTCTTTGTGTAACCATGGATGCGACTATTTGGGAGTTTTACCATTTAAAATTATTCACTTTTTTTTCGTTGGCTTCCTTTGTCCGTGTTGATGAGATTTAAGCTGGTTTACAAAAAAAGGTGTCTTTTGTTGGAAGACCTGGTCTTTCTTGCTCGTTGTGATCATTTTTGTGTCAAAGGGTTTGGATTTATTACTTTAGCAGTTCATACAAGCCTTGGTTGTTTCATTGGGTCTTACCTTAGTAATATCTTCCATGTTTTTCCCTTTTCTTGAATCTAGATTTAGAATTGAAAATGTTGTTGGATCGATGATTCTATTCACTTCACCTCCAAATTATTTGGCTTTTCAGAGTTTATTTGTTGTCAACCCTTTTAAAAAGACGTTTAAAAAGATTGCTTTTCTTCATCTTGGCAAGCAAGGATTCCTATCTAGTTTGAAAAAATATAGCCCTTAGAAATATGTCTGGGTTGATTTGAAACATGTCTCCTATGAGATGGATCCACATGTTTTACTCTATAGTAGTGATGACATGGTTTGGAGGAGAAAAATGCTTCCTTATGGTTGTGTGTCATCGCAGAAGGAGGCTATATTCTATAAAGGAAAAAAAAATTGATTGTATTTGGACAAAGATTATGATGATTATCCTACGTATGGGTACACTACATACTAGCTAGATCTAGAAAGGAATAGTTGGAGTTTTATGTTTGTGCTTATTTCAGATATACATTGTATGGAAATAGGGAACTACAGAAATAAACTTATTTGTTTTGTGAATAATGGTGCTACGTTTGTTTGGTCACTGGAAGAAATAGATAATTTTGAAATTTGGAAACCTTCGAATGAATGAACTATTGAATATTTTGAAGATGAATGGGGGTTCAACTGGACATTTCTTGAAGATATGTATATGGATATAACCAATAAATTCCTAAGGTACCTTTCTTTTCATGTTGTGTAGGAAAAAGTGATTCTTTTGGGTTCCATGGAAGTATAGTTAATGTTATATGATTTGGCGAGTGGGGTTTGCACAGAAGAAATTTTTTATGATGTCTCCATGTTACAAACATTAGGGTTCCATGTTCCAACTATTGATTGTTTCAATGAATACACTGAAAGTGGAAATGTATTCTCACTTGTTCCAAATGCTGATTCTATTGTAGACATACCACCAACAACTGTGGGTGTTGTTATATATTGTTTGAGTGTTGGAGATGTTTGTTACTAAATATTATTGGAAATGTAGACTTTGTCCAATATTTTCAATTTTGAATTTGAAATAATTATGTTTTGAATTTTGATGTATTACTTAACACATATTTATGTTGACACTGAATCTTTCGTTCAGAGATAAATATTACTTTGTATGTTCTTTGTCATGTTCTACAATCTCTCTCAAAGCTTTTGTAGGAAAAAGACATTTTTGGGCAACAATTGTTTGGAAAGGAAATTTTTCAATTTGTTTTCCATTTTTTTAATATATGGTTCGTTTCTTGTCATTTATTTCATATTTTTTTGGTTGTATTTGTTTTTTGTTTAGGAATTGTTCCCTTTGTTTATAGATTGTTATTTGGAAAATATTGGGGGTTCATTATGTTGTGAATATGGGTTTGCTTACTGTCATTGGGGGTTTTGAAAAATAACGTGAGAAAAAAGAGTGATCCAGGTGGATATTGGTGGCCACCCACCTATTCCACTAAGTCAGTTTCATCAGTTTTATTATTTACTATCTTTAACAGTTTTTCAGTTCCTAAACTTCTAGAGTCATTTGGAGGCCCTAAACAACGTTTTTTTGCATGATTTATATATAAATTTGAATAAAATCACATTAGTAGATATATTCCTCGGAGATATGTTTCCAACGAGGTATCATATGCACAAAATGGAGATAATATGACCAAGTTACAACCCTGAGAAGTTGGATGCCCAACTAACCCCAACGGGGCCCATAAAATCTTGGTGTTACATCTCCTCGGGTTAGGGTTTTGGTTGTTTATGGTTTTCTCTTATTGTTCAATAATAAAGAGATGCTTTAGCCTCATTGTAACACAATTTAGAGGCATGTAGCCACCGCATCTCTTCCTAGAGATAAGCTACCATTGCCTGAGTTAGTTTGTTTTCCATTCTATCTATAAGAATTTTTCAGTATTATGAAATGAAGTGTTATTCCTGCTGCATCTCTGTGTTTATGTTTATTTCTACATTTTATTACGTTCCTGCATAAGTCTCGATCAGTGGTATAATAGCGGTCTACTCTTTCTCGATCTTTCTTTGCATGTCCCCAATGAGGTCAGGGTATAAGTAGGTAGGGCTCGATTTGGTTGAAATTTTGTGAGATCAACCTCGCAAACCCTGATGACCTCCTATGGGAGAATAAAAGAAAGACGAGGGAGCAAGAGATCCTATCAAAATATTTCTCGAGGAGACCCTCGAGAAACAAAGGAATTCAATGATGGATAACTTTGTCCAGATATTTCAACGACTACCCACCAACGACACATATTCATCCAACAACCACTATGGAGATGCCACTCCTTTCAATGTACAAGTAAACTTTCACATTTCCATATTTGATGACAAAATAGAGGCAAACACCATAAATAAATGGTTGAATTTGTTGGAAGGGCATTTTTCGGTCCAAGATTTCTCCGATCGAGAAAATATTACCTTTGTGCTCCTTAAAGTTGCCCCCCATGTCAAATATTGGTGGGAAACCTACTATGAACAGAGGGATGAGGAAGAACCCTCATTTTTTTTTTTCTGTTGCACCTGCTTGGAATTCGTCTCGGGATGGCATCAAGGAATAATATTACCCCGTGGGGAGTTATGAGGACAAGTACATCCAATGGACCAAACTATGGCAGCAAAGGGATCAAGATGTGCACGAGATGATGAATTTGTTCGATACCCTGTGCACAAAGTTGGGTATTAAAGATTCAGAGAGACATTTGATGCTCAAGTACCGTAGTTGTTTGCATAGATACATTCATAAGGAAATGGAGTTCCTCGACATTACCTCACTTGGAACGACATATCGATATACCGCCAAGATCGAGCATAAATTCAAGAAGAAGAAGCAAGACTTTGGATCCACAAATTTGAAGCAAGGGAAAGGCACCCCCAAACTGCAGAAGAAGGGGAAAAGCCGAAGCGTGACCACCCAGGACAACCTGCCGAAGCATCAAGTGATGAAAAACACCACAAAGGGAAAGAAGGACATGGGGAAGTGGTGTGAATTCCATAAATGCTCCACTCATAACACAAGTGAGTGTCGAGCCAAACAGTACTAGTGGCCAAGATTAAGGCATCCGAAACAGATGCATGTTCTGATTCTGAGTCAAAACTAGACAAAGGGAAGAAAATAATTGATGCGGAATCGAGTGCCACTGTTGCCACCATAAATATCCAGAAGGAGGAACCTGAAGATCCAGAGGAGGGGGAGTGCCTCTTCCATTCCCATATGTGGGTGAAGGGTTCTCCACTACAATTCATTGTTGATAATGGAAGCCAAAAGAACCTCATTTCAGCAGAGTTAGTGAAGCGGCTTGGCCTACCGACAACAATAAACCCGCTACCGTATACCATCGTGTGGCTTCACCAAGGAAGAGATCTCCGTGTCAACCAGCAATGTCGCCTTCCCTACAACATCAAGCCCTTCACGGATGAGGTACTGTGTGATATTGTTCCTATTGAATTTTGATGTATTATTAGGAAAACCATAATTGTGGAAGAGACACATTGTGTATGAGTCTAGGCCTCATTCTGTTATTATTACTTTGGGAAATATACCAGAGGTAGTACTGCCTTCCACCATCTCTTTGATTACTACAAATAAATGCAATAATATTATTTCCCAAACCAAGAAATTTGTTTTCAGTATGGTTTTCCCATAGGGCAAGAAGAATATTGTGGCTGCATAGCCGCAGATGGACAAAGTCATGGAGAAATACAAGGATATTTTCTCCTCACCCATAGAGGCTCCTCTACACTGTCAGGTCAAACACTCCATTGATCTGACCCCAGGCACGCCATTAGATAATGAGTTGATCTATCGACACTCTGTTATGGAAAATGATGAAATCAAGAGATAGACCCAAGAGCTGTTGCAAAAAGGGAAGATCAGGCCAAGCTCCTCACCCTGTGGGAGCCCGATCGTGTTGGTATAGATGAAGGGCAACAACTGGAGACTCTGTATTGACTAAAGGGTGCTGAACAAGATCATAGTCTGAAATCGGTATTCAATCCCATAGATTGATGACCTCCTGGAGCAACTCAGGGGGGGGGGGAAGTATTTCAGTAAGATCGACTTGAATTATGGGTATCACCAGGTACCAATCGAACCCTTCGATGTGTGGAAGAATTCCTTCAAACCCAAGGAGGGCCTCTTTGAATGGATAGTCATGCCTTTCTGTTAAATTTCGATAACCATGGTGTGTTCTATGCTTAATGAAAATTTAATTCAATATTTCTTAGGCCCGATTCAATTTATAAATCACTTAAACATGAAATTAAAATGATGATAGAACACAATAATAGATCAACAGAAGACAAGCCAATAATATCGATCAAATTTTACAATTCTTCTTGCCCAACAAAGATATAGGATAGTGTGAGTTACGACAGTCAACATGATGCACCAATGAGCAAAGTATTTCTCAACATTAGATTAGGAAACCCTCCAAAATGTCACACAGAGCCCTAAAAAACAGCTCATCAAAAGTCAACGTTGGTCAACCAAACTCAATGCAGAAAAGTCAACACAGGATAGTCAATGCAGACGGTTAATGCTACAGATTTAGGGCTTCGAACAACCTACTCCTTTTTCCTCGATTTTTGTGCCCAATTGTACGACCTTCAAAAATCAGATTTTCAACAAATTTTGGAGGTCAAATGGTGAAGGGTTGACCACGATCAATGGTGGTTAATGCACATCAAACAACCCTAAAACAGATCCACAGATTTTTTGAGCTTTAGCTCCGCACGTGTGAAGGAAAGAGGCCTCCAAAAGCTATCAAACCTCCAATCATATCACAATGAGAGAATGTGTGATGATATGATGAGAAAATTATCTCTAAGTCTCTCCAATTTATATCCATTAGTGAGGGTGTGTGACACATCTATTAGGCTTGTGAGCCTACATTAGAAATCTGGTCATCCTAGCACATGTGTGGAAAATAAAATCAAAATATATGTTCTGTTCATCCAAACAAGATGATCTTTAGATCAATCTTGCACCTCTCCGAAAGAGGAATCTAACAAAAATATAATCATCATCATATGAGTAGTGCAACCTAGAGTTTGGAACTAGTTGCCCAAAATTAACACTCCCTCTCAACTAAGGAGAACTCCATCTGTCCACCTGTGCCATCCAGATATCAATACCATCATGTACCATCATATATCATTGTGCATCATCCTGTCGTAACTTGCTTTGCTGGCTCTCGTTGAAAATAGAACAAAGAGAGTGAGTCACAAAGACATCACGCTTTGCTGACCCGAAGTTAGCTTCGACTCAAAAGAGTCATATACTACCCTGAAGTTAGTTTACTGACATGAAGTCAGTTTAGAGGATAAAACCTCAATAAACTAAAAAATTGTCACATACTAACCCGAAGTTAGTTTACTGACCCGAATTCATTTTAGAGGATAAAACCTCAATAAACTCAAAAGGAGTCACATATTGACCCGAAGTCAATTTAGAGGATAAAACCTCAACAGACTTGATCCCAGATCAAGGTGTTGGACACATGCCATCCTAGACATAGAGAGTAGAAAAATATCTGAAGCGTCCATCGGTCTTTTTATTGGTCCCTATCCACATTTCCCACCTCATTGGCCAAATGAGAGGTACTTCCCATGAGTCCAAAATTCCATGGGTAGGATGCGTGTAGGGCATAGAACAAAGAGAGGAGAACCAACTCAATATCATAATGGTGGGGCAGAAGCACAACAAGGTTCAACAAGTCTAGCCCCATGTGTGCTTATATCTCTAAGAAGTTATCCCCAAGTCCCCTAGACCTCCCAGAGCTCATATTCCAACTCAAGTAGGAACCTCAGAATAAGGTATTTCCATGATTCCAAGCTTCTCATAGAAGGTTAGGAACTTGATGTTCCTCAAGGGCTTCATGAGAATATCTGTGACCTGCTCATCAGTTCCTATATGATCAAGCCTTATAGTGTCTCATTGTACCATATCTCTGATAAAGTGGAACCTGATATCAATATTCTTGGATCGATCGTGGAAAATAGGATTCTCAGAAAGACAAATCCCACTTTGGTTATCACAAAGGATAATGGTGGTATATAGCACATGCCCAAGCATCTCACTGAAGAGCTTTCACAACCAAACAAATTCATTACAAGACATACTCACCTCACTTTATTCAGCCTTAGCGGTGCTCAAATCCACCGACTTCTGCTTCCTACTCATCCAGGATATCGAAGCAAAACCCAAGGTGAAGCAACATCCATATGTGCTCTTGCGATCCACCACAATGTCAGCCCAATCGGCATCAATATATACATGGATTATCAAACTCCTGGTAGTGTATCTCAGCCCATGGTTAATTGTGCCCCGAAGATATCTCAATAGATTCTTGGCACCAATCCAGTGAATGTCATGAGGATCAACCATATTTTGACTCAAAGTGTTCACATCAAAACATATGTCTGGACGAGAGTTCACTAAGAACATCAGGTCCCCCACGAGTTGTCGATACTCAGTGGGATTTCCCAGCACAGTCCCTACATTTTTTACTCACAACTTCTTAAAGTTGAGTTCCATAGGTGTCAACATAGAATTACAATCCATCATCCCAAATCTATCCAGTAGCTTCACGCCATATTTTCCTTGAGAAATGAAAATCTTGCCTGGCCTCTGCTAAACCTCCAAGCCCAGGAAGTAATTCATCAGTCCTATGTATTTCATATAAAACTCATAAGCTATCTCCCTCTTACACTAATAAATGAGAGGGTCAACACCTATCATGAAGAGATCATCCACAAAGATAAATATCATGAGAGGAATTTCTCTATCAATCTTAAAATAAAGGTTTGGATCAACATTACTTCGAGTGAAGCCCAACTTCATGAAGTAGCTATCTATCCTCTTGTTGAGCTCCAAGAATGTTCTTTCTTCCACCACATTCCACTCCATTTCTTTTGTCCATTGTTAATCTCAGGCTCAAATGATCAATAGAATTAGTTAAAATTGCTTTGAGAATGAATATCATGACTAACTTGCTATGTTTTTATGATTTTTTCATTGTAGTACTTTTTGAACTAAATCTAGCTACAGAATGCAAACATTCTGTAGCTAGTTGACAATTCTGTAGCCATCTTCATGTCTACACAGGTTCCAGGTGTCATCTCAGAGAAAAGCACATATGGTCGTATTCCACATCATCTCCTTATTATTTGTTGCTCTCCACGAAGTTTGAACGGAATCCTGTAGGTGGTTATGTACGTGGGAACTCAAATTAGGAGGTAGACTCCTAACAGGATAAGGACATTCCAGATGTCCTTAATCATATTACGAGACCACCTTCAGAGTTCTAGTTTGATTCTAATTAGGAAAGACAATTATTCCTATGTTATCTCAGATACGGTTATGTAATTTTGTTATAAATATGCTCGGGAAACCGAGGGACAAGGTTAGATTTTATGGTTGATTGCTAGATTTCAGAAGTCCGAAAACACTCTGTTTTGAAGTAATTTCTCTTTAATGAAAAAAGCATCATTTTCTTGAAAGCGTTGAATCAATCTTGAAGTAGATTTTGTGCTACTCTGGTGGTAGAGGGCCCTTGCTACCTGAGCAACCTTGTTTATACGGTTTAGATAAGTATTTTAGTCTCGTTTTCATTTCTAGCTTAAGTATATTTCTGAAGTTTATGTTTCATACTTGTTTCATTAATCATTACAGCTATACTTACTCTTATAAACTCTTCCAAAATATCATTATGATGAATAAGGCATAGCTGTGGTATTGTAGGTTTTATTTGCATTTCCTTTCATTAATTATCACAGTTAGACTTACTCTAATAAACTCTTCCAAAATATCATCACGATGAATAAGGCATAGCTGTGGTATTGTAGGTTTTAGTTGCTTGTTTACACTAAGTGTCACAGCCAGTCTTACTCTTACAAACTCTTCCAAAAAATCATAAAACACTAAACACAACGTAGTGAGAAACAAATACCTAGGCACATATAGTGCACCACACTTCAACAGTTTACCAACCCTGGTTGACAATTAATGAACTCAATTTAGGAACACTAGGTTGAGCACAAACATTTTGGCACCGTTGCCGGGGAAGTGTAACTAGGTAGCCTTGTTTCTTAACTCCCAAAAAAATGATATGCATAGAGAGAGAGACTCAAGGGGTAGATTCATAAGAAGCAGAAGCAGAAGTTTGATTCCTAGAACACCACTTGTTTCACCTAGACCAAGAGCCAGCACACCTCCAACTCAGACCCACATTCCATCCTTTACTGATCCTAAACTTCTAGAAGACTTAAGATCAGATATTCCATTAGAAAGACCTTCCACTTCATCCATTGAACCTGTCTTAGAAGAAGATTCAAGGACTCCTACTGGAGACACAAACTTTTCCACTTCCACAGAAGAATCAACTATGGCAGAAGAAGGGGGAGGAGGAGTCTTTAATGGAGAACACACATTATTTGGAGGGGGTAGAGGTAGAGGTAGAGGAGAAGGAGGTAGAGGTGCATAAGGTGAAGGAGGCAGAGGAAGAGGTAGAAGAGAGATGGGAAGCTCTTTTGGGTTTCCTATAGTAGATGAAGAAACCAATACAACTATGAAAAATATTTCACTCTCTGTCCTTCCAAACTTCTATGGACTTAAAACTGAAGATCCTGAAACCTTCCTATTTGAATTTGAAGTCCTGTGTAGAACTTATGACTACTTACAAGATGCTCAAAAACTTAAAATATTCCCTTCAACATTGAAAGGAGCAGCATTTAAGTGGTTTATGAGTTTGATCAACAGTTCTATTAGGACATGGGAAGACACGAAACAAGCATTCCTAGAGAGGTATTTGGATTATTGAATGCCAATCAATCATAAGGAGGAAGTGTTTAAGATGTTACAAAAAGAAGATGAAAATTTGGAAGATTTGTTGGAGAGATTTCATTACAACATCAAAAGAGCAAAAATGAAGAACTTAGATCAAGACACTTTAAAAGCTCTCTTGTTGAAGACAATTAGGGATGAATGGTTGGATATCCTTAACATGATGGGAAAAGGGGATATATCTCAGCTCACATTACCTAAAATATCTAAGTTATGTATTAACCTTTCAAGAGGGAAATCCAAAACTGTAAAAGGCCCAAGAGACCCTGCTCTTGCAAGGGAAAGTAAGTCTGCTTCTGGGACAGTAAGTAGGGCAGAAATAGGACATATGCTTGATGATTTCAAATTTGATATCTTAGGGAGTCTTATTAAACAAGTAGACACCCTTAAGTTACAAAACAAGCAAAAAGCTGAATCTGATGCCTTAGCAATCTTTTGTCCCAAATGTAGAAATAAGCATGCCTTGAGAGAGTGTCATTTGGATGAAAAAGTTGTAGAGAATTGTGTAATTTGTTCAGAAAAACATGAGACCAAGAGTTGTCCTTCACTTCCTAGTCTTAAAGCTGTCTTTCAAGAGGAAACTTCTGCAAATTCCACATAATCTCTTAATTTTGTCTCTAGAAGGCCTTGGCAAGGACCTCAAACACAAGGATTTCATGATCAAATGTATAATCAACCCCCACCAAATTGGAATTCTTGGCAGAAACCTTGGCCCCAATTTCAAAATCAATCTCAAGCTTGGGCACAAGGTTCAAAAAATCCCTATGGAAGATACTCTCAGTACTATCAGTATCCACCATCCTATCCACCATATCCACATTTTTCTCCTCAACAAAATTTTCAACAAAATCCTCAAAATCCACAACATCAAAATCAACCACTCCCATTACCATTTCCTCATAAATCAAATCAGTTGCCTGCTCAACCCATACCAAACCCCAACAATAAAAATCCTCATAATACATACATGATAGAAGGCCAATAGTTTCCAACTTATTTAATTACTCCTCTAGACCTTAGTGATGTTCAACTTAGGTCTGGAAGAATACTTGAAAAGAGGAAACCTTCTATGATTATACAAGAACAAGACAACTCTGAGGAAGACTCTCTACGGGAAAATAAAAGTCTTGAAGAAGACACATCTTTTCAAGACCCAAACATTGAAAAATCAAAACAAAAAGAACCAATAATTTCAACTCATGTATTAGAGCATCCATCAACATCCACTCCTACACCTCCCTTTCCAGAAAGATTACAAATTGATAGGGGTGTAGAAAAACAAATTATGGTGCCTAATTATGATTTCCTAGGTGAGCTGAGAAATGTTTGCATTAAGATTCCATTATTACAAGCCATCAAGGAAATTCCAATTTTAGCAAAAACAAGTTGAATATGAAGAAAACAAGAAAAAGAATAAGAGAGACAAAGAAAATTCAACTGGCAGGAAAAATAGCAGATATCATGATGGGTAAGATTGATATTCCAAAGTATCTAGACCCAGGAAATCCAGTTGTTAAAATTCACATCAATGGAATTGAAATCCAAAACACACTCATTGATTTAGGAGCAACAATCAATATCATGAGTAGACAAATCATGGATAAACTGAAACTTCCTAATCTTCTCTTTACACCCACATTATTACAATTAGCAGACAGATCTGTGATCAAACCCGATGGGGTAATAGAAGACATTCCAGTGTCCCTAGATTCTTGGGAGTACCCTGTGGATTTTATGATCCTAACTCCTAAGAATAATCTAGGAGGGCATCCAATTATATTAGGAAGACCTTGGTTAGCTACAGCTGATGCTTTCATTAGTTGTAGATCTAGTGATATGTACATCTCTGATGGTAGTTCAACTAAGAAATTCACTTTGTATCCTCCAGCAAGGACAATTACAGATTTAGATGATACTCAATGGATAGAGGATGAAGAAGACTTACAACCTCTCTTCACAATTTTAGAAATTAGTGAAGATAGTCAAATTCTGAATACTTTACAAAACTTTAAATCCTCTTCGGAATGCAAACATGAACAATTTCAAGAACAATCCAACATTGAGTTTTTATCATCAAGACAGATGTCTCTTCACTCTATGGATAAATTTGGCAGCTCTACAAGTGAGATATTCCCAGGCAAAACTTTAAACATAAACAAGAACCTAGAAAAATCTCAACAAGAAGAGCTAGTCAAAATTTTACAGAGACTTTTTTCTGCATATGCATGGGAGTACACTGATATGAAAGGGATAAGCCCCAAGACTTGCACTCATCACATCTACATAGAGGAAAATTGTAAACCAATCAGACAACCTCAAATATGGATGAATCCAAATCTTAGGGAGATTGTTAAAGAAGAATTGCAAAAATTGTTGAATGTCAACTTTATCTATCCTATTTCAGATAGTCAGTGGGTTTCTCCTTTGGTAATTGTGCCAAAGAAAAATGGTAAATGGAGGGTATGTATTGACTACCGAGAATTAAAAAAAGCTACTCTTAAAGATCATTTTCCCCTACCTTTCATAGATCAGGTGTTAGATACCTTAGCTGGAAAAAAGTACTTCTCATTTCTAGATGGGTTTAGTGGTTATAATCAAATTCAAGTAGCACTTGAGGACCAAGACAAAACCACATTTACCTGTCCTTGGGGTACCTATGCTTACCGAGTATTGCCATTTGGATTATGCAATGCACCTCCAACATTTCAAAGGGCAGTATTAGGATTTTTTTCAGATCTAATACATGATTGTGTAGAGGTATATATGGATGATTTCACAGTTTATGGAAACACATTTGAAGAAGCCTTGGTAAACTTGGAAAAAGTCTTAAAAATATGTAAAGAAGAAAATATTTCACTTAGTCATGAGAAGTGTTTTATGATGTTTACTGAAGGAATTGTTTTAGGACATCACATTTCAGGGGATGGGATTAGAGTTGATGAGTCAAAAGTTGAAGTCATCTCCAACTTATCTATTCCAAGTTGTCAAAAAGATGTTAGGAGTTTTCTTGGATTTACAGGGTATTATCGAAGATTTATAGAAAACTTCACTAAGATAGCATCTCCACTCTTCAAATTACTTACCAAAGACTGTGAATTCAATTGGAATTCTGATTGCCAATTAGCCTTTGAGACCCTGAAAACAAAAATTTCTGAAGCACCTATTTTAAGGGGACCTAACTAGAAGTTACCTTTTCATATTTCAACAGATGCCTCAGATACAGCTCTAGGAGCAGTATTGGGACAAAAAGACCTGATTCCTTATGCCATCTACTATACTAGTAAAAATTTGACTCCTGCAGAGTTAAAATATACTGTAACTGAAAAAGAGTTTTTAGCTGTTGTTCATGCCATAAACAAATTCAGACACTATATAACAGGCTATGAAACTTTTGTTCACACAGATCATTTTGCAATTAGATACTTAATGAACAAATCAATTACTAATGGCAGAGTCATAAGATGGTTATTGCTTTTACAAGAATTCAACATTACCATTCTAGATAGGCCTGGAAAACAAAACACAGTAGCTGATTTCCTATCTAGACTCCAAAACATCAAAGATGATACTCCAGTTGAAGATCAATTTCCTGATGAATATCTTTTTGCAATTTCTACCCAAACTCCTTGGTTTGCTGACATTGCTAATTATTTAGTTTCAGGAAAATTTCCTTCAATAATGAATGCAAGAGATAAAAGAAAAATCATTTATGACAGTGCAAAATATTCATGGGTTACTAATGAGTTGTACAAGACTGGTCCAAATTTTATCATTAGGAGATGTGTTCGGGAAGATGAGATGCCTGAGATTCTCAAAGCATGTCATGATGAACCTTATGGCAGACACTTTGCTGATAAGAGGACAACCTATAAGATCCTTCATTTAGGATATTATTGGCCATCCCTGTTTAAAGATGTTAAAGAGTATGTAAAAAGGTGTGACAGTTGCCAAAGGGTAGGGAAACCTTCTTCTTCAGGTGAGATGCCATTACAACCTCAGGTACATATTGAACCTTTTGAAAAATGAGCTTTGGATTTTGTAGGACCTACTAGTCCTCCATCAAGACAAAAGAGATACATATTAGTTTTCACTGATTATGTTACCAAATGGGTAGAGACCAAGCCATTACTTTTTGCTACTGAAGCATCTGTAGTTAATTTTATTTTTGAGGATATTTTTACTTGTTTTGGTGTCCCAAGGGAAATTGTTACAGATCAAGGAGCTCAATTCACATCAAGGCTAGTGGAACAAATGATGGAGAGATACAAAATCAGACACAGAAAATCTACTCCCTATCATCCACAAGCAAATGGTCAAGTGGAATCTACTAATAAGGTCATTGAAGGGATCCTAACAAAGACTGTTCATTTACATAGAAGAGATTGGGTAGATAGGCTTCTTGAAGCCTTGTGGGCCTATAGAACTACATGGAGAAGCACAATAGGCCATACTCCTTATGAACTTGTTTATGGAAAGCAAGTTTTGTTTCCCATAGAGTTCCAGATTCAAACTTTCAAAATGGCAGTTCAGCTAGGACTTGATCTAACAGAGGCACAAAAACACAGATTGGAGCAGATTAATGAATTGGATGAGATCAGACAAGATGCAGTTCAGAAAACAAGTATAGTCCAACAACAAAGGACTAGATGGCATGACAAGTACATCAAGGAGAAGAAGTTCAAAGAAGGTGACTGGGCTCTCTTGTTTGATTCAAAGTTCAAGGATTTTCAAGGTAAATTTCAAACACATTGGCTTGGGCCATATGAAATTGTGAGAATTTTTGACAATGGAGCAATAAAAATCAGGACAATAGATGAAGAAGAGGTTACTTTTCTTGTGAATGGTCATAGATTGAAGCTGTATCACAAACCATTCTCAAGAGAAGAATTTGTCAAGAAGTTCCAGGAAAACAGTGATGTGAAGTTAATGAAGAAGAATATTTCTTCTTCATCAACTTAATTGAATTTTCTGAAGTCAGATATATTAAAAAAAAAAGTATAAACATGAAAACCAATCACTGATTGGCATGTTTATACATAAAAGATAGAGTGAAAATCAGAATTTTTCTGACACTCTAACTTTTCCATTTTTTTATTTTTTATTTATTTATTTATTTTTTTGCTGCAAGCAGCTGTTACAAAATCATAAGTGCAGATCCATTTCACTTATGGTCCATCTCATTTCATCCATTCATATTCCATTTCATTCATTCATCCATACTCCATTTCACTTCATTCATTCATACTTCACTTCATTCCATATTTCATTCATTTCATTCCATACTTCATCCACCTCATTTCAATTCCAGATTTTTAAAGTTTGATGTTTTTCTGCAATTAAATAATACATATCGTGCATTGCAGCCCACTTCTCATACTTCACTCCATTTCATAAGTTGTGATCCATTCCACTCCATTATTCATTTCATTCATACTCCATCCTACCATATTTCATTATTCATTTCATACAACCTTTCATCATTCCAGCTTCAAACCATATTCAAAGTTCTCTACAGGTACATTCTGCAATCAATCAGACATTCTGCAGCCAGTCAGACATTCTGCATCCAGACAGACATTCTGCAGCCAGAGAGCCTGAAAGCACTGTCTAGTAATCATTTGATCGGCAACAAAATGATCCTGCATATCCAAGAACAAGCAAATTCAAGGGAGTTATGAAGACTCAAAAAGTAATGATTTTCAGGGGAGAACAAAGCATATGAAGATCACAAGAAAATCAAAGCAAAGGCAAAGGTATGAAATTATTATGGTGACATATCATGAAATTTTTTAGCATAGTTCAGTTATATATTATTCAAAAAGTTGTTTTAATTAATTTTGTTGATCATGCCTAAAAAACCTCCCGCAAAAACTTTGGATAAAACTCCTTCTATTCCGCCATTTCAAAACCCATATCCGATCATCATTTAAAAATATAAACGGTTAAAGTGCTGAAGTGATTGGATTAGTCACGTCATTGAGCATTTAATGATGATTTTTGAATTCGTTACAAAATATCTCCGCGGTCTTTCCTTCTGTGATATCTTTCAACTCATATACATCATCCTCACCTCATTATATTCATTCCGTAACCACTCCATATCACTCTTTCCCATAGCCAAATTTTAACCATTTCGGTCTGTGAGATAGAGGCATCTCTGTAACAACCATTGTCACCGTGAACAGAGGAAACATTTGTGGGACAAAAACAACTTGTTAGCGACCATTCTCACCATGAGCAGAAGACTAGTGAATTGAAGATTGAAGAAGAAGTTATGGGCCTCATCGTGAGAACTGAACCAGTTGGCACTAAGTACTTGGAAGGATATCCCCAAATTAGAGAAATCTTACAACAAGCAGGATGGTTTCAATTCCTTGAAAAATTCAGTGGCTTCCACAAAGAGGTTACTAAAATTTTTGCAAGATCCTTTAATGGAGCCGAGGTTGAAGTTGGAGATATTAAATTCACTGTCACAGAGGATTTTATTGCAGAAGAAACATGATTGCCTAGACAAGGAGAAAGGTGGTTTAAGAACAGAGAATTTCATAACGAAACATGGAAGCAGATACTCAAGTCACCAGGTATGGATGTCACCATTTTAAAAAAGGGTATCCCTAGCTCTGCATTAAAGAACAAATGGAGGAACATGTTGCTTATCCTGCAAAAATTCATCACTTGTGAAGGTAGATATGGTACTTTCTATGTTTACCATATTCGATTGATAATGCATTTTCTAGAAGAAGAACTCAACTTGCCATTTTTCTTGCTTCATAGTTTAAAGAAAATGGCTTCAAGTGTTCAAAAGAGAATTCAATTTCTAGAGACAACTTTATACCACCATGGTTTATTCAAGATATTAATTGAACATCATTTAGCAAAAATGAGAGATACTTGGGATGACTTCTTGGTGAGAAATCACTTTGAGGAACCAAAGGAATCTCCACCTGAAGATAAACCTACAAAAAGAAGCAGAAAATGGAAATCCTCCAAAAATGAAACTGGTAAAACAATAAAAGAAAGCAGTGAAGAAATGATTTCTGAAAAGTTTGTTCAGATTAAGAAGCATCTTAAGAAAGAGAGAATCATAAGAAAATTTTCCAGAGAGAAAGGAGAAGGGCCATCTCAACCGAGAAGGAGCCACAGACTTAGGTGGATACTAAAGAAAAAAAAAGTTAAACAAACTGGAGTCATAAACATAGAAGACGAAGAAACACCTACTGAGCAGGATTTTGATGAAGAAGTTCCAGAAATTGACCCAGCACAACAAGAAATTTACAACTATGTTGAGTCATTTGAGAGAAGAGCTTCAGAAAGTAGAGACAGAACCCCTAGTCCACCAGAGTCCGAAATAGATGTGCTAAGAAGAGATAAGTACGAGCTATAAGTACTTAATAGGCATATCAGGACTGAAAATGATATTTTGAGGGAGCAAGTTAAACTAAAAACCAATATGAATTCAACCTTGTCTCTACAAATGGACAAAGTGGAAAAGGCCAATGAAAAATTGAAAAAGAGAAACAAAAGGTTAATTAGGGCACTTACCAATTTAAGGTTCAAGTTAGTCATCAGGAAGCTCAGAAGGTCTTTAACTACCAGGAAAAGCAGAAGAAGAGGGTTGGATGTTCTTGCAGAGGTCTCAGAGTTCATGGAATAGTTGCATGAGGACATGCAAGAATCTAGCAGTGGGGGTATGTTGAGCTCCAAGAATGTTCTTTCTTCCACCACATTCCACTCCATTTATTTTGTCCATTGTTAATCTCAGGCTCAAATGATCAATAGAATTAGTTAAAATTGCTTTGAGAATGAATATCATGACTAACTTGCTATGTTTTTATGATTTTTTCATTGTAGTACTTTTTGAACTAAATCTAGCTACAGAATGTAGACATTCTATAGCTAGTTTCCAATTCTGCAGCCGTCTTCATGTCTACACAGGTTCTAGGTGTCATCTCAGAGAAAATCACATATGGTCGTATTCCACATCATCTCCTTATTATTTTTTGCTCTCCACGAAGTTTGAACGGAATCCTGTATGTGGTTATGTACGTGGGAACTCAAATTAGGAGGTAGACTACTAACAGGATAAGGAAAGTCCAGATGTCCTTAATCATATTACGAGACCACCTTCAGAGTTCTAGTTTGATTCTAATTAGGAAAGACAATTATTCCTATGGATCTCAGATACGGTTATGTATATTTGTTATAAATATGCTCTGGAAACCGAGGGACAAGGTTAGATTTTATGGTTGATTGCTAGATTTCAGAAGTCCGAAAACACTCTGTTTTGAAGTAATTTCTCTTTAATGAAAGAAGCATCATTTCCTTGAAAGCGTTGAATCAATCTTGAAGTAGATTTCGTGCTACTCTGGTGGTAGAGGGCCCCTGCTACCTGAGCAGCCTTGTTTACACGGTTTAGATAAGTATTTTAGTCTCGTTTTCATTTCTAGCTTAAGTAGATTTCTGAAGTTTATGTTTCATACTTGTTTCATTAATCATTACAGCTATACTTACTCTTACAAACTCTTCCAAAATATCATTATGATGAATAAGGCATAGCTATGGTATTGTAGGTTTTAGTTGCATTTCCTTTCGTTAATTATCACAGTTAGACTTACTCTAATAAACTCTTCCAAAATATCATCACGATGAATAAGGCATAGCTGTGGTATTGTAGGTTTTAGTTGCTTGTTTACACTAAGTGTCACAGCCGGTATTACTCTTACAAAATCTTCCAAAACATCATAAAACACTAAACACAACGTAGTGAGAAACAAATACCTAGGCACATATAGTGCACCACACTTCAGCAGTTTACCAACCCTGGTTGACAATTAATGAACTCAATTTAGGAACACTAGGTTGAGCACAAACACCTCTCATACCAAGCCCCGGGGGCTTAATTCAACCCATAGAGGGATTTATTTAACCTGCATACATAGGTTTCTCTATCTCGGACTTCAAGCCCCAGAGGTTGCTCCAGTTACACCTCTTCCTTTATAGAACCATGTAGAAAAGCAGACTCCACATCCATTTTATGGAGACTCCATCCTTGCATTGCAATAAGGGAAATGATAGATAAAATGGTGGTATAATGGGCCACAGGTGAAAATATATCATCATAATCTATTCCGTCCTTTTGAGAGAAGCCTCACGCAACAAATATTTCCTTGTACTTTTCAACACTTCCATCAGATCCATGCTTGATCTTATAGTGCCATTTCGAGGTGACAACAGATTTGTCCTTCAATCTCGAGACCACTTCCCAAACATCATTTTTCATAATGGAGTCATATTATTCGTGCATAGAATCCTTCCAAACCTTATGCTTTATGACATCTTCAAATGATTCATGATCAGATTGTACAATTGTACTCATGGCTACTAGATACTCTTGGTATCTATTCGACTTCTTGCTTTCATGGAATGTCCCCCTTGGGGAAATATGTCTCTCAACATATTTGAGAGTATCCATAAGCCATGAGGGTCTTCTCTTATTTGAAGGAGGTGGATGAATAGGATCCATAGGTCCTTCAACATCAGGTATCGGTTCATCCTTCGACTCTTCTTGCTTCCCTGCTTCTTCATCTTCTTTGTCTTCCTTGGAGCTAAGAAGATTTATTACTTTCTTGAGGGCAACATCTTCATCTAAGTTGACATCCTGGAATATATCCACTTCTCTTTGAAAAGGCACATAGATTCTATATGCCTTTGAAGTTTCATTGTAGCCCACAAACATTCCCTTCTTTCTAGAAGCATCCAGCTTGTTTCTCTTTTCTTTCGGCACATGAAAGTAAACAGGACAACCAAAAACTCTAAAATGAGAAACATCAGGTTTCTTACCAAAGAAGACTTCTTCGGGAGTTTTGGAGTCCAGAGCAGAATGTGGGAATCTATTGTGAACATACACAAAATTGTTCGCAGTTTCGCACCATAGAAACTTTGGAAGACCTTGGTCACAACATGGCGCGCACAACTTCAACAATGGTCATGTTCTTTCTTTCAACAACACCATTTTTCTCAGGACTATACGTAGTTGTGGTCTCCCTCTTAATGAAGCTTCTCTACAAAAGTCATTGAACTCATTTGACTCATACTCGGTCCCATTGTCACTCCTCAAAACTTTGATTCTCTTCTCAGTTTGATTTTCCACCAAGGCCTTGAAGGTACAAAACCATTTGAATGTTTCGTCCTTCTTCTTCAAGAAATATATCCAGGTCTTGTGGGAAAATTCATATGAAAAATTTATGTAATAGGAACATCCTCCCAAGAATGTCACGAGAATCATACCAGATAAATAAGAATGTATCAACTGCAAGATATTAGTTATGTTTGTGACACTAAAGGGGAATGGTCCCCTTGTATGCTTCCCTTCGGCACAACCCTGACATATAACTCCATGATCATCTTTAAATTCACGGACCCCTATCAACACCTTCCTTGCTTCGGGAAGGGATTTATAATGAAGGTGTTCAAACCTCCGGTGCCATAACTATGTTTGAAGAGTTGTATCACATGACATAGCCCCCAATGGACTTATTCCAACCTGATAGAGTGTATCAACTCTAAAACCAATAGTAAGAGATTCCTTGAAGTTCTTCTTCCAGATACATACCTTTCCATCAACGAATTCCACCTTGAACCATTTGTCTTCCATTGTCAAAATAGACACAAGGTTCTTCTTCAAATCAGGTACATACAACACATCTTGTAAACGAAGGGCTTGAACTTGAGATAAATGAAGGGTCACAGTCCCTATCCCTTTCACGAGATAGGTGGCATTATATCCAAGGATAATTTATAGATTAGTATCCTTCTCAATCAAATTAGATATGGCTTATTTATAACTAGTGAGGTGCCTTGAAGTACCACTATCAATCAACTAGACATCCAAGGTGTTGGGAGGAGATGCACCAAAGAGGGTGGATACAAGAATAAATTAATTTCTCTTATTAGCAACAATATTAGACTCATCGTACCTGGAATTTCTTGACCTCTTGAAAGGTTGTCCATTTCCACTATGATTAAAGGGAGCCTTCCTTTATCCTTTGATCCTATTATTCCTTTGATTGCCATTCCCCCTGGATTTGTTGTTGTCATCATCCCTGGGAGAGTCCCTTCTATTAGGGAATTCTCTTGCATAGTGACCAAACTTGTTACAAGAGTAACATCTTTCCTTCCTTCCTTTGGGTCTCGCTCTTCCATGGTTTTGATTTCTCAGAGCACCATTTTTCTTGTTCTTTGAATGAGCGGTGAAGGCAGTATGGTCACCTCCATTTCCATTAGAGGGATGATCTCTCTCCATCATTCTTGTTTCCTCTTGATTGCATCTCGTCAATATTTCATCAAAATTAGGAATCAAATTATTATAAAGAACAATGGTATTGAATACATATCAATCACAGGGGAGACCTCCAAGTGCAATGGGAAACATCTCTCGATTAACTATTTCTTCTCCAATAGCTAGAAGATTTTTCTTGATTTCAGTGAGCCTCATAAAATAGGATTGAATGGATTCATCCTGTCCCTTCTTGATATTCTTCAATTGGTTCTTGATGAAAATAACTTGATTAGCATTGATAGCCCTGAACATGCTAAACAACTTATCATACACCTCTTTAGATGTGCTGAACTAAAAAATGTAAGCAAACAAATGCTTATGAATAGAATCCTGGATAATCATCATTGATTTGATTTCCCCTTTTCTATACTTCGTCTTTGTGGTAGTAGGTGCATTTGATGGAGGCTCATGAATCTTCCCCTATACATAATCCATGACATCTTTATCTTCTAATGCCAAATCCAAGGACATATTCCATGCATGATAATCAAAATTATTAGTTAATTTATCATCAAAATTGAAACCCTTATAGGTTGAGGAGGCCATTGGTCCTTTATAGGATTTCTTCTTCAGTGATTTATTTTCACACTAGCTTGTGCTAAAAAATTATATATTCCAGAGTAATGCAACACATAAAATATGTGGAAAACACAAGCACACAAAACACATAAAACCAGAGAGACACAGATATACGTGGTTCACCTAGTTTGGGATACGTCCACCCTGAACAACCAGTCCTTCCTTTATATTATGCAACAAAATGAGGAGACACAACCTAAAACAGATCCGTTGTAATTTCCTTTGTTCTTTCTCATAGTCTCCCTCTTTGTTTCTCACTTTGTGAATACACATACAATACACAGTCGCAATACAATACCCTCATACAAGCAAGGGGTTTCCTTCTAGGGGAAAAAACCCTAAACTAAACATAAATTCTACTGTCAGATCATCTGCCTAATGAACGACCTAGATTGACTAGAAATTACTATACTTTTACAAGGAAATTTTACATCTGTTTTTAGCTTCGGGGGCACTGCCCTCGAAATCCCTCGCCAGGGGGGGCCTCCATAAATTCGCAGCCACCCCCCCTTGGACCCCCAGACAGTGTTTAATTATTGGTGGCGTTGCTGCCCCATTAAGATGCAGGGGTCCAATGCTGTGATACAAAATAAACAAGATAATTAGGCTCCACACCCAACAATATCCCACTTGGAGACTGATTCTAGCAACTCCACCGCTGCTTCATTTGCTAGACAGTGACTCCACTTTAGACTTGGTTGTTTCTCATCTTCATCATCATACTTGAAGAAAAATTGAAACTGATCATATTCTTAGTTTCTCCTTGGTTACAAATTTTGTTAGCATATCTGCAGAATTCTGGCTAGTGTGTATCTTTTCCAGCTTCAACTGTCCATCTTCCAAAGCTAACCGTATGAAATGGTACTTGGGTTGTATGTGTTTAGTCCTGGAATGAAATGATGATTTATTTGCAAGATGAATGGCACTTTGGCTATCAGTGTATAACGTGCCCATATCATGCTTATTACCCAATTCATCCATAAACCTTTGTAACCAAATAATTTCTTTACTAGCCTCTGTAGCAGCAACATACTCTGCTTTTGTTGTTGAAAGTGCAACAACACTTTCGAATTTTGAAACCCAACTAACAACTGTTCCACCTACGGTAAATACATACCCTGTAGTGCTCCTCCTGTTATCTCTGTCACCTGCCATATCTGCATCAACATATCTCTGTAGAGCAATGTTTGAACCACCAAAGCATAATGCTTGATTTGTGGTACCTCTCAAATATATGAGAATCCATTTCACTGCCATCCAATGTTCTTTTCCTGGATTGTTCATGTACCTGCTTACAAATCCCACTACATGTGCAATATCAGGCCTTGTGCAGACCATTGCATACATTAAGCTTCCAACTACTGATGCATATGGAACTTTAGACATATAGTCCATTTCTTCTTGGGTCTTGGGGAACATCTCCTTACTAAGTTTGAAATGGCTAGCAAAAGGTGTACTAACTGGTTTTGCATTCTGCATATTAAATCTTTTCAACACCTTTTGTATGTACTCATTCTGAGATAGTGTTAATTTTTTATTTTTCCTGTCTCTAGTTATTCTCGTACTAAGGATTTGTTTTGCAGCTCCCAAATCCTTCATTGCAAATGAATTTTTCAATTTTCTTTTGAGCACATTTATTTCCTACATGTTAGACCCTACAACAAGCATGTCATCTACATACAATAACAATATAATATAGCTTCCATCATTTTTCTCTTTTAGATAAACACAATGATCAGAGTGACATCTAGTATAACCTTGTTCAAACATAAACTTGTCAAATTTTAGATATCACTACCTTGGAGCCTGTTTTAAGCCATACAAGCTCTTCTTTAGCCTGCACACTAATTTTTCCTTCCCTTTGACCTCATATCCTTTTGGTTGCTGCATATAGATCTCTTCCTCCAATTCTCCATGGAGAAATGTTGTCTTTACATCTAACTGTTCAAGATGCAAATCTTCCACTGCTACAAGACTTAAAATAGTTCTCATTGAATTCATCTTAACAATAGGAGAAAATATTTCATCAAAATCAATACCTTTCTTCTGTGCAAATCCATTCACCACAAGTCTAGCTTTGTACCTCTATTTTCCTCCATCTTCTTCCTTCAGCCTATAAACCCATTTATTCTACAATGTTGTTTTACTCGCAGGAAACCTGACTAAGTCCCAAGTCTGGTTATGTATTAAGGAGTCCATCTCTTCTTCCATGGCTAGCTCCCACTTCTTCCTGGCTTTAACCTGCATTGCTTATTCATAACATTCGAGTTCTCCAGAATCAGTCAAAAATAAATAATATAATGAAGGAGAGTATCGTTCAGGGGGTCCACTTATCCTGGTAGATCTTTTGACACCACTTTCAGGTGTTTGAGGAGCCTATTGCTGTTGTGGTGGTTGATGTTATTGTGGCTTTTGATTATTATTATTTTCAAGCACATTTAATTTTTCTGTGATCTCATCAAAGACTATGTATTCTTTGTTTTATTTTTCCTGTTTCTTTTCTTGCAACTGATTCTTATACAAGACCTTTTCATTGAATATTACATCTCTTCTCCTAATGATTTTGTGATTTTCATAATCATATAAGCGATAACCAAAATCATTAACACCATATCCAATAAAGGTACACTTATTTAATTTTGCCTCAAGATTTGTTCTATTTTCTTTATTAATATGGACAAAGGCCTCACAGCCAAAAGGCTTTAAAAAAGAGTAGTTTACCTTTTTACCTGTCCATGTTTCCTTTGGAATACCACCATCCAAGGAAATTGAAGGCCCTCTGTTTATTAGATAAACAACAATATTTACAGCATCTGCCCAAAATTGTAAAGGCAATCCTGCATGCAATCTCATGCACCTTGCACACTACATGATTGTTCTATTCATCTTTTCTGACACACCATTTTCTTCTGGTGTTCTTGGAACTGTCATCTCTCTGCGAATTCCATGCTCTGAAAAGTACCTATCAAAATCTTTGCTGCAATATTCACCTCCATTGTCTGATCGGAGGCACTTCAAATTCTTTCCTATCTAAAACTAAACCAAAGCTTTCCATTTCTTGAAAGTATCAAATACATCAGATTTATTATGAATACAATAAATCCAAGTTTTTCTAGTTACATCATCAATAAAAGTAACATAATAATGAGAGCCACCGAGAGATGATACCTGATAAGGTCCCCATACATCTGTATGCAAAAGTTCTATTTTTTCACACTTCTTTTCTTTCCCAACTCTGAGAAATCCGAATCTCTTTTATTTTCCATAAATACAATTCTCACAAAAATCCAAATCAACATTCTTCAAACCTGGCAACAAATTTCTTGAGTTAAGAATCTTCATCCCCTTCTCACTCATGTGTTCGAGCCTATGATGCCATAACGCTGCATCTGCTCCTTTGGAATTTAAAGCATTAACAGAGTTAGAAATACCAGTGCATAAATACAATGTACTAACCTTTTCGCCTTTTACTATTACCAGGGCTCCTTTGGTGACCTTCCAAGTTTTATTTGTGAAAGTTGTCACACAACCTTCACCGCCTAACTTCCCTATTGAAATCCAATTTTTCTTTAGATCTGGAACATGCCTTACCTCCTTTAATAGCCATTGGTTTCCATTCTATTGTTTTAAAATAACTTTACCCATTCCAACAATTTTACAGGGTTTATCATCACCCAAACGAACTTGTCCAAAATCTCCTTGAACATAGTCATGAAAATATTTCTTATCAGGTGTGGCATGGAATGAGGCCCTTGAATCTACCACATAGGAATCAATAACATTTTCGAAAGAAATATTCAAAGCATCCCGTAACACATCAACTATCACATTTGCTTCATGATTTTTTTCTTGCTGTGTGTCTCCTTTTCCCTTCCGAGATCTACAGTCTTTCTTTAGGTGTCCTTTCTTTCCACATTTATAGCACACTATCCCCGATATGGACTTGGATCTGCCTTTCCTTGATTTACTGCGATACCTTGAGCTATTTCCTCTTTCCATTTTTCTTCCCCTAGACTCTTCACTCAAAGAATTACCCGATGTCTCATCGGAGCTTTTTCATTGCATTTCCTCGCTAAGGATAGCATCGACAACATCATCAGACTTTAAAGTACTAGATCCAGAGATAGAGTTACTAATGGCCATAACTAAAGCATTCCAGCTTTTTGGAAATGAGCACAGAAATAACAGAGCCCTAAATTCATCGTAAAATTTTACCCCTACAGAACTTAACTGACTGGTAACTGTATTAAAATAATTTAAATGGTCTGCAACTGATCCACCTTCTGACATATTCATATTAAATAAAAATTTCATAAGAAATACCTTGTTTGAGGCTGAGGGTTTTTCATATAGTTTTGCCAATGCCTTAATCAAACCTTTTGTTTTTGTTTCCTTCGAAATATTGAAGGCTATCGACGCCGGGAGGCACAACCATACTATTCTGAGTGCATTTCTATCGAGAATATCCCATTCTGCATCATCGACTTCTTTGTTTTTCCGCTCAATGGTAGGTACAGATATTTCTGATATAGATAATCTTCCATCTGCATCTTCCACAGCGAGAAGTTTTGGCCATTAAATTTCTCGACCCTAAATTTACCATCTTCTGCCACTACTCCCACTCGAACCAGGAACCCTTATTTCCTGCGAGTTTATCAGCTAAATAAACCTTCGGCTCTGATACTAATTGTTAAAAAATTATATATTACAAAGAAATGCAACACATAAAATATGCGGAAAAAATAAGCACACAAAACACATAAAACTAGAGAGACACAGATATACGTGGTTCACCCAGTTTGGGCTATGTCCACCCTGAACAACCATTCCTTCCTTTCTATTATCCAACAAAATGAAGAGACACAACCTACAACAGATCTGCTGTAATATCCTCTGTTCTCTCTCACATTCTCCCTCTTTGTTTCTCACTCTGAGAATACACATACAATACACAACCACAATAAAATACCCTCATACAACCGAGGGGTTTCCTTCTAGGGAAAAAAAACCCTGAACTAAACATAACTTCTACCGTCAGATCAGTCACCTAATGAATGGCCAAGATTGACTAGAAATTACTATAATTTTACAAGGCAATTTTACATCTGTTTTTAGCTTCGGGGGTACTACCCCCGAAACCCCCCGCCAGGGGGGGGGGGGCTCCATAAAGTCGCAGCCACCCCCCAGGAATGTTTAATTATGAGCGGCGTTGTTGCCCCATTAAGGTACAGGGGTCCAACGCTGTGATACAAAATAAACAAGATAATGAGGCTCCACACCCAACAACTTTGGCTTTATCTTCACCTCATCTCTGATACCATGTTAAATTTAGATAACCATGGCCTGTTCTATGCTTAATGAAAATTTACTTCAATCTTTCTTAGTCTCGATTCAATTTAGCAATCACCTAAACATGAAATTAAAATGTTGACGGAACACAATAATAGATCAACAGAAGACAAGCTAGTAATATAATCAGATTTTACAATTCTTCTTGTCCAGCAAAGATATAGGATAGTGTGCGTTACAATAGTAAACATGCACCAACTAGCAAAGTATTCCTCAACATCAGATCAACTAACCCTCCGAAATTTCACACACAACCCTCAAAGACAAATCATTAAAATTCAACTCTAGTAAACCAAATTCAATGTAGAAAAATCAATGTAGGACATTCAACACTGTAGATTCAGGGCTTCGACTAATTTTCTCCTTTTGCCTCAATTTTTGTGCCCAGTTGTACGACCTTCAAAAATCATATTTTCAGAAAATTTTGGAGGTCAAACAGTCAAGGGTTGACCATGGTCAACATTGGTCAACACACATCAAACAACCCTAAAACAGATCCACATATTTCCCGAGTTTCAGCTCCACATGTGTGAAGGAAAGAGGCCTCCAAAGGCTATCGAACCAATCAAATCATAATGAGAGAATGTGTGATGATATGATGATAAAATTATCTCCAGGTATATCCAATTTATATCTATTAGTGAGGGTGTGTGACGCATCTATTAGGCTTGTGAGCCTACATTACAAATCTGTTCGACCTACCACATGTGTGGAAAATGAAATAAAAATATATGTTTTTCTCATCCAAACAAGATTATATTTAGATCAATCTTGCACCCATTCGAAAGAGGAATTCAAAAAATATATAATCATCATCATATGAGAAGTGAAACTTGGAGTTTGGACCTAGTTTCCAAAATTAACACTTTCGGTTTGACGAATGCTCCCACAACCTTCATGCGGCTAATGGAAGACATATTGTGGAAATTCACTAACTCATTTGTGGTGGTGTACTTGGATGGCATCATGATATTCATCCAGAATTGGGAAGAGAACCTACACCACATCTAACAGGTCCTCCAAACACTGCGGAAACACAAGTTGTGTGCAAATTTGGAGAAGTGCACTTTTGGCATGACCCAGGTTTAGTATTTGGGATACATTATTGATGACTGGGGAGTGCATGTGGATCCACCAAAGATCCAAGTCATTCGAGATTGGCTAGGCCCAACCACTCTAACAGAGCTCCACAACTTTCTGGGTCTTTCCAATTTCAACTGCAAGTTCATGTTGGGATTCTCTTATATCACTTTTCGCTCGAGTCAAATCACCAAGGGAGGAGTGAAATAAAAATAATTTTGGTATGCATATCACTAGAAGGCATTCATAGAGTTGAAACATTGCCTTTTATCTGCACCAATTCACACATTACTAGACTTGTAACAACCATTTTAGATTGATACAGATGCCTCAAACAATTCTATTAGGGAAGTCCTTACTCATCAGGGGCATCCAGTGGCATATCACAGTGAGACACTTTCCGACACAGTCTGGAAGTATCCCACTTATGAAAAAGAGGTGTATTCCATTGTGCAAGCTTGCTGACAATGGAAGAATTAAATTTTAGGGAAGGAAATGGTCATTCACATATACCACTGACCCCTGCAGTTCATACAGACAAAAGGGAAGTTGCAGAACTATTGCCATCATAAGTGGTCCACATACCTGCAAAAATTTCATTTGAACAACCAGTACAAGAAGTTAAACACCAATAATGTTGCAGACTGCCTCAACCGACCACCAATCGTGGCACTCACCACTGTTCTCAACTCTTGTGGGCACGAGACTTCCGATTGGATGCTTCTCTATGAAAGTAATCCAGAATTTGGCCACACATCCAAGATGCTCTTGGAAGGTAAGAAAGTTCCAAATTTTCACCTCGAGGATGCACCGCAATGTCACCTAGGACACATTTGTGTTCCTTCAAGAAAGCATGCCAAGATGGTTTGGGAAGTGCACTACATTCAGGTCGTTGGCAATTTCAGGGTCAAGAAAACAGTGGCAGTATGACAGAAGTATTTCTATTAGCCAAAACTTCAACATGATGTCAGGAAGTACATCAAATCTTGCACTGCTGCGCCATTGCCAAACTGACCATCAAGAAGCAAGGTATATATACTCCGCTTCCTACCCCTAGTTGACCTTGGGAATCCATCTCCATGATTACATGTCGGGCCTTCCTTCTACTAAGCATGGTATCAAATATGTTTTTGTGGTCGTCGATAGATTCTTGAAGATGGCCATTATGGAGGCTTGCAAGAAGAATATCACAACATAAGTCATTGATAAAATCTTCTTTAAACTAGTGTGGGTACACTTTGGGAACCCATAGTCTATCATCTCAAATTAGGACAAAAAATTCCTCAATACATTTTGGTCCAGTCTCTGGTCGATGCTAGACACCAAGCTCACCAAGTCCACAACTTTCCATCCCCAAACCAATGGACAGACATAGGTCGTCAACATGATGATCATACACATTATGCCCATGTACAACTCAAATAATCCACGCACATGGGATTAGAGCCTCCCCTATGTAAAACAAAACTATAAAATATCTTTCCATAACTCAACCGACCACAACCCCTTTTAAGTGGCCTTGGCATTCCAACCATTATGTTCGATTAAAGTAGCCATGCCATTTGTGGCTAGTGAAGGAGATTCAGCTCATGTCGAGTCTGAATCTCACAAGGGTAACTACTACATTTAGCGAATTCAACACATCCAACAACAGGTTCATGACATATTAGATAGAGCGAATGCTAAGTACAAGTAGCGACATGATCAACATTGGGTGCCACACAACTTCAAGGTGGGCGAAAAAGTTTGGTTACATTTGTAGAAGGAGCACCTCTCTGGACCCCACCGCAAGCTACACCCACTCTAATATGGTCCATATATCATCACCAAGGCCATGGGAGACAATTTTTTTGAGCTTAGAATTCCCCCATTCCTTGGCCTGCACCCAGTGTTCAACGTGGATCACCTTCGGCCATACTTTCCTCCATTACTGGACACATCCAACATTGCAGACCACTCACTCTGACATAATTAAATCCTAATTGCATGGAATAGATTGAAACTGATCAGATCATGGACACACAACTTAAAATCACTCGCCATCAGGAGATATAATTTTATTGGGTTGTCAAAGCTGACCAACTCCTTCACCCGGGAAAGTGGTTCACGAGGGACTAGGTTCAATAAAAATTTCCCCACCTCATGGAGGCTCTGAAAACAATGGGGACCATTTCTTCCTAAAAGGGGAGGAATGATATAGGTGGATATTGGTGGCCACCCTCCTATTCCACCTATTCAGTTTCATCAGTTTTCTTAATTACTATTTTTATTCGTTTTTTAGGTCTTGAACTTCTAGAGCCATTTTGAGGCCTTAATGGCCCTTTTTTGGCATGATTTCTTTGACAAGTTGAAGCAAATAACATGAATACCTATAGCCCTAAGAGAGATCTTTCCAAAAAGGTATCATACACGCCAAACATAGATAATGTGACCAAGTTACGACCACGGGAAGTTGGCTGCCCAACTAACCCCAATGGGGTCCATAAACTCTTGGGGTTACATCTCCTCGGGTCAGGGTTTTGGTTGTTTATGGTTTTATATTATTTTTCATTAATAAAAATACCCTTGAGCCTCATTGTAACATTTTTCAGAGGCATGTAGCCACCACATCCCTTCGTAGAGATAAGCTACCATTGCCCGAGCTAGTTTGTTTTCCATTATGTCTGTAAGCATTTTTTAGTATTTGATATTAATGAATGAAGTGTTATTCCTGCTACATCTCTTCGTTTATGTTTATTTCTATATTTTATTTTGTTTTGGCATAATTTCAGATCACAAATTTTAAAATGGTTGAAGAAATGTTGCGCGAAGAAACGAGCAAGCGTGCAAGTAAAAGAGTTCGCTCGCCTTCCTCTCATGAGAGAAAAAATGAATATCATAGGAAGTGATATTAGTATAACAAGGAATCTATAAATTCTCACAGAAGGGCTACTTACCAACAAAGGAAAATAGCTTCAGAAAATCATTGAGATGGGGGGGTTGACATTCGTGAGTATCAAAATAGAATAGTTGTGTTTGGAATGATAATTTGTTTGAATGTTTCTTTCATTGATGTTGATTGTGGAGAATTGTTTTCCTTTTAGACTTTTTCTTTTTAAATTTGACTTCTTTTTGCACCTTCCTATTGTCAGAGAATGACGAAATGATGAAAAATGAAGCGTCATCTGAACACAATCGATAAAATTCATCATTTTGAGAAGAGAAGTCAGCTACAAATGGACAATTTGTGGCCTCTAGTTTGTTTTTTTATAGCAATATGGTTCCTGGCATATTTGAAAATTTGGATCGATCTACTGGAAATGTTAGTTGTGGTGTTCCAAGTAGCAACTATATATTCAAATTTTTCAATTCACTTGAGTATTTCCATATTGTCTTTGTTGAAGCAGTACATGTAGTTCAAGCTTTTTACTTAAAGTCATTTTTGGTGCTGATTGAAAATATTTATTGTTGAGCAATTTTCTTTCCTCCCATTTTTATTTTTTCATAATGTTTTGGCGACGGATGTTGGTGTTCACTCATGTTCGGTGGTGGGGTAGCGAGCATCGTCTGCTAGATTTGAACCTCATGGGTTGAGCTGTGAAATTGGAGCAAATCATGTACCTGGTGATGGTGAACATTGTGAGTATGGAAGCTTAGGTGTTTTTTTTTCCAATAATAATGTTTTGAAATATTCATTTTAGAACGTGCTTTGTTCCATAATTTTTGTCCACTTTTGTGAGGTTTTGCTCTCTTTTTTTGTTGTGTTGGTGCATTGTCATTACAAAGACTATGTTGAAAGAAGTGAGAATCGTGGGAAGTCTGGAAACAATGGAAGAATTGTTACAATGGAAGGTGGATGAAATGAAGGTCATGAACAATTGCTTGGGTCTGATTTGTTTGCTAATAGTAGCATGCTTTCCATTTTTTGAGTCTTCATCTTTTTAGGGTGATAGTAAGGCATGGTCAGATTTTATAAACTTCAAAGCTTTGTTGATCAATTCCAAATAACCTTTGAAAAGGCCTATATCTAGTACCAATAAGAGACTTTATTTGATACTACATATACTATTACACCTCCTCATATAGCTACTCCATCATCCTCCACTGTCAATCCATCACTTCCTCTGCAGTCATCTCCTCTATCAACACCTCCTGTTGTGACTTCCATACAACCTTTTGCAACAATCATGGAAAGATTTTCTCCTTTGAATTTACCACCCCAACTTACTGCTTTGCCTCAAAATTATGGTCAAATATTGCCTTTTTTTGATGGGACAACAAAGGTCACGACTCAACAACATATAGTTAAAGTGATTGATTTTATTGATCTTGAGGAAACTGATAATGATGATGCAAAAATGTGCATAATAGAATTTTTTTTTCTGGGGGAAGTAAAGAAATGGTTTCATTCCTTAACAACTGCTTCTGTAGCCAATCCAAAATAGTTAATAGACATATTCCTAAAAATGTGGGAAGAGAAAAAGAACCCTCTCCAAATTTTGGTCGAGTACAATGCTTTGAAGAGAAATACTAATTAATTTGTGAAAGATTTCACAACCAGATTTAATAGGATATATGATTCTATCCTAGAAAAAATTAAGCCTCCTCCTGGCCTAGCATTGCTTCATTATCCTGGTTCTTTTGATCCGGAAATGGCCTACCAATTAAGGGAGAGAAATCCTTCCTCCCTTGAAGACCTACAAAGGAATGCAACAAGTGTTGAGGCAAATCTACTTATCGAAAAGTCAAAGATGAAATTAGAAAAGAAGGTTACCATAAAGGAGGATAATCCAATTCATACGAGGGTAAACTTGATACTTTGATTAAGACAATGGAGAAGATGATGGACAAGATGCCCATCACATATAGACAAGCAGAACCTCCAATCAGAAATCCCAACTTCAGAGGTCAACAACAACAACCTCAATACAAGATTAAAGAAAGGGAGCATAGGGGTCAAGATCAACAAGGTTAGCAGAAGATTCGTTCTCCTTTTCAGAAAAATTATACATAGGACCCTAATAAGGAAGAAAAAATCTTAGAAGAAAATCACCTTTTTGAGGAAAATCAACAACCCATTTTCTTGACTGAGGAGGATGAATTTTTTGAAGAACCTTATGTAACTGATGATCAACAATATGTTATTTCTAGTGATTATATGTTGGCAGTACAAACATAGGATTATCAAAGAGGTTATAAAAATTCCCTTAGAAAAGTGGAAATACAATATGGTCTGAGAAATAGAAATGTTCCCATAACTTCAAATTAGAAAAAAGAAAAATTCTCAAGAAGATGTTCATAACAAAGAAATGACCTCTATAAATCAGAATAAGGAAAAAAGACCTGCTGTTACGAATCAGGGAAAAATTAATGAAGCTTCAACTAGCAATTCGAATAAAGACAAATAAATTCAAGATGGAGGACAATGAAAGGAGACCCCAATTAGAGAAAAACTCGTAAAGAAGGACACACCATCTAAAGAGGTAGAAAATCGTTCAACTTTATTTAATCTTGAGAATGAAATTTCAAATCTTAAAGTCTCAATTCCCTTGACTAAATTAATTAAGAATTATCAATACAAGTTCCAGGTAGCCAAAATGCTTAAAGTTGACCAAATTTTTGATATGCTAAATGTTAGTGATGACCACCCCGAGCTTTTGTTTGGCCCTGATGTAAATGGTAACTTAGAGGACAACGAAATTACACCCTTTTACCTCAGTCTCAAAATTCATGACTTCATCCTCCATAATGTTATGCTAGACTCTGGGGCCTCTCATAATCTCATACCTAAAGATATCATGGATAAATTAGGATTGGATATTACCAGGCCATACCATGACCTTTACTCTTTTGACTCAAAAAGAGATAAGTGTCTTGGTCTCATCAAATATTTAGTGGCATCCTTAGATCAAATTCCAGCTAAAAATGTTCTTATGGATGTTGGTCTAGCTAAAATTCCTCCAAGATATGGAATGATTCTCTCCTGATCATGGGGAGCCAAACTTAAAGGCACTTTGCAGTTAGAATTTTCCCATGCTACTATACCATTTTTTGGACAAGTCACAAAATTATACAGGGAGAACAAGATGAAGTACATGATTAGCAGCAAGGAAAAATCCAATAATCACCCAATTCATGTTGTTCATACAAATTTAGTGTCATTTGTTTTGTACAATGATGAATGTTCAACATTGTTAGAATATTTGGTGGAAGAAAAAGCAGAAATTTCAGAAATTTTAGATTGTGTTCAAGAAATTCCAAGTGTAGAAAAACAGAAACAGATACCAAACAGTTTGCAGCCAAGTGCATCAGTAAAAAAGAAAACTGACATAGTGAATGAGACAAAGAATATTGGGACAAAAAATCATTCTCAAATAGTTAATAAAGATCATTCATCCAAAATTGAGCTTCCCAATGAATAAAATGGCCTATGGACCATGGATTTTGACGGAGCTTTAGGTAAGGAAGGAGTCAGAATTGGAATTTGGATTAGTGGTCCCATAAATCAGTCATATCATCTTCCTCCTAATGTCCGGATGTGTTCTTATAAATTTTCATTTGATTGTTCCAACAATTAGGTAGAATATGAGGCTTTGATAGCCAGTCTTAAAATACTCAAGAAACTAGGCGCTAAGAAAATTTTTGTATATGGTGAATCTGAGTTGGTAATAAAGAAATTCAAAGGGGAATACCAGGCCAAGCATCCTAGAATGCGAGCATACCATAATTTAGTATTAAACATTTTTAAGACCTTCACTGAATACACTCTATCATTGATTCCAAGGAATAATAATATCATTGTTGATGCCCTTGCCACTTCAACTAGTATGTTCAAAATTTTGGCTTTTCCCAACAAGAAGTATGAGATCAATGTCAAACATTTCCCTGTTGTTCCAGACAATGTTTGGTATTGGCAAGTCTTCCAGAATGATAAAAAAATTGACAATTTCTTGCAGATGGAGGAAGAGTTTGTTAGTTCACAAATTGATGATCAAGAAATGAATGCAACAGAATTGAATGTAATGCAGTTGAAAGATAACTAAATTCCAAGAGGTCTGGTACCCTTGGAGGAGCTTTTTGATCATGATGATGTTGCATGGAAACCAAAAATGTTTCCAACTGAGGTAGGAGTAGAATATCTTAATCTTGGCACTCCTTAGAAGCCCAAAATGGTTAAGATATCAAATCCTTTGAGTCCAAATATGAAAGGTAAATATGAATCACCCAAGAATGAATTTGTTGATGTTTTTGCATGGGACTATATTTATCTAAAGGTGTATTATAAAAGCATAATTCAGAATACCATTCCCATAAAACCTGATTAGAAGCCTTTCCGTTAGAAACTCAGAAGGATGAATCCAAAGTTGTTGCCCTCTCTTGAAAAGGAATTAAACAAATTGTACACTATTGGTATTATTATCCCTCTTCGTTTCTCAAATTGGATGTCAAATTTAGTACCATTAAGAAAGAAGACATGTGAGATCTGCTTGTGTATTGATTTCCAAAATTTAAATAAAGTGTCATTGAAGGAAAACTATCCACTTCCAAAGATGGATCATATCTTGCAAAGGGTAGTTGGTTCTTCTAGGATTTCATTTTTAGATGGATATTTTGGGTAGAATCATATCTTGGTTCATCTGGATGACCAAGAAAAGACAACCTTCACGACACCTTGGGGTAATTTTATGTATGCTAATATTCCCTTTAGGTTGAAGAATGCAGGAGCAACCTTTCAACGGGAGATGGATATTGCATTTTCCAATGAGAAGGATGTGTTTTTTGTCATTTATCTTGATGACATAACAATTTTTTCCAAGATGGATGAAGAACACTTGTAGCACTTAAAGACAATATTCCAAGGATGCAGAAAATTTGGCATATCACTGAATCCAAAGAAAAGTTTGTTTGCTGTGAAGGAGGGAAATTTTCTAGGTCATATTATATCCAAAGATGGCATCCGAGTATATCCTTAAAGGAATGAGGAAATACAAAATCTGGACTATCCTAGGAGTAAAAAGGAAATTCAATCATTTAATGGTAAGATCAATTTCTTGAGAAGGTTTATTCCTAACCTTTCTAAACACTTAAGGGAAATCACTAATATGTTAAAGAAAAGTAGTGAGGTGAAATGGTCCGATGAGGCAAGAAATTAATTTAATCAAGTGAATTTTGCATTGTCTCATGCTCCCATCCTTATCAGCCCCGATTATACACTTTATTTTATCATCTTTTCCTTTTCATCTGAACATACATTGGCCGTTGTCCTCATGCAAAAGAAAGGTCAGAAAACAGAGCAACCGATTGCCTTCTTTAGTAGGACAATAAGGGATGGGGCTTTGAAATATAATATCATTGAAAAGTAGGAATTTGTGCTAGTTAAAGCTTTGAAGTACTTCCAAGTTTATATCTTTCATTCTCATTTTCTTGCCTATGTTCTGAATGTTTTTGTCAAAGATGTGTAACAAAAAATGATCTTGAAGGCAGGGATGGTAAGTGGATAGCTGCTATGATGGAATATGATTTAGAAATTAGACCTAAATACTGATCAAAGGAAAAGTCTTAGCTAAGCTCATTGTGGACTCTACCTTACATGCTTTAGACATCAACTTTATTGCTGCACTTTCGGAGGAGAAAAAGGCTGATTCATTCCCTCAGGTATCTCAAATTTTTATTTCATCACCATGGTATTCATATATAGTTCATGTGCTGCAACATTTGAATCCTTGATTGGGTTTCCCCAAGAATAAAGGTAGATCTTTGAAATTGAAGGCTCTTAATTATTCTATTCTTAATAATGTTTTATATTGGAAATATTTGAGAGGGGTTTTATTAAAATTTTTTGGTAGAAACTGAAGTTGAGGAAGTGATGAATGATTTTAATAAAGGTGATTGTAGTGGTCATATTTTTCAGAAAACTATAACAAATAAGATATTGAGGGATCGATTCTATTGGTCAAGTTCTTTTCTGATGTATATAAAATAGTCATGAGCTGTCATGAGTGCCAAGTTTTCCAAGGAAAGAGAAAATTATTACCATTTCCCTTGAAACCAATTGCAGTTCAAGCACCCTTCCAGTAGTGGGGACTTGACTTCGTTGGTGAGTTTCATCCTCCATCATCAGCTAAACATACGTGGATACTTAATGCCATCGAATAATTCAAAAAGTGAATTGAATCCATTCCCATGAGACAAGCTACATACACAGTAATTATCCAATTTATGGAGAGTAATATTCTCGTTTTGGCTACTAGCAGAAAATAATTATTGAAAATGCAACAACCTTGAAATCCAAAAAGATGATAGAATTTTGTGATAAATATCACATAAGACTTTGGAATTCAACATCATATTACCCTCAAGGCAATGGGTTAGCAGAATCATTAAAAAATTAATTGGAGAACATGATCAAAATAATGTTGCAAGAGAACAAAAGGAATTGGCAGAAAAAGTTAATTAATGCTCTGTGGGCAGACATAGTTATCACAAATAAATATATCGTCATGTCACCCTTTCACCTGGTTTATGGTGTAGATACAGCGTTTCGAACTTCCCTAGAAGTGTTGGTGATGAAAATCATACAAGATATTGATAGTGAGCCAAATGACATTCAACAAAGAATTAATCAAATGATCCTGTTGGAGAGGTAAATCCCCTCTACGGACAGAGGTGATCCCTACTAGCCCAGATCAGGTCTAGCAACAACCGAATCACGCTAAGACGTAGGTTCCTAGTTACAAAAGACCAAGATGTGACAAGAGGCCTACCTTAAGTCCCACGCTGCTGTTGCTTGCAGAAAAGATGGCACTTCCGTCCTTCGCTTTGGCAGATCACAATTCTCACGTTTAACACGTTCGAACACCTGCACGTACATGAAGAAACAACACACAACGTAAAACCTAATACATGCAACCATATATCAGTTAGAGAAGATATAATTCATAACATAAGACATGAACATATGAATGGAACCATAATCAAAGTCGTTTATTATTAATCACAACGAAATAAATATACAACTTGAGCTTTGGCGTTGGATCTTCCTTTGGCAGGTCGACAGCGGAGCACGTCTCAATGAAGTTTGTCGGGAATGGGACAAAGCTCTCTCTCTTTGGCTTGGCTCTTAAAGGTTGTCTGGCGATAGTCTCCTTGCTACTGATTCAACTCTTAGTTCTATGACCATTAAGGCTCCTTGCTTGCTAAGGGAAAATGGAAAGCTTATATAGATGGTGGAAGGGGAGTTGGGATCCCTACAATTGTGGGATTGGCTCTATCCTCAAGGAAGCTTCCATGATAGGTGGAAAACCAACTCCCATACATGGAGATCCGTAGCCAAACCTCCCAACTCATTTTAGAGACTCGTTCAGGAGTTGGTTGGAATCAAACTTCCACCATTTATTTTTAAAAAACAATCCTTATTGAGCTTGGCGTGAGTAATACATTGGGACAGAGGACCAGTTGGCACGCCCTCTTTGGTGGATTTCCCCCATTGGCGCGAGGGCTGAACTGGCTAGTTGCGCCAAGGCCAAAAGGTCTATTTTTAGGGTTTTTCACAAGAAACTGTCTTCAGAGGAATGATTTTCCTTGTCAAGGGGGATGCCATGAAAGTGGTTTCAGGTCATGTCACTGCTCATAGGTCACGGAAAAGACCCTCCAATGTGAGGGATGGGGGATTGCAGGGACGGTGAAAAATTACTGTGTAACAGATCCAATTTCAGTAGTCCAGGGAAGAAGTTTTCAACAACACCTCAAAGCTCAAGGAGAAGATTAAGAAGATTTATGGTAAGAAAAAAAAGGTCGAAAATTTCAACCTTGGAGATTTTGTTCTATGATGGGATGCCCGAAATGAGGATAAAGGAAAACATGGTAAGTTCGACAACCTATGGAAAGGACCCTACAAGATTTTAGCATTCAGAGGGAATAATTATTACTTATTAGAATATCTTGATGGGAAAGCACTTCCATGAGGACTAGTGAATGGTAGGCTCCTCAAACATTATTTTACCTAATCTTGAAGAAAAGGTTTCACTTCCATTGTAAATAGCATTTTATTTGTTGCCAAAGAGTGAAGGAGATGTCAAAGAAGTTTGAAGCCCAAGGAGAAGGCCATGTTATCACCCTAGTAATTTCTTAAGTTGTGGGATTTGAGATTTTAGTCAAAGAAGACTAGGGGTAACCACAAACCTACTTGGAACAATAATATCTAGCCTTCCTATAGTTTAGAGAGGGCTCTCTCTTTAAGATTTATCTTTTTTTTTTTTAATGTTTTAGGTTAGTTATGATAGAACAATTTGGTTTTTGTTTAAAGATGTTTGGTGGGTAAAAATCACTTTGAATTAAACTAGAGAGAGATCTACTAGTCCATTGGGATATGGAGTCTAATTCTAGATATTAGTACTAGAAGGCAAGGCCAAAAGGGTGAAAATTTAGTCAGGGCAAGGTAGATAACCCTCAGAGTTTTGGGTAAAAGGTTTTTGATGAAGTGGTATAGTCGGGATAAAGGGCAATGAAGAATCCTTTGATCTGGAAAATGGAGGAAGGAGGCAGGGGTCAAACGGGAGTAGGAGCAATGAAGGATTCTTAACACCAGAAATCAGCAGAAAACATTTAAATGATAACTTAGTAAAAACAGGGAGCAATAAGCTAATCCTGAAGTAATTTTCCTAGTTACTCATTAAGAGAGATCAAATACATAATAGATTGCATGGAACTCAAAAATGAAACAATGACAAGAAGAGATGCACTTTACTCTTTAAATTATCGCAAGAATCTTGAATTATGATGCCCAATTAGCTTTTTCCAATCTGCTACTTCGAAATCAACACATGTAAGCCTCCAATGTATCAGCAAAAGTCTATAGTAATCTTAGCAATTTTATTCCACACTTAATACTTCAAAGAGTGAAGTATTTATACAAAATATTGTTTACAAATATCCTAGAGAGATGTAGGAATATCTTTAGGAAATACAAAATATCTTTACAAAATAAGAGGGACAGCTTCTTAACAAATTAGCAAGCTGTCCTCTTATCCAAAATATATAGAAAAACTCTATCTAAACAAGGAGCTTTTATTGGCAAGCTGTCCTGGTTGCTGGTTGCTTAGGAAATATCTTTGTTTGAGCTACCTTCACTAATACTCTTTCTTCTGATACACTTTAACGCTGATCTTTTAACCTTGATACACTTTGACTGATATTTTCACTCTTTACTGCTGTAAAAATAAGCCTTTACTCAATAAAAAATTTAGCTGACTGTCTTTTTGTTTCACTTTTTGTTGAACTCTTTCTCATGTAATTTTCTTCACTGTTTTGCCTTTTCAATGCTACATTAAATCTGTAAAAACCTGCCATTGCTCTGCATTTGGTATTGTCACATTTTTGAGCTTTCTAAAGTTTTCATCAACGCCTATGTACTTGGAAAAATTGGGCTTAAAGACAAAAAGATGCTTGATCCCATTTTGAATAGAAAACAAGTCTTCAATATATTGAAGAATGACCTTTCCTGTAGGAGAGCCCTGTGGCAGTGGCTTGTTGATTTGTTCTTTTGTAAAATCCATTATCTTCTTGTCATAATATTTCTGGGCCATTAGTTTGTCATTGAAGACATGAATATCTGGAAGACTAGTTTGTCTCAACATAGTGTATTTTGCTAAAAGCTTGGTTATAGAAATATTCATTGCATCACACTTTTCCTCTAAATTGTTCATCAAATTTCTCTTTATCAGAACCTTCTTGATCTGTAAAATGGTCTCTGTTCTATCCTGTACCTGCAATTCTTCTAACTCTGCTCTGTTTTTACTATTCAAGAAAGTGATGAGCTTCAAAGCTTGTGCTGGTTTAATTGCTAACTCTTTTTTTGTCTTTTGGATTTCCACTTGGGCTGCTAGAAGTAAGTCTCTCTGTTCATAGATAATTTGAATTGAAGGCCATTAGAGATGAATGGCATCAATCATATTTGTCCAAAGGTAATTTATTATGTAAGAAATTTGTTCAGTGAAATTCAAGTCTTTTTGTAGGCTTTTGATTTTCTCTTCAAGTCTCTTGGCCCTTTGCTCATAATTGTTGGCATTGATTAATTCTGTTTTGATGGAGGCTTCCATATTCTGAATCATATTTTTCAAACTATTAATTTCATTTTTTTTAAGTGACAATTCCCCCATAGCCTTTACTATCTTCCCTGCATCATCTGTGTGTTGTACTTGTGTTGTTGAAGAATCAGTGGCCGATGTTGTAGCTGAATGCACTAACACTGCAGTTGCCAATGGCTCATTAGGTGCTAATTTTTCTCCCAATGTAGAGGCCACAACTATGGTAATTACTGGTATGACTGAGGGGATAATTGGAGCTTCATCTTCTTTGACAGTTTCTTTCTCTTTCACAAGTTGATCCAATTGTGTTTCCATTTCTTTTATTTGCGCAGTTAGTTTGATAATCAACTGCATCATGTCATCTTTTTCTGTCTGTTCTTGAAGAATTTATTTAGTTTGAGGGTGCTCACTTTGAGGAAGATTCAGTTATTTCCTCAAAGCTTCAATTCCTTCATTTTTATTTTTAATTAATATTTATGCTGTTGGAACATCATAAGGATAAACTCCCACCTGCAAAACTAAGTCTTCTAAGGCTTTAATCCTTAGATCTTTAGCATAGAAAAGAGCCTTTGTCCAATTTCATTTGATCTTGCATGTTAATAATGGTATTCTGCAACTTAGTAGCACTCATAGCCTTTATTACCACAGTAGAATATAACATCTGAGAGCTATGTTTATGGAATTCTATTTGGTCTAGTTCATGCACATTTTCAACATCTACTTCAAACTCAACTTTTTTGTAGTCTGCCACTATCTTAGGTGTTGAAGTAGTTGGTTGCAGATATGACATGATCATTTTATTTGTGGAATAGTCAAAGGCCGTAAGTAGCCTATTTTGATTCCCTGGCTTCTGTTTAAGAAACTGAGAGTAAATCTCACTTTTGATCTCTTCATTCTTTTTTTGATTTGTTTGTATCTTTCTTTGATGTCTAGGTCTTTTTCCTCCATTGTGTGTGAGGAAGAAGCCTCCATGTTTTTCTGTCTTTCAATCATCTGAGTATCTTGTTCACCTGCGGTTTGTTCTTTTTGTATGTCTGCAAGAGTCTCATTTATTATTACTGCAGCCTCATCATTGTTTACCTCAGGCCCATTTGTATCCTCAACATCAATTATTTTTTCTTTCCCTATGGAACTGAATTTGAGCCTTTTATTGTAAATTAACTTGAATTTAGTATCTATGGTGGTCTCAGCTGTGTAGGTTCCCTCATTTCTACCTCTTTTTGTTGAAGTTTCAGACTGTTTTGAAATTACCATAGCTTGTGTAGTATTCGTTTGTCCTGTTCACTTTGCATTGATGACTATATCTGTCAATGTGTTTTCCACCCATTCTGTCTGATTTGCAAATTTTTCAATCTCTGGCTTGGGCTAATGTATGAAAGGAGGCAGTTTGCAGTTGACCCTTACATTGTTGAGAATGCCTTGAGGGTCATAGTTCCAAGGGAAGATTTCCTGAAATTTTAACTCTCATAATATTTTCTCTATTTCCTTTTCAGCATTTTCGTTATTTACAATAAAAGGACCAATATGATTTTTCAACTTGAACTGAGTTTTATTTTTAGAAGCCATGAAATTAATGGAATTAGAGTTTAAAACCGGTCTTAAGTATTCCAATGCAAAAACTCTAATGCTCAAATACTTAGGTAATTTGTAAGGCAGTATATTTGATCCAAAAATCCTCAATGCTGTGTGATTTTCATACAAATACCAGTCTCCCATCTTGCATTGTTCTGATAACTGCAATATTCTCTTCATGTCCTCACTTATCCTAGGCTGCTCTACTTTATATAATATACTCATTGTTGGTTGGAGGAATATATCTGAAAAGTCTGTAAAACTGAAATCACTGCTTAATTTCCTCAGTAAAGTGGTCCAGAAAACAATGGATAGAGGCTGGCCCTCTAAATCCATTTTTTGTAATGAAATTGGAAACTTGTTAGATTGAAAATATAAGAACAAGTGAAATGAGTATGATGAATATCTGAACACCCCTTCAGTGGGCATGTTGGTCAATTGATAGTGGATACTATCAGCGATAAATCTGGCATAGTCAAAGGTCATAGCAGGAGGTTGACTAGGAGATAAAGTAGATAAAAAACCAAGGATGGATTCATCAGTGAATTCATCTGTGAAGTATCCTAGTATGAAAGAAAGCATTGATATCACATGTCTGGATCCTTCAGGAAATTTGGAAGTGGAGTAAGGAGGATTTAGCTTTGGAATGTCCACATGAGATGGCATAAAGTTCTGGAAAATCATAAATCTCTTAGGAAAATCTAATCCTAAATATAACTGAGTCAATGATTCTATGGATAGAGGAACTGCCTTGGGATCAAATTGTAATTGTAACATCTCATTGATGGATTCTGCAGTAATAGAAAATAGAATCTCCCTATCAGCATTAACAATTGCTCTCTGATATGGTACATAGTGTTTCTGACATAATCTCACAAGGTCTTGGCTAGGGTGTGTTACTGGAACCATATATTTAGGTAGATTAGTCTCCCAAATAGGCATTTCATCTTTTTCTAAGAACTTATCCACTAATTGTGAATCTCCAATAGATTGAATTCTACCACAGGGTCTACAATTTTTTAATCCATTTTAGTCAAGGGGATGATTTCTTCATTAGGTACTGCTGGCTTAAGGGGATTGACAGACATAGTGGTTTTTTCAGTGAGTGCAAGAGTGGATTTGATGGCTTTTGATGCTTCTGACTTAGGAGGTTTGGATACCGTAGGTTTGATAGGCTTAGATCCCCCAGCTTTGGATTTCATTTGTTTCTTAGTCATTTCTAAACAACTAAAGCAAGTTTAAACAGTTTGCAATAGTTGAATTTCCTTAACAGAGGGTGATTGAGCAATTTTATAGGCAAGGATGATGTCAGTGGGTGCTTCAGTGCTCAATTAGGAATCTGGGATGGGTAAAATTGGTTTAAGACAGAAAACAGGGGTTTTCTGAATGATCCGGACTGTAAAAATTATTTTTCAAGAGATCTGTGGGCTTTAAATCTTTCTTTCTCCTTAAATTGACTTTCAGATGTTTTAAAGTGAGGAATTGGGCTTCGAAAAGAGGTTTTTCTGAAAACAACAATTTCTGGGGAAATTTTGCGAGGGTTTGTCCTATTTTTGGTACTTTCCGAGAAAATTATGTGGACAATTTCTTTATTTGGAGTTTAATTAGTTCAGCTGAAGGCTTAAACTGTGAATTTGCAGGTTGGAATGTCAAAAAATACCTTAACTGCAGGTATTTTGACAGTCGGGAGAGTTTATGGGAAATTTTGCAGTTGAATTTGATCTCTGGTTCGAATTGCTGGAGCCGAGAAGGTCTTCTTCGGTCTTCAAATAAGGAGTTTGGAGTGAAATCTGAGTTTAAGGCATGAAATCGTCTAACATTGGTTTAAAACAAGGCTTAGGAAGCTTAAAAGGTCTAGGCGGAGCTCTTTTAACAGTCGGGTGCGAGAATAACAGTGAGAAATAATGTAACAAAGGTGTTAAATTTGGATATAAACCTTCATTACTCATAATAAATGCAGGTCCTATCAAACAGGCGGGAATGGTTTTTTTTTCGAATGCGAAAACCATTGGTGGGTTTCATGTTGGATTTGGGCTCTAAGTTGTATTGAACAAAACAAACGCGATGCAATCAGATTTTGCCACATCGTCGAGGGAGGAAATGGGAAAACCACCCATTTCGCGTCCGTTTGGGTGGCAGGAGGTCGATTGATTTGTGAGCGCGAATCAAGTCTAGAACCGTTGGATCATCGGAGAAAGAGCGAAGGGCTGAGATTGATTTGAAAGCTGCGGTTGAAAGGTTGGGTGGGACTGGGGAAACTCAAATAATAAGTGTTGGAATGGATTAATAATGTAATAAAAGTTTTATATAATATGAGTTATAACCAAAGTTTCATTACGAAAGGGTAATGCAGGTTATGGAATGTTATATAGTTATAACAAAGGTTTAGATGTAGGATATGGGTGTGTGAGGCGGAATATGAAGATTTAACCATGGATTAGGCTATGTATAGCGTGAGGCTATTACATAGTTGGAAATAATCAATGTGAATTATGATATAAGCCTTTAGTTCATTTGCAACAAACCTTGGGTTAATGCAGGGATAGAAACAGTGTATTTACAAAGGTTTTGGGGGAATAAAGTTTAGTTTAAATTAAACTTTATGATAAGCTCGGCAGTAGTTTTATTTTTCAAATACATGTCATTCTTCCGAAAGCTTATTTATATTTTTATTATATAGTTTTAGTCTATTAAAGGCCTAAAATCATAGGGGGCGAGATACTTACATATTGTTAGTTTTATGCCAAAGGGGGTATATTTTGGGATTTTATTTTCAACATGTGGATAATTAACTTTGGCATAAAATCTTATAATAGTGGGTTTAGGGGGATATTTTTAAACAAATGGAGTTATATTACTAGGATAAGGTATTTTCTAAGGAATTAATAGAATAAGTTAAAAATTAATATGATAGGGAAAATGGAAGACTCAATAAATACACTTATATGACTAAGTAAAGTGAAAACCTTAAAGCAAGTTTAACATTTTATGAATTCACCACTTTTACTTAGCATAAAATGCTTTATGAGGGTTTATATGCTTTGTATAATGAAGGGAGTTAATAAAATGGGCTTTCATGTATCATTAAGTAAAAATAGTTCTTTACTTAAGATTTTGAGCTATGATGGATGAATGAAGAGTAAATAACGATAATTTAGGGATTATTATAGGAATTCAACATTTTCAACTAACAGTCAGTAAGCCTAGGGTCCGGTCTCAACAGAAGTCAGAGAAATGCTCTGAGCCTCTTTGACTGGAAGTCTAGAATGTAGAATAACTATAGGGGAGGGGAAATTAGTGATTGTTGCTCAGTGTTAAATATTTACATGCTTCTTCCTACTTCTTTCTACCTACCCAACTTTAATCTAACATTTTTTCTTCCTTTTTGCAGGTGCACTTGAGCTTGCTTCCTTGAAACATTTTGTTCTTTTGAAAGCATAAAAACTATCTAAATCTACCTTATATCATTCGAGGGCTCAGATTAAACTGATGAGCTCCTCTTTATTCTCTACCTATTTACTAATTAATCAGGATTAAATTGTTTGACTAATCTTTATTCACTATTTAAAACATGAAAATTGAAAATATGACAAGTCAAGTTTATACAGTTTAACTCATCATGGATTATGGCATTTATTGACACTGCCATAATCATCAGCAAAAAGTAAAAAGTAGTGGCATTTGGACTTGCACACTTTAATGTTTTATTTATTTTTATTTTGGGGTCTATATTTTTTCTAAGTCCTTTGATCTTTCTTTTAGGACTTTTACCCTCTTTTGTTTTTCTATTTTTTTTTACAAAATATGGGAAAACAACTTGCAGAAAGAAATGTATGTACATATTTTACAAGACTATCATAAGTCGATTCCAAATTATGAATCCTATAGTTGTAGGACCCTAACATGCCATAAGGCTTCTTTGATTAGCTGTTGTTTTCTTTTTAAATTTGAAAAGTCAAGTCAGTTTTTGAGTCAAGTCAAGTTAGTTTTTCTTTTTCTCAGTTTATTTTGAGTGTCAAGTTTTTGTATGTAACTCCATTTCCCAATGAATAAGGCTACTTGGTCTACGGTGTTCTTGACACCTCCTGGAGGAGCTTTCATCCCCATTGGATCCAATGTTAGCGTCCAATAGTCAAAGTGAGAAAAATTGAATCTTTTCACTGTAGTTAGAGTCTTATGGTCAAATTGTTATATTTTCAAATAAAATTTGACATCTCTCTTGGTTGTCAAATGGTCAAGTCATTGTCTAAGTGTAATGCTACTCTCATGTCATGGTCATAAAGGTCAATTTATAATCATTTTCATGAGTCATTTAGTCACCATAAGTCATTTTTCCTTTATTAAGTGTCATTATGATAATCTCGAAAGGAAGAGTCATGGTGTCATAAGGTTGATCATGAGAGTGTCATGAATGTCATCATATTTACATTTGGAGTCATGTCATCACCATCCGAAATAGTAATTTGTCATGAGAGTTAGCACTTAGGGAATAAAGTGTTTTAAAGAGAATCGTAGGTGCATCTATGTCACATTAGAGATGTGAATTTCCTATTTAAGAAATGATGTTGCATTACTAATCTCATCATAAAGTCATTTGATCAAAATTACATGATGTCACTCCACTAATAAGCGAAAATCAAGTTTTTAAGTTATAAAGGAGCACCAAATTATTTTAAAACTTCATTCCATCCTTCCACAAGCTTCAAGAGCTCATCTCTATCACTTTGAAGAGCTTCCATATCCATTAAAACTTCGAATTTCACCGTCACTATCATCTTTCATCAGTTTGCTGCGTTTTTGGAGGGTCTTGCTACACTTTTAGATTGGAGGCAAAAGGGAGAAAGAAAGGGTTCTGTTATCATCTCAATGATTTAAGATTTCTTTTAATAAGTAAGTCCAACCTTGAAAATCCTCTATGCAGTATTTTTCTTCAGAAAATTGATCAAAATCTATCCCTAGGGTTTTGCTGCATTTTCTTGCTGTGTTTTCTCTTCCAATGGTCTTTTGCTTCTTTTGAGAGGAAAAATCTTTTTTTTTGGGTTCATACATCCTTCATTATCCTCACTAAACATTTCCCACCCTTCCCCTCACTAAAATTTCTTCATTTCACCATTTCCCTTATCAAACCCAGCTTGTTTCTACACTTCTGGCACAAGTTTGTGTTTTTCCCTTTTCTCTCCTTGTTTCTCACTCCTTGTTAAGTCCCTATATTAATAGTGTAGCCCCTTATTATGTTAGTGTAGCCCCCCTTATTGTTATTATACCCCTGTAACCCCCATATTATTATTATTGTGCCCTTACATTATTACTGTTAGGTCGGCTAGGATTGCATTGTGGCCCCACTAGGATTATATTGTGGCCCCATGGACTCCTATATATAGAAGGAGGTTTTGTTCATTTGAATCATCCAAGAATTTTTCATTTATGTAATGTATTGGAGGTTTCCCCCTCGAAGTGGCTTATTTCTAAGGCGTTGATATCTCTTTTCTTCTATTTTTGGAGTTGGTTACACAACATTTGGTATCAGAGCTTTGGATTCTAGGGTTTCGCTGCTCCAAACAGGTCATCGTGGTATTTTAGCTATAACGTTTTTTATACGACGTTTCAGAAGTTGACATTTTTAGGGTGCGAAGCTAAAATCCTGAGGAAGATTTTCTAAAAATTTCAGAGCTTGGTTCACAATATTTGCGGAGATATCATCTGAGGAAGTTAGGTCTTTTTTCAAGCTCCTAAACAGGTCATCGTGGCATTTTCGCTATAAATTGTTTTCTACGAAGGTTCAGAATCTGAAATTCGTATGGTGTGAATCTGAAATCCAGAGGAAATTATTCAAAAAATTTCAGAGCTTGGTTCGCAATATTTGTGGAGATATGATCTGTGGAAGGTAGTGCTTTTTCAGGCTCTTGAATTTCATCTCAAAGAGGTGATCGTGGGAAAAGTTCAATAACTCTCTCTCTGGGAAGTGGATTTGAGTGCCGTAAAAAATAGTCGCAAGTACACGGACTTTAGTTTCTTGGCTATCAATTTCAGAGACAAAGGACGAAACAGTGACACGTGGAAAGTCCTACAAGTTCGCTCTACTGAACCAGTCCAGAATTAGGTCATTGTGGGAGATTGGACACAACTTTGTCTTGGAGAATCCAAATCAGGTCAAACTTGTGGCATTCAAAAGAGAATTTAGAGGGATACTTCAGTGATGAATTTAAAATATTGAAGGGCCACAGTCACAGAGATAATCCAATTTCAATATCGAGCTCCTCAAAAGCAAGAAAAAGGTGTGTATTGTTTTTTTTTCCGAATTGCATAAGTCTTGTTTGAAGAATCAAGTTGAATTGATTCCAAGGACATATTGAAGAATTTTTGTTAGTAATGGGTTCTACTATGCCTCCAAAAAATAATTCCATACCCATTAAGCCCTTAGAAAGCTATACTATGATGCATGAGGAGGAAGAATTGCAATATGAGATATCAAAATTACGGTACCAAGTGCAACAAATTTCGATCTTACGAAGAGCAACCGAAGATGACATAGATGGTTTAAAAGTATAAATGGAGGCTAATTTGGATGGTTTGAAGGATCAAATAATAGAAAATATGGATGATAAATTAGTGGAAGATCACATCGAGCATCAACAACAAGTTCTCCAACTCTCAAAGGATAACCCAACTTTGGTGCAGAATCTAATGAAATAACAGGAAGATCAACATCACATCGAAAGAAGTTATGAAGCAGTCATAGAAACAAGAAATCGACAAGTACGATAAATTTCAGAGTATCTAAGCAAGTGGAAGAACTTTCTTGTAGAATATTTCACATGGGAGGATGAAAATTTTATACAGAAGCATCAAGAAATAATCAAGCGTTGAGGAAAACACTTGTTTGAAGGAGAGGGGCATGTTAAGTCCCTATATTAATAGTGTAGCCCCTTATTATGTTAGATGGCAGCCCCCTTATTGTTATTATGCACCTATAACCCCCCATATTGTTGTGTGTGCCCTTACATTATTATTGAAATTAGGCTAGGTAAACATTGTATTTACTAGGATTCTTGTTATTATTGCATGGACTCGTATATATATAGAAGGAGGTTTTGTTCATTTGAATCATCCAAGAATTGTTCATTTATGTAATGTATTGGAGGTTTCCCCCTCGAAGTGGCTTATTTCTAAGGTGTTGATATCTCTTTTCTTCTATTTTTGGAGTTGGTTACACAACAAAGTCCAACCTTGCAAATCCTCTATGCAGTATTTTTCTTCAGAAAATTGATCAAAATCTATCCCTAGGGTTTTGCTACATTTTCTTGCTATGTTTTCTCTTCCAATGGTCTTTTGCTTATTTTGAGAGGAAAACTCTTTTTTTTGGGTTCATACATCCTTCATTATCCTCACTAAACATTTCCCACCCTTCCCCTCACTAAAATTTCTTCATTTCACCATTTCCCTTATCAAACCCAGCTTGTTTCTACACTTTTGGCACAAGTTTTTGTTTTTCCCTTTTCTATCCTTGTTTCTCAATCATTTTGAGAAATTTGACTTTCATTGTGTCCCTAACACCTATCCCTAGCTCCCATAATTTTTTCATATTTTTTCCTACCCCTCACAACCTCCATTCCCTTCCCTCAATTTCTTGCATTTTTAGCCCTGTTTTGTAGCTCAAAGTCCCTTGCCCTATCTTGTTTGAAACTAGGGTTTTCTATCACAAGTGAATCCAAAATATGATGAATACCAGTGAAAGGAGGAGGTATAAAGGAGGAGATATCTCTATATATGATCCAAATCATATGCAAGAGGTCAATGCATCCGAATTTATTAGAAGGTCATTTGAGCAGGCACGCTGCCTAGGGTTTTGTCTAAAGGTGAAAGAGGTAGGATATCATCATGATTTAACAAGCCTCTTTGCCATCAATTTCAAAAAATGTTAGGCAATTCTAGCAGGGATCATTTTTCCAGTGTCATAAGAGGTCATATATTCAACAACTACTATCCCTAATCAAGGTGAAATTTGGTTCAAGGGAATGGATTTAGACCTCAAACACTACAAAATGTTCTTGAAACCATAGTAGAAGGAGTATCCTTATCATGTTTTTCTTAGCAGTAAATTGTTGGACAAGTACAACCCTTTGATGAAGATTATTATGAAGTATTTCACTTGCGAGGGAAGGTTTAACATACTGTACGAGTATCATATTAGTGATGCGTTTCACTTGTAAGAAGCCCCTAAACCTACCTAATTATATATTTATAAGTTTGGTGAAGATGACAGAGAAGGTACATTCTAAAAGAAAAGATCATCAAGGAAGTCTGTTTCATCATGCTTTAGTCAAGGTAATAGTACTCCACCAGCTGACATAGATCAACATTTCATGGGAAGCTTTCTGAGAGGCAAATACTCTCTTACCTGTCTCCAACCAGTTAAAGGGTTAAAGCTCTCCTTCATCATCATCTAAATCACAGGGAGCTGAAACTTCAAGCATGCCATCAGTGAAAAAAACTCAGCCTAGAAAAATATTTCAAGGACAGACAAGAAAGATAAGAAGCTGGTCTTTGTTCTTGAAGCAAAAGAGGAGATGCTTAGGTCTAGGCCTAAAACTAGATCTCAAGAAAAAATGATACCTAAGGAGGTTGTTAGTGAAGAGGCATTTCAGTTGGAAACCATGAGAGAGAAATTACCTCTGAGTAGACATGATTCACCATTGCACAATGAAGAAGAGGTACCTCCATAAGTTGAGATGGTTGATCTAGGAGAAAAACATGGAGATAATGCAACAGAAGATATCATCAAGGATAAGGAGGCACAAATTAGAGAGCTAAAGGATGACCTATCAAAAGCCAATTTCATGGTGGCTTTATTATAGCGGGAGCAAGTAACAAGAAGACCCTCCATCAATAATTAAAACAGGTGTTTTGAAAACAAAGGAAAAATTCAAGGCCATCATTGATGTTGAGAAACTAGAAGAAAATAATATTCAAACATAGCCTAGGAGACTTAAGACAAGAGCAATGGCTAGGAAGGAATAGAATGTAGAAGTTCCATCTCCTCCTCAAGTCGAAGATACTATATTTGACTCCATAAGTGCCGAGATAGAGAAAAATAGGGAGTATTGGCTTGATAGAGTTAATTTACACTTGGAAAAGCTACCGGAAAAAGAAAGCAAGGATACCACCATGCAAATAAATATGGCAAGGCACTATTATGCTAGGAACATGATTTTCAAGGTTATGGTGAAAAACATGAAGATGAATCTCAAAAGAACCCTAAGGAGAATCAAAATGAAGAAAATCTTAGAACTATTTGCTGATGCATCATTGGCGGTACGATGGAAAAACAAAAATCAAAGGAGAGGAGACAAAATTTTGAAATTTTGAAGTTTTTTGTGCACAAAGGAAAAAAACATCCTACAGAAACACAACAACTACTTGTTGTGAATTTTCTCAGAGGGTCCAAATCCAAAATTTCAAGTATGGTTGGATGGCTAATGAAATAAAGACATCAGAAATCACTTTATGATCCTTGTAAAGTCACAATTTTGAAGAAAATGATCAAACAATGCCTTTTTTACACCTTTCAGCCACCTTTTCAGAAATTCGCTGCATTTTTGGACACTTGGTCTTAAAATCAATTTTGAGGGGGCTAAAATGATGAGTTTGGATGACTTAAGGATCCCAGGGCATAATAGACATCCTAAAATTTCTTCACCAGCCTTCAAAATTATTTAGAACCTCTTCCAAGTAATCTAAAAATCAAGCCAAAGTTGTTGCATTTTTGCTAAAGGAAATTTGCTGCAATTCTGGGAAAGTTTGTTTTATTTCTGTGTTTGGAGGTTTTTCACTACACATGCGAGTCAAAGGTCAAACTTGGTTGATGCAATAGTTAAATCATGAGCTATTTGATGATTAATAGGATTATTAATGATTATCATTTTAAATAATTTTTTGATTAATACCTTGAGAGATAAGCTCAATTAGTTAGCTAAAAAAGGGGAAAGTTGTTTTTAACTTCCCCAGGGTTAGGAAATGAGTGATTAGGTTCACTAATTAGTTGTTATGGATCAAGATTCGATCCCTTAGAGTTCGAATCTTTATTTTATTCTATATGTACTAAAAAAAAAGTCAAAGAGAAGGTTGGATATTTGAAGTTCACACTTTTTTGGAATTGGTGTACTTGACTCTTTGCAGAAATAATATACAGGGTGTTGCAGATATTTTTATGGGATTATTGTGATGTGGTTAGTGACAATGTTTTTCTACATTTTTCTTATGCATATAATGATTATTTTTCTAGCATCCATCTATGTTCTTCTTGTGTTAATCTCCTAAGTTTAAAACATAATACATTGCCTCAAATGCTATGCTTTGTTTGAGATTTTCATATAAGTGTTTTATATTATAAACAAATGAATTCATACATGTATGCTGATTTTACTCCTTCTATATGATTTCCTCCTCACCACACTACAATGAAAAATTAAATTTTTGTCACTAGTTACTTCTATCTTGCCTCATTCTATGACTGCAGTTGATCCTTTGGAATACTTGGCCTAGTTCCTAATCCTATTCTTCTTATCCAATAAAACTTAAATAAAAAACCCTAGTGAGTTGATAGCTAGCCCAAGAAACTAATACTCTCTAGTCACATCCATTGGATGTGAGGTTGATTTTGAGAGAGCCCTCTCTGATTTGGTAGGGCTAGATACCAAGTCAAAAGTTGGTCTGCGATCACCTCTTTGGTTTCCTTTCTCATCCTTGGGAAACTAAGGAGCTGTAACAAGATGGTTGAAAATTTGTGACAGTCTGCTAGGGATGTTGGGTCTAGTGTCCCTCCCTATAACTCTGTTACGAATTTTTTTCACGAGAAAGAAAGGCTGCAAACATGTCCTTTCAACAATGGGTAGGTGCTTTCTCTAATTTTTGACGTTTTTAATATTTCAATAAAGAATTTGGTTTTTTTTCTTCTATTTATTCATTATTATATGTTGTTTATAACAATGTTGAATTCAATATGGGATGCCACCCATATCTGCAGGTAAGGCGATCTCTATTGGTTCTTCAACTTATGGCTGGAGAATGTAGTAATGACTAAAATGTATATTATCTCTATTTTCAAATGGCTGCTTAGTTGGATAAATTGTGTTTTCATTGTTAACGTTCTTGGTTTTTACGTAATGGTTTTTATATTTTGGTGTGTGGAACAAGCTTTTTTTTAGCAAAGTTAGGGGAATGGATGTTCATCATACCATGGGAAGAAATGAAGTTTCTCGTGCTGAAACCACCTTGGTTGTTTATGATCATCGTAAGGTTCAAATGAATTTTGGTAGGGGGAACGAAGTTGGTTTTTTCTGTTTTAGCAACGACATGCTTGAAGCACATATACAATTCCATTCCAGGGTGGATGATTTGTCTGTTGTGCAAATGAAGCAAGTGTGTAATGAATGCTATCTAGGTATACAAGTTCAAATATGGCATGAAGGGCCCATTTGTAAAAGATGTAGAGGGGAGAAAGGCTCACATCATTTTTATCTTTCTAAAAACATGGATCCAGGTGAACAACGTGAAGTTCTAAGGGTTTTGACACAAGTGGAAGAAATTCTAATAACAATGGTGAATCCAATACTGAAAGTGTCGCATGTTCATGGTGCTCAATATAAATATAGTGGCCATACAAAAAAAAATTCTCCAAGATATATCTACAATTGCAAAGAAACTTCCTCGACATGTTGAACAACTTTATACTATTATTGTGAGAAGAAGTGGTGTTGAATCGAGATATTATGAATTCTATGTGAAGAGACAACATGTGATGGATGGCTTTCTTTAAAAAATCCAAATGGATAAATATTACAAGGATGTTGAAATTGATATGGATTCAGTTGCAACTCTCCTAGAAAGAGCTACTGATGTGTCCAGCATGCTACAACATGTCGATAGAAATATAGATGAGCCAAGTAGGGATGAAGAAGAAATTCAAAGAGGTGCTAAATGTTGTGATTACATTATGTCGAGTTTCTTGAAGTTGTGGAAAAGAGAATATACACGTTTGTGTACAAATAACTATGAATAAAATCCTTCAAGTAAAAATATGGAAGACTTTCTCTCTTCCATCATTATCTTGTTCTTAGGTTGGCTAGTCTGGACTCCAAGTTTGTTGAAAGCCAGGTGGAGAATCACAGCAAGCCCAAGGGCAGGGTGGACACTGAGTCATTGGAAAACTATGGATTTCAAAGATGGCTTCTTGGGATTTAGGATTTCTCTATTCTACAAGAAATGGCTTGCAGACAGAATAATGAACAATTAATCTTAATTTAAAGTGGATGGGATGATTTTGAAGGGATGAAAGGCAGCTAAGAATCTTTCACCATGTTCAAAAGAAAGAAATGAAATGACTACAAACAAAGAGCAGTGAAGAATTATTTATTATAGTAATCAAGAATGTTTAAATTAGTAAAGCAAGAGCATTTAAGAATTCGTGCTTATAACCAATTTAGAGGAAAACATTAAGAATAATCACATATGAAATAAGAGTACAATTAAGTAAATTCTGATTCAATCCTTTATGTAAATTATTCAGAAATGGACACAATGATATTATAAACAGATATAAAACTTAAGACACAGGATAGAAAGACTTATTGAACTGCAGTCCGACACATGAATCCTGCAAAAAGTCCTGAGCTTCAAATTGTCATCCAGTAAGCCACAAATAAATTTCTCCAAAACAATTTTGTTAAAACATCAATGTCACGATAAAGTATTAGAATCCACCCTCAACACTCTCTTTGAGGGTTTATTTATACACAAAATAATCTTAAACAATCTTACACTATCTTAGCCAATAATCTAGGCTGACTTAAAGCATAATTTACAAACAAACAAGAGACAAATGGTCTCGTGGATATAATAATGGGCAACTACCGATGTGCTGTTCCTTTCTTCGTGGATGTGCTAGAGGTAAGCGCTGAAATAGGGCTCTGTGCTATCCCTTACAGTATTTCTTTGGCTTGTTGGACACTCTTTATTCCCACGGATACTCTTTAACCTTTTCACCTGATACTCTTTCATCTGTTTTCTTTTTTACTTTTCACATAATAGTAAAAGATAAAGTTCTCATGCTGAAGATAATTTTCATAAAATTTCCAACATTTCTCTCCACCATTGATCATCGGGTATCATAGTTCTTCTGAGTTTCCTCAATGTCTCATCTGCTTCTGTGAGTTTGTAGAAGGTTGGCTCATTAGGAAACAGATACCTTATTTCATGTTCCAGATGAAATAAATCCCTTACTCTATCATAGATATTTCTCCCTGTTGGTAATGTTGATTGTGGTAAACTAGGAGAACAAGCAGCTGTATTTTGAGCATGAGTATTTATTTTCTTTATATAGGTTTCTAAGTCCATTATTTGATCCTCTATGAGCATAGGACTTGGTAACCCACTATCCAACAAAGCTTGAAATTTCTCTCTGAAAATTTTGGTATCAAATAAAATATCTGTGCACTTACTTTCTAAATTCTGCATGAAAGTTCTCTTGATGAAAACTCTCTTTCTCTCCAAAACTGTGCCTGTCCTGTCATCAATCCCTAACACTGCAAGCTGTTGCTTTGTCCTGGTGTTCAAAAATTGAATGAGTTGTTGGGCCTGCTCAGGCCTGCCTCCTAATTCATTTCTGGTTCTCTTTATTTCTTCTTGGGCTATTTTAACTAACTCATTTTGTTCAAAAATAGCTTGAATAGAGGGCCAAATACCCTTTATTAACTCAATGATGTTACCCGAAAGAATGTCATTTATTTCGTTTAAAGGCTTCTCCAATGAAAGATCTTTTTCCAAAGCCTGAACCAATTTTTCCTTTTTATCTCCACAGTGTTATCAACATTGTCTTTTTAGATGTGTCATATTTTCCTCCAATTTTGTTAATTGCAATTTTGTTCTTGGAGTTCTGTGACCCTTAGTTGTAGACTTTCCATCTGCTTTATTAATTCATCAGAACTCAAACCAGAAGTGTTTACCTGGGATGGCTGTGTTTGCTGCCATGTTGTTGTAGTACCTGTTGTTGATGTCTGCCTGATAGTTTCCTGTTCCTAAAAAGCTTGTTCCAATTCCTTCTCCGTTTCACTTAGTCGCTCGGTCATATTTAGGAGCAATTCCATTATTTCTTCCTGTGAATTCCCTTTTAGAACTTCTTGGGTATGAGGGTGCCTTGAGGCTGGCAATTTTAGCTGCTTCCTCAGTGCAGCTATGTCATCATCGTTTTTCTTTATTAATGCCTCAATACTTTTAATGTCTTTGGGGTTGTGACCCAAACCAATGATTATGTCTTCTAAAGACTTTATTCTATTATCCTTGGCCTGTGAAGAGGCCTTCTCAATTTGCAATTGTGCAGTAGTGTTATTCAAAGAATCCTGCAGCGTTATAGCTGCCATGGCCTTATTGGTAAGAGTAGAATAGACCATTTCCCCAGTTTGTCTGTGTAGCTCTATCTGGTCCAGAGGATGGATATCTTTCGCCAAAACTTCAAAATTTGTCTTTCGGTAGTCGCTGAAGTGAGCTTTGGCACCTTTGTCTTGAAGTGGCTCATCAACTTGTTTGCCTTGTGAAAGGTCAAATCTTGACATTAGCCTTTCTTGATTTTGGGGAGCCATCTTCATATCTTTTGATCATATACCTTCATTTTCCAATGGATCATTATTTGCTTTAATATTAATGAAGGTTCTTTTAATATACCCTGTGTCTGTCTTTGGTGGTCTGAAAGAGGATACCTCAGTACTTAATTGCTTTTGTAAAGCTTTTCCTTTCTGTCCTGTGTTTGTTTCACTAACTGTTCCAGTTAGTTGACTGTCTTCCCTTCCATCATCAAACACTTCATCTATAATTTCCACATCTGGAAGTGGATCTGATTTATGTTTTTTAGCTTGATGTACCTGTGAAGTTTCTTTTGGAAAAGTGGTGTCTGAAACCAACCTTTTCTTTCCTATTTCCACATTTGATGGAGTCTGTAACTCTGGAACCTGTGAATGCTGTAGCTGTGTGGGAGAAACCTGTGATTGTTCAGGTGCTTTGGAAGTTTGTGGTTTCTCTGCCATAACCAAAGTTTCAATAACCTGGATAACAGGTTCTTTTCCTTTACCCTTTGATTCTGTTGCAACTGGTGAACTGCTTTCCTGTAATGCTTGATGTAGAGTTGCTGCTGAGGAAGTGCCAATGTAGGGTACCTACACTTGACCATAAGATTCTAGGTCAAAGTTTTTCTCAACATCTTTCATCATTTTATTCAATTTTTCAGTTTCACTTTCTTCCTCAACAAGTGTTCCTTCAATCCATTCATCTTGATTGGAATACTTTTCTAGATCAGGAATCTTGTGGTGTATATAAGGGGATGATTTATTCTTTAATCTCTTTTCACAAATAAAACCAACTGGGTCATAAGGTACCCAACCCAACGGAAAGATGTACGGAACTTTTTCTCTAATATATTTCTCAAGTGCTCTCTTTCAGCTTCTCTAGAATTGCAGATGAAAGGACCTAATTGGCTTTTGATCCTTAACTGAGCTTTCTTCTTTACATTACAAAAATGGATCACATCTGAATTGTTCATTTGCCTGAAGTATTCCAAGGCAAAAATCCTCATTGGTACATATCTCGGTAACTTAAATGGACGTAATTCACATCCATAAATCCTGATGACTGTATGGTTTTGATACAAACACCAATCCCCAACTTTATAACTCTTTGACAGTTGCAAGGTCTTTCTAATTTCATTACTGAGTCTTCGGGGAGGAATTCCTGTTAACAAAGTTGTTGCAGGATATACAAACTGGTCAATGAACTTAGTGTAGGAATAGGGGGAATCAGAGGAAAAATGAATTATGGGGGACCAAAATATGACTGACCTGGGGTTTCCCTTGGCATCAAGTTTTTGAACAGGGAAAGGGAACCATTCTGACTGGTAGTAGATAATGAGATGATAGATGACTGAGGAGTACTTAAAAACTTTTTTAGTATCTAGCCTTAGGAATTGATCATGGATCTTGTTGGCTATGAAGGAAGCAAAGTCATATTTAATCTCAGGAGTTTGCCCAGGAGTAAAAATGGACAGCAAAGCCAAGGTTATCTCATCTACATATTCACTCGTGTTGAATCCCAAGAGAAAAGATATTATATTTACAATGAGCCTTCCCAATGTATTGAAATAGTAAAAACCATAGGGAGGAGACTCTTTTGGCTGATGCCTGGGGTAATGGCAAAGTTTGACAAGTGCACACAATTGCTTTATTACAAAAATGAAATAGCGGTGGCATTTGGGTTTGCACACTTTCCTTGGTCTATTTTTTAACTTGGGTTTCATTTCTTTCTCTTTTTTGACCATTTTATTCTTTTTACCCTTGATTTTCTTTTAGGGTATACCCTCTTTGTTTTTTAACTTTTTTGATTTTTTGGTTTTTCAAGAATATGGAACACCTTTGCTCGAAAAGAAGGTTTGAACATATTCCATAGTTCAATCAAGACAATCATGAAAGATGAAACCTATTGGTATAGAGCTAACAACGGCTCCCACTTGGGGATAGCTTTTCCTTGTGAAAAGTCAAGAACGGCCAGTCGAATGCCTCAAAATGTCTTACAAGCGAAAGTGTAAATCTTCCTTCTTCCGATCTGCTTTATTTTACATATGATAGTGAAACTTTTGGAACTTAGGGCCTTCACTTCGGGCTTCAATTCCAAAAAGTCACCATCCAATCCAAAACTGCATTAGGAGAAAGGATATATTATGTACAAGTTAGAAAAATCAAACATTCTAGTAAATGGGATCAAAATAATGCTTGAGCATTCGACCATTGACTGGTCCTTCTTCAACTTCTGAATTATCCAACTCCTTCAAAAAGTAAGTGTTGTTTCCCTGCAAGGCATGAATGATATAAGGCCCTTTCCACAAGAAATCAAACTTTCCGTGTTTCCCTTTTTCTTCTCTTCTAGAATCCCATCTTAGGACCTTGTCTCCTAATTGAAAATCCTCTGCTTTAGTCCTTTTATCAAACATTTTCTTTAGCTTTTCCTGTAAGACTTGTGATCTTTGGTATACCTCTTCTCTAGTTTGCTGCAGGTGGATTGTTTGATTAATTCTTCTTTGAATGTCATTTGGCTCCACTTGAGCCTCCTGAAGTAATTTCATAACAGGGATTCCTAAAGATGATGGGAATCTTGCTTCCAGACCATAAACTAACTCATATGGACTAGTCCCAATAGATTTCTTAGTTGTAAGTATGTCTGCCCACAATGCATTGGTCAGTTTCTTGTGCCAGTTCTTTTTATTTTCCTCCAACAATTTCTTAATGATATTGATCAATCTTTTATTGGAGGATTCTGCTAGTCCATTACCCTGAGGGTAATAGGCTGTTGAATGGCCTAAAGTAATATGATATTTATGGCAGAAACTAATCATTTTCTTTGATTTAAATGCAGCAGCATTGTCTGTTATAATCTTTTCTGGATAGCCAAATCTTGAAAGTATGTTGGTTTCTAAAAACCCTATGATTACAAAATAATTGGACTGTCTACATGGGATGGCTTCAATCCATTTAGTGAAGTAGTCTGTAGCAGTTAAAATCCATCTGTGTTGCCCTGAAGAAGGGGGATGAATTTCTCCAATAAAATCTAATCCCCATTGTTGAAAAGGTCTTTCTGTGGAAATTTGTTTTAAAGGCAGAGGTAACAACTTTCTTTTACCCTCGAATATCTCACATTTATGACAAGTTGTTACAAATTTCTTAACATCAGAAAATAATGTTGGCCAGTAGAAACCAACCCTTAAAATTTTGTCTGCAGTAGATTTCCAGTAGAGATGTCCTCCACAATCCCCTGCATGAAATTCATTAAGCACTTTATCAGCTTCATCTTTTAAGAGACAATTCAACAAGATTCCTTCATGATTTTTCCAAAATAGAGTGCTATCTAAAATACAATATTTCAAAGATGTCATTTTTAAAAATCTTCTTTTGGTTCTGGACAACCCTGGAGGAGCTTGTAGGTTTAATAAAACATGAATTATATCAGTGTACCAGGGTGAATCTAAGAAAGCTTGACTGATCTGAGGAGTCGCCATCTCCTGCTCGTTATCCCGTTCATTGATGTCTAAGGCTTGGCAATTGGTTTCTGTCATGAGTTGTGCTAAACCTTGGCCTTTTATGAGTTTTGTTGGCTTAATCTCAATATCATATTCTAAAATGGTAGCTATCCACTTACCTCGTTTACCTTCAATGCCATCTTGAGTCAAAATGTCTTTAACCACTGCATTAGGCACATAAGCTATCACATGAGAATATAATATGTAAACTCTGAAATCTTTGATTGCTTTTACCAATGCAAAAGCCTGTTTTTCCATAATATTGTATTTTAGAGATGCATCCCTCAGTGCTTTACTAAAAAATGCTATTGGCTTTTCACACCCTTGGTCATCTTTTTGAAGTAAAACAGCTGCAACAGTATGTTCAGAAGCAAATGAAAAAATAATAAAGTCTCTATCAAATTTAGGACTGGTTAGCATTGGTGTTCTTGTTAAAGCCATTTTAATTTCCTCGAATGATTGTTTGGCTTCTACAGTCCAGTGAATGCTTGAATCTTTCCTCAACATGTTAGTTAGTAATCTAAGTAACTCTGCTAGACTAGAAATAAATCTTCTCAAGAAATTAATTTTTCCTATAAATGCTTGCAACTCTTTTATGTTTCTGGGGTGTGGTATTTGCAAAATTTCTTGAATTCTTTCTGGATCAATCCTAATGCCATCTTTAGAAATAATATGACCTAAAAGCTTTCCTTCTTCCAAACCAAACAATGACTTCTTAGGGTTCAAAGAAATTCCATATTTTCTGCACTTTATAAACACTTGCCTTAAGTGATCTAAATGCTCTTGATCTGTTTTAGAAAAAACAGTCAAATCATCTAAGTAAATTACCAGAAAATCATGTATCTCTTTAGCAAAAGAAATATCCATTGCTCTTTGAAATGTAGCTCCTGCATTCTTGAGCCAAAATGGCATTTTGACATATTTAAACGTACCCCATGGTGTGGTAAATGCTGTTTTATCCCGATCATCAGGATGAACCAGAATCTGGTTGTACCCTGAAAATCCATCCAGTAGTGATATTCTCGAAGATCCTACCACCCTTTGCAGAATGTGGTCCATTTTCGGCAGAGGATAGTTGTCTTTTAAAGAAACTTTATTTAAATTTCTTAAGTCGACACACAATCTAATTTCTCCTGTCTTTTTCCTTGTTGGTACCAGGTTAGAAACCCATTCTGAAAATCTTATAGGAGCTATAATCCCTGCTTCAAACATCCTTTTAATTTCCTTTTCAATTGAGGGTAATAAAACAGGATTTATTCTCCTAAGATTTTGTTTAAAAGGTTTCTGGTCTGGTTTTAAAGGTATAGTGTGTTGAATGATAGATGTATCATAAGATTTGAGGTCTTCATAACTCCAGGAAAAAACATCCTGGAATTCTTTTAATAGTTCAACATATTTAACCTTTTGATCTTTTGGAAGAGATTTGGACAACTTGACCATTTTGGGATTTTCTGGGGTTCCTAAGTTGCATTCTTCCATATCAGCCTTGACAGGTTCCATTTTAGGTCTAAATGGAATATCATTTGAGTCAAACAGATCTTCCAAAGGTGTTAATCCTTTGGGTAATTGATTATCTTTTAAATTGATGATTTCTGTTTCATCATCTATGATCTCATCAGATTCCATGTGTTTCAAATTTTGCATGTCTTTTTCAGTGAATGTGGTTGGATGCAGCATATGAATTGCATTTTCTCTTGATATTTCTATTTTTTGTTCTTTTTCTTGATCAAATTCATCAATAGTTATGTCTTCATCTATATTATAGTTAGAAAACTCATTCTGAAGTGTCAAAAAATTATTGATTTGATTGTTATTCACAAATACTTGCCAATTCAAAAGATTGTCTGGTATTGCAGGCCTGTGTCTAATTTCAGCTGAAAACTGATGATTAGGGTCGAAAGGTAACTTGCATGTACTAGCAAACATTGCTAAACTGTGAGCATGCAAATTTTGTTTCCTCGGAATCTTGGCAAGTTGGGCTTGTAAAAATGTGTTGAGAATCTCTACAACTGTCTCTCGGTATTGTTTCAGTCTCATGTCTTTTGTTGAACATTCTCCTTTAATCTGTTGGATGATTAGTTCAGAGTCTCCTATGATTGATACCCTAATACCCCCTAACTTCTTGACATGTTTAAGCCTTAATAAAAGAGCTTCATACTCTGCCATGTTGTTAGTGCATTTGAAATTCAACGTATAAGCATGACCCTCTGCATAATTGTTCTCAACATTATGTAACCAAATCCCAGCTCCTGCCCCTAGTCTGTTTACTGAGCCATCAAACTCTAAATGCCATAGAATCTCATGTTCATAATCTTCATCAATTGTTTTAAAGTGTTTCTTGACAAGAGCTAGTTGTTTAGTTTCTTCGGGTATTTCTTGATCATCTGGTGTTTCTTTGTTTTCAGAGATTTCTTCAATTTTAACAGTGGTTTCGTTTATGGTTTCCAATTCTGGAGCTTCTATTTCAGTAGGGAGATCTAACTCAGCATTGTATAAAATAAAAGAATCCATATCAGAATGTACAGAGTAAACAGGGAAGTTTTCAGGCTTCTCATGGCTACTCACTAAGTACTTCATCAAGGTTTCTCTATATAATCTTTTAGGCTGACCAAATACTGAAATAGTTGCATAAGACATGTCTAGTTGAATAGATCCTCCAAGTTTAGCACCCCAAGACCTAGACAATAACATACCATATTTAGGTGGAATATCAACAACTACTATGTCCATTAAAACAGACTTAGCAGGGTATTGGACCAAAGTGACACACAGATCTTTAATCAAACCTAAACATTTTACCTGACTAGAATCAAATGAAAACAAATCTTTGTACGGTCTGGTAATATCTAGATTCAATCTTTCCATTACTGCTTTTGGCATCAAATTGTGAGATGCTCCAGAATCTAGCATTGCATTATGGAGTATCTTTTCATGAACATTCAGGCTTACATAAAATGGAGGAGTTCCTCCACTTTCTGGTTTACCATTAACCTCAGGGCCAAAAAGAAGTTTGGGTTGATCATCAAGAATGTTTACTGAATCATCCAATCCAGTAATGTTAATGTTTAGGGACTTGGTAATCTGACTTCTATAGACATCATGTTTAGCCAATTCTGATAAAGGAACAGCTATCTTGAGTTTGCCTATTTCAGCCTCTAGATTAAAAGGTTTTTCTGTTTGAGTTTTAGTGTTTTGCACAGTTGGGTTTTCTCTGTTTTTTGGGTCTTCAACGTTTTTCTCTTTTTCATGAGTGGAGTTTTGTTTTGAAGATGTTTCAGGACTAAATTCTACTGTTTCTTCTACATTTCCTACATGAGGAGATGTATTGGATTGTTGTTTGTTGTTTGGTTGGTTGTCCGAGACATCTTCAATTATTGGATTCGAAGGGTTGGGAGTTATTCTAGACAAAATTTGTACTTGGGGACTGTTTTGTACAGGGGGAATGTTTTGTTTACCTTTGACATTTTGTTTTGTGGTTTTCTGTTTGCTATTCTCTGGTACATCAATCCGTCTACTTCTCAAGTTGTACTGTTTATGAACCTCATAAATTGTTGTGTCATAGCCTTCCTTGAAATCAAAAGTCTCACCTGAATGAGTTTGGAATGTTTCAAGGATGTGATTCTCTTGATCATCCTGGGATAGGAAAACCTCTGGTTCATTTTTGTCATCTGTTACATTGTTTATTTCTACATCTTCTATAGGTTCTTCAGAAGTTGAGCCTTCAACAAAGTTTTCTTGGAAGGGTGGCCTAATGTTCTGATCAGGAACATTCTTTCCACTATTTTGATTCAGATTCCTCCTAAAGTTCGGGTTTCTTGCAACATTCTGATTGTCAGTAGAAGACTTTATTTCAATGGTTTCCACTCTGTCTCCTAATCTTTCCATACCTTTAATGATTACATCCATCTTCTTTTCAAAAGCTGAAGGTTCTTCATTCATAGGCATTCTTCTTTCTACCCTAGCTCTGGCTCATTTTTCTATCAGATTTGCTTCTACACTCACCACTATACTTTGCATTTCCTCTAGTGTTTGAGGAGCTCTTTCCCTGAGGGAATAAGCTATATCAGAGTCAAAACCATCTGGAAATTTAACTAATACAGAGTCAGGTGGGGGTCTTAGGTTTTGAGGCACTGCATTATATGATTCATTGAATCTTATGATGTAATCTTGCACGGTCTCGTTAGGTCTTCTTCTTAATTTCTCAAATTATGATAGGATCTGAAGCGGATCCTTCTTTTTCTCCCATCTGTTCAAGAATGCCCTATACAAAGCTTCTAAATCAGCAATACTGTTCGGGGTAAGAGCCCTAAACCAAGTTCTAACTTCTCCAGTAAGACTTTGAACGAAAATTCTCATTCGGATATTATCAGTATCAATCTCATAAAACTCAAAATAATCAGTCATCCTTTTTGTGTGTTGTTGAGACGTGTAAGTACCTGATCCATCAAAAGGTGTGATCTTACTCTGGTAATCCTGAGGTAAAGCTGGAGGGTTGGCTGGTAACTGTAAAGGGGCATATCGATTAGCCATTGGAAGATAAAGTGGGATAACAGGAGTAGATGGTCTAGCAGGAGGAGAAGATGGTCTAGCAGGAGGAGATGGAGGAGTAGGAGGTGCAACAGGTGTTTGAAAAGCTTGGGAAAAAACAACTGAACTCGCAGAAGCTTCAGTAATTACAGAGATGTTTGAACTTTCTTCAAAGGTTTGCTCAGACTGAATAGAGTTATGCAATTCTCTGTCAAGATGATGTGAAACAAATATGTATTGCAAATCTTCAAAGAACAATGGATCTGGAACTAATCTAGATAATTCAGTTTCAGAAAAATTCACAAACAAAGATGTTTCAAATCGTGCATCAAAAGGAATGTCATCAATATATATAATTTTCACAGGACAAGATGCAGATCTAGAAAGTGGTCTAGAACTTCCTGTACTCTCGTGACTTCCTCTTTCAGAACTTTCTTGACTTCCTTGTCTTCTAAGAATCCTAGGAATCAGATTTGGATTTTCAAATATTGGTGGTGGATTGGGGTCAGGGTTTGACCTAGTATGTCGAATCCTTTCTGAAGCCAATTTTCCTAGACTATGTGTTTTTTGGATTTTTTGATTTTAATTGAAAAAATAAATACAACTTCTACAAATTCTTCAAGAAATAATGATGTATGATTAAAATTTTCTCAAAGATCTGTTAAACTAGAGAATCTGATTGAAATTTTTTGAAACTAAGGTTCAGTATATAAGCTAAATCAGAGATAGACTGAAGCATCTTTTATTTACTTTTGAAATTGCAGAGCAAAAGCAATTTCAAAGGCTACTTGTTTGATCTTCAGACTCTGTCTATAGCTTATAATTGAACAATAATAACAAATGAAAATGATTCAGGTCCCCAGTATGGTCGCCACTATGTTATCACTCAGGTTTTCCTTGAAGTTGTGGAAAAGGAAAGTATACCCGAGGTAACCACAAACCAACCTTCAGATGCAGAATCTAGCCAATCTGCATCCAGAGAGGGCTCTCTCTTTATAATTTATCTTTGTTCTTAGGAGGTTTTAGGCTAGTTATAGATCCAAGAGTTTGTTTGAAAATGGTGGAATCCGCAAACTAGGGGCAAGGTTGAAGATTTTCAGTCCATTGGGCTATGGAGTCAAAGGATGGCTTTACTAGATTTCTATTCTACACACAAGATGGCTTTGCAGGGCAAGATAGCCAGAAAGAGAACAATCCTTAAAATTTAAAGTGGATGGGATGATTTTGAAGGGATGAAAGGCAGCTAAGAATCTTTCACCATGTTGAAAAGAAAGAAATGAAATGACTACAAACAAAGAGCAATGAAGAATTCTTTATTATAGTAATCAAGAATGTTTAAATTAGAAAAGCAAGAGCATTTAAGAATTCGTGCTTATAACCAATTTAGAGGAAAACATTAAGAATAATCACATCTGAAATCAGAGTACAATTAAGTAAATTCTGATTCAATCCTTTATGTAAATTATTCAGAAATGGACATAATGATATTATAAACGGATATAAAACTTAAAACATAGGACAGAAAGACTTATTGAACTGCAGTCCGACACATGAATCCTGCAAAAAGTCCTGAGCTTCAAATTGTCATCCAGTAAGCCACAAATAAATTTCTCCAAAACACTTTTTATTCCAAAAACATCAATGTCACAGCAAAGTATTAGAATCCACCCTCAATACTCTCTTTGAGGGTTTATTTATACACAAAATAATCTTAAACAATCTTACACTATCTTAGCCAATAATCTAGGCTGACTTAAAGCATAATTTACAAACAAACAAGAGACAAATGGTCTCGTGGATAGAATAATGGGTAACTGCCGATGTGTTGTTCCTTTCTTCGTGGATGTGCTGGAGGTAAGTGCTGAAATAGGGCTCTGTGCTGTCCCTTGCAGTATTTCTTTGGCTTGTTGGACACTCTTTGTTCCTACGGATACTCTTTAACCTTTTCATCTGATACTTTTTCATCTGTTTTCCTTTTTACTTTTCACATAATAGTAAAAGATAAAATTCTTATGCTGAAGATAATTTTCATAAAATTTCCAACATTTCTCTCCACCATTGATCATCTGGTATCATAGTTCTTCTGAGTTTCCTCAATGTCTCATCTGCTTCTGTGAGTTTGTAGAAGGTGGGCTCATTAGGAAACAAATACCTTATTTCATGTTCCAAATGAAATAAATTCCTTACTCTATCATAGATATTTCTCCCTGTTGGTAATGTTGATTGTGGTAAACTAGGAGAACAAGCAGCTGTATTTCGAGCATGAGCATTTATTTTCTTTATATAGGTTTCTAAGTCCATTATTTGATCTTCTGTGAGCAAAGGACTTGGTAATCCACTATCCAACAAAGCTTGAAATTTCTCTCTGAAAATGTTGATATCAACCAAAATGTCTGTACACTTCCTCTCTAAATTCTGCATGAAAGTTCTCTTAATGAAAACTCTCTTTATTTCCAAAACTGTGCCTGTCCTGTCATCAATCCCTAACCCTGCAAGCTGTTGCTTGGTCCTGGTGTTCAAAAATTGAATGAGTTGATTGGCCTGCTCAGGCCTGCCCCTTAATTCATGTCTGGTTCTGTTTATTTCTTCTTGGGCTATTTTAACCAACTCATTTTGCTCAAAAATAGCTTGAATAGAGGGCCAAATACCCTTTATTAACTCAATGATGTTACCCCAAAGAATGTCATTTATTTCGTTTAAAGGCTTCTCCAATGAAAGATCTTTTTCCAAAGCCTGAACCAATTTTTCCAACCTTTTTATCTCGCTGGTGTTATCAGCAGCTGTCTTTTTAGATGTGTCATATTTTTCCTCCAATTTTGTTAATTGCAATTTTGTTTCTTGGAGTTCTGTGACCCTGAGTTGTAGACTTTCCATCTGCTTTATTAATTCATCAGAATTCAAACCAGAAGTATTTACCTGGGCTGGCTGTATCTGCTGCCATGCTATTGTAGTACCTGTTGTTGATGTCTGCCTGATAGTTTCCTATTCCTGCAATGCTTTTTCCAATTCCTTCTCTGTTTCACTTAGTCGCTCAGTCATATTTAGGAGCAACTCCATTATTTCTTCCTGTGAATTCCCTTTTAGAACTTCTTGGGTCTGAGGGTGCCTTGAGGCTGGCAATTTTAGCTGCTTCCTGAGTGCAGCTATGTCATCATCTTTCTTCTTTATTAATGCCTCAATACTTTTAATGTCTTTGGGGTTATGACCCAAGCCAATAATTATGTCTTCTAAAGACTTTATTCTATTATCTTTAGCCTGTGAAGAGGCCTTCTCAATGTGCAATTGTGCAGCTGTGTTATTCAAAGAATCCTGCAGCGTTATAGCTATCATGGCCTTATTGGTAAGAGTAGAATAGACCATTTCCCCAGTTTGTCTGTGTAGCTCTATCTGGTCCAGTGGATGGATATCTTTCGCCAAAACTTCAAAATTTGTCCTGATGTAGTCAGCTGCTAAAGTGGGCTTTGGCACCTTTGTCTTGAAGTGGCTCATCAGCATTTTGCCTTGTGAAAGGTCAAATGCTGACATTAGCCTTTCTTGATTTTGGGGAGCCATCTTCATATACTGATCATATACCTTCATTTTCAATGGATCATTCTTTGCTTTAATATTAATGAAGGTTCTTTTAATATCCCTTGTGTCTGTCTTTGGTGGTCTGAAAGAGGATACTTCAGTACTCAATTGCTTTTGTAAAGCTTTCCCTTTCTGGCTTATGTTTGTTTCACTTGCTGTGCCAGTTTGTTGACTATCTTCCCTTCCATCATCAAATACTTCATCTATAATTTCCACATCTGGAGGTGGATTTGGTTTCTGTTTCTTGACCTGATGTACCTGTGAGGTTTCTTTTGGAGGAGTGGTGTCTGAAACCAGCCTTTTCTTCCCTATTTTCACATTTGATGGAGTCTGTAACTCTGGAATCTGTGGATGTTGTACCTGAGTGGGAGAAACCTGTGATTGTTCAAGTGCTTTGGAAGTTTGTGGTTTCTCTGCCATAACCAAAGTTTCAATAACCTGGATTACAGGTTCTTTTCCTTTACCCTTTGATTCTGCTGCAATTGGTGAACTGCTTTCCTGTAATGCTTGCTGTAGAGTTGCTGTTGAAGAAGTGCCAATGTAGGGTACCTGCACTTGACCATAAGATTCTAGGTCAAAGTTTTTCTCAACATCTTTCATAATTTTATTCATTTTGTCAGCTTCACTTTCTTCCTCAACAAGTGTTCCTTCAATCCATTCATCTTGATTGGCATACTTTTCTAGATCAGGAATCTTGTGGTGTATATAAGGGGATGATTTATTCTTTAATCTCTTTTCACAAATAAAACCAACTGGGTCATAAGGAACCCAACGGAAAGATGTCTGGAACTTTTTCTCTAATATATTTTCTGCCTCTCTCTCAGCCTCCCTAGAGTTGCAGATGAAAGGAACTAATTGGATTTTGATCCTTAACTGAGCTTTCTTCTTTACATTACAAAAATGGATCACATCTGAATTGTTCATCTGCCTGAAGTATTCCAAGGCAAAAATCCTCATGGGCACATATCTGGGTAACTTGAATGGACGTAATTCACATCCATAAATTCTGATGACTGTATGGTTTTGATACACATACCAATCCCCAACTTTATAACTCTTTGACAGTTGCAAGGTCTTTCTAATTTCATTACTGAGTCTTGGGGGAGGAATTCCTGTTAACAAAATTGTTGCAGGATATACAAACTGGTCAATGAATTCAGTGTAGGAATAGGGAGACTCAGAGGAAAAATCAATTATGGGGGACCAAAATATGACTGACCTGGGGTTTCCCTTGGCATCAAGTTTTTGAACAGGGAAAGGGAACCTTTCTGACTGATAGTAGATAATGAGATGATAGATGACTGAGGAGTATTTAAAAACTTTTTCAACATCTAGCCTTATGAATTGATCATGGATCTTGTTGGCTATGAAGGAAGCAAAGTCATATTTGATCTCAGGAGGTTGCCCTGGAGTAAAAATGGATAGCAAAGCCAAGGTTATCTCATCCACATATTCACTGGTGTTGAATCCCAGGACAAAATATATTATATTTACAATGAGCCTTCCCAATGGATTGAAATAGTAAAAACCATAGGGAGGAGACCCTTTTGGCTGATGCTCAGGTAACATGAAAGTTTGACAAGCTGCACACAATTGCTTTATTACACAAATGAAATAGCAGTGGCATTTGGGTTTGCACACTTTCCTTGGTCTATTTTTTGCTTGGGGTTCATTTCTTTCTCTTTTTTGACCATTTTATTCTTTTTACCCTTTGATTTTTCTTTTAGGGTATACCCTCTTTACATTTTTTAAATTTTTTGATTTTTTGGTTTTTCAAGAATATGGAACACCTTTGCTCAAAAAAAAGGTTTGAACATATTCCATAGTTCAATCAAGACAATCATGAAAGATGAAACCTATTGGTATAGGAGGCTAACAGGTTCCATCCCACATCATTTCTATCACACTTGCCTAATGATTACAGGGAGGTTGATCAAATAAGAATATTTATCAAAAATGAAGAAGCTACAAATGCATAGGCTTTAGAATGGCCAGAAATTGGAACTTCTCCTGTGAATGAATGCAATATGGAAGGGTTGCTAGATATGGCATTCCTGAATTTGTTCCTGACTGGAGATGTTGATTGGTTACAACCACGTATTTTGAACATTGAAATGCATGAATATCATTTGCACCTTCTTAGATATTATGATAAAATATTTGGAAGCCATCCTAGATTTTTGTACTTTATTTGAATATGATTATGAAAAATCATATTCATGGAACGAAATTTTTTTTTTGAAGAAGGGTTTACATGAAAATGCACCTTCTATGGATGAAGAATTGCATGAACAACTTCGTGATTTGCCAAAAAATAATTTGGTTGAAAATTTGATCCATTTTAATTCATCTCTTAGGGGTACAAGGGAATATTGGACAAAGTATTGGTCTAAGCTCACTGACATGATCACCCATTTGGTTTGCCCCACTTGGTTTTTTACATTAACTATAGTAGACACAAAATGGGCAGGCTTGCATAGTCTTATGCTGTTGAATAACCAATGCGGATGTCAAAATGAGCATGCGAGAAAAGTTTCTTTTGTTATTCAGTATCCACATATTGTTGCTAATTATATGTACCAAATATTCACTATTTTTCATGAGGTTTTTTTAAATGAATGTCTTTGGGCAAGAGATATTTGGTATAGGTTTGTTATCGTGTCTTTTTTTTTTATGTCATGCTAAATTTTGAGTAGAATGTTTGGAATTGTCTTTTTTTTTTATATTTCTTCATTGCATGTGACGTTTTTTAAGATATGAGTGGAAACATAGAGGCTCTGCATACATCCATGGGTTCCTTTGGTTGCCTGGAGCTCCTAACGTGGAGGGAATGGATTGGTTGAACCCTTTGAGTGTCGATGCAACAAAGAAATTTTTTGAAAAATATGTGACAACCTCGAATTTGCATGAAATACATCATTGAGATGTGATGATCCATATAAGTGTGAATGATGATCCATTCCTCATAAATATGCATCAAATTTTTTCCTACAACGTTCAAGAAGGTTATGAGCATTTGGTCAATTGAGTGTAGAGACAGACGAAATGCAGTGTAGATTCCCATTTGAGGAAAAAGGGGTCGATCCTTTCATGCCAGTATGATGCTCCATGGGAGGTGACGGGCCTCTAAATTAGACATAAAATATGACCCATATAAAATTTATTAAGCCCATCTAACCTTCCTTATGCACATAAAAGATATATTAACTCTCTCCTTCTACACTTAATAATGTTTTCTTATGCTTTAATATGTTCTTGGAAGGTTTAAAGGTAATTGCATATTTGTGCCTAATATTGGCTATTTTTGTAGAATGTTGTGAGAATATTGGGAAGATTATGTAGATTTGGAGAAGGAGATAATTTAGGGATCCTCTCCCTGTCACTAGAAGATCAATATTTAAGAATAAATGAGCATAATGTCAGGAAATTATGGAGAAATCTTGGAGAGATTCAAGGGGTATTTCCACCCTCCTTGAATATCAAAGGCAGCCAAGCAAACTGAGGAAAAGGAGGGTGGAAACACCACTGCTTCTCCGCCAACCTTGCGATATTGCAAGATCACATATCACATATCACGCTTTTGTCCCTCCATCGAAATTCTGACATCGCACTTCTTAAAGCTTCCCACTCCAAAGCGTTTTTTCCATATTAAAAGTTTTAGTAAATTTTTAAACCCATTTTTTACTCCCCTAAGCCATGTTTCATGTGGTTAAGCCCTCCATTAGCACCTTTACTCCTTTCTTCTCCAAAATACAAGAAACACCTTTTCAAATTAGAATTAGATCATGAATAGCTGCATAGATAGGAACATGATAGATAGAGCAAGGTGTGTTTAGCCAATTGGCCAAGTTAAGTGCAATTTAAATTAGTTTCCCTTCTGCCATTTTTTTTCTACAAATTAAATTAGTTTCATTTCTTCCATTTCCTTTCTAAAAATTAAATTCGTTTCATTTCTACCATTTCCTTTCTGCAAATTAAATTAGTTTCATTTCTGTCATTTCCTTTCTAAAATTTAAGTTAGTTTCCTTTCTGTCATTTCCTTTTAGAAATTTACTTCCCAGTTCTTATCATAGTTTAAGAAATAACACCCTTTCATAAAGAAGAAGAGGATGACATGAGTAAAATGCATCTACTGTGTATATAGAACTATCACCTCCAATTTTGTACAAACCAAAGGTTGATAAAGTGAAGTAGGGCAACCCCTGGGAGTTGCAACACTCTTGGTGCAATATCAAGGCTCACCAGTTTGTGGTGCCATTGCCTAGGATGTGTCTACTAGATGATTTGATTATGTTTTAGCATTATTTTCTACTTTCCTTTTTCATGGTGTTTCCGAAATATTGAAAAATAAAAAAAAATATGATTTTCATGCCTCATAGGAGTGGGGATACTCAGAAATTTTTTAAAAGTACTTCTCCAATACCAACCCCCCCAACTTGACCACGTGGTGCAGTAAGAACCACATCACCATAAAATTTTTAAGGTAGAAGATATGGATGGATATGATGACAATGAATAAGATATTATTTGGTTTCCCATTCAAGGACATCAGTGTACATATGACAAACATCCCTCCATCTTTCCTTCCCAACTTCCATGGTACGAGGACAGAGGATCCAGAAACATTTCTCTTTGAACTTGAGATACTTTGTAGATCTTATGGCTACTTATCACACACTCAAGAAATGAGATTGTTTCTTGCAACATTGAAGGATAAAGCTCTTAAATGGTTCATGAGTATAGGTAACAATTCAATAAGATCATGGAATGATATGCAAAATATATTTCTAAGAAAATATAAAAACCATGATCTTAAAGAAGAAATTTGTAGAATGAATCAAAAAGAGGATGAGAGGCTTGGGGATCTCATATATAAGTTCATATTCAATGTTAAGAGGGAAAAATTGCATCATTTGGGATTTAACACACTAAAAAACCTCTTACTGAGAACAATTAGGGATGAGTGGATTGATATCCTTAATCTCATGAGTGGAGGAGATGTATACAAATTGTCATTTGAAGAAATTTGTGAAACATGCAAGCGCATATCAAGAGGAAGGGAAAGAGTAAGTAAATCCGCCTCAACATTGGTAAGGCAAGATGAACTTGGAAATTTTCTTGACAACTTTAAAACAAAAAATCTTAGAAATCTAAGTGAACAAGTAAAAATTTTAAGAATGAAAAACGAGAAAAAATAAGATGCTGATATTTTTGTTATCCATGCAGAATCATATACTATGAAATGTTTTCCATCATTCCCCAGGTTTAAAAAAATTTACTAGGAAGATAATGGAGCAAGGAAATCACCAAAGAAGTTATGTTATGTAGCAAAAAGGAGACCCTGACAACATAGTCAATTTGATATGATGCAAGAACCCAATTCACAATTTCAATCTTATTCACATCCATCTCAAAATAATTGGGACACACTCCCTCCTTGGCAACCTTGGCCATCTCAACCCCAAAACCAATCTTGGAAACTGTTGAAGTTTGCAACAAGAAACAGTGAAATTGGCATCCGGAAACAACACCCTTGATCCTAGTGAAAATTAAGCACCTACACTAGGTGGGGCCCACATAGGCTATTTTTAGGTGGATGTGTATTTATAGATGCATGAGAAAAATGTATTTATAGATGAGGCTATTTATAGATGTATGTGAAATATTTATTTATATATTTCATGTTTATTTATAGATGCATGTCGACTATTATTATCCCTTAATATTAGTTGGACAATAAACAATAATCTGTTCTCAATGAGCACTTGGAAATAGTTAACTGAAGTGGAAAATCAGTTAGCTATAGGAATTTCGAGTTGAGTGGTTGGTTGGTGGGACATGCAAGTGGAATTAGTTTTAACTGAGTGATTCGAAGTTGTAATAGAGTTGGAAGTTTAGTTATGAAAGTTGTAAAGTAGTTTAACTCAGTTAAGTGAGTTAAAACTAGTTGTGCTAGTTGTAACTGAGGATACACTAGTGAGAGATCAAGTGAATTAATTATTAAATAATTCAAAATCAGTGGCCTCACATGCAACTAAATATTTACTACTATTAACTACATGCATGTAAGATCCAGTGGAGACCCAGTTGAGATGTAGGTGAAAGGGACATAGTTGTGACATTATCAGTTGCACACATGCAACCACACACACACATTGGATGTGCCTATGAGGATTGCGCAGTAAATGCATGTAATAATAATTCATTCAGGGGTTCTTGACCATCAGGGATTGTGTAGTGGAGGCAGGCTATCTGGAGACAGTAATTTGGCTAAGGAACTTGCCAATTTTTGTATGACACTATGAGACAGTTAGCTATTGTACTGAGAGCTCTTGGAGTAGAGCTTTGTATGTAATTGTTTCATGATCCATGATATAATACATAATACAAGATAGTGGAGCTTTTAGCTTTATGATTTACTGGTAAATTATCTATGTTATGTGTGATTGATCTTTCTTCATGATATTATGATTAGCGATTGTGTTTCAAATTCTGCAAAGATTTTGTAGAAGCAATTCTGTATTTAATAGTGGCATATAATTTTTAGATCAGGAGAATCCAGGAAATACATATTTTGTATTAAATTTCTACAATAACATGGTTGGTAAGGGCCTTATTGGGAAAATCCACAATATCCTCAATATTTCCTTCCATATCCTCCATACCCAACTCCATGCTATCCCTACCGTCCACCTCCACCAAAACCATAACCTCAACCACATCCATCTCATATATTTGCCCCCACTCAACTACTTGTACCACCATTTCCAAACCCATACAATGAAGTATCTCAAATCACTTACAATGCTGAAGTACAACACTTCCAAACATCTCCTCTTGATCTAGATGGTATTTATCTTAGTTCAAGAAAGGTATTGCAAATAAGATATTTTTTTAATGTCATTAAAGAAAAATATCAATAAGAAGAAGATCCAAATGACGAGATCAAAAATATCAAGGGCCGCACTTGATGAAAAGATGGCATTAGAATCAAATGTTGATAAAGTTTCCTCATGTTTACCATCATTTCCTCCATGATTTCAAGAGAACAATTAGAAAAAAGAGGAAGATTTGAATGTCATAATAGAAGAGGACATTCAAGGTGATCCAACTCAGCATGTGGACCAGGGACATCACAACTATATTGACATATGGTTCCAAACAATCATTATGTTGCAGAAACACGCTCTTCTCCAACAATACTTGATACAATCCCAGTCAAAGAAATTCATCTCTCATATTCAGGTACATGTCAAAGCATGTATTCCAAGTGTGCACATGATTTTATCTGTCATCTTGATGTGTATATGGTTCCATTGGAAGTATTCCTATACTTGAAAAATGTTTTTTTTTTCAAGTAGAGTAGGAAAGTGAAAAATGTTGGGTGTGGAGCCTGATTATCTTGTTTACTTTGTATCACAGCATTGGACCCCTGTACCTTAAAAGAGGCAGAAATGCTTCCCGTAATTAATCGCTGCTGTGGGGGCTCTAGGGGGGGTGGCAGCGCTTTTCGGAGCCCCCCCTTGCGGGGGTTCGGGGGCAGCGCCCCCGAAGCTAAAAACAGATGTAAAATTGCCTTGTAAAAGTATAGTAATTTCTAGTCAATCTGGGCCATTCATTAGGCAAATGATATGACGGTAGAAGTTATGTTTAGATTAGGGTTTTTTGCCCTAGAAGGCAGCTGCCTTGTATATATGAGGGCATTGTATTGCGGCTGTGTATTATGTGTGTATTCTTAGAGCGAGAAACAGAGAGGGAGACTGTGAGAGAGAAAAAAGGATATTACAGCGGATCTGTTGTAGGTTTTGTCTCTTCATTTTTGCTGGATAATAGAAAGGAGGGACTGGCTATTCGGGGTGGACGTAGCTCAATTTGGGTGAACCATGTATGTCTGTGTCTCTATGGTTTTATGTGTTTTGTGTGCTTGTATTTTCCGCATATTTTATGTGTTGCATTGCTCCATAATATATAATTTTCTAACAACTGGTATCAGAGCCGAACGTATATTTGGCTGATAAACTCGCAGGAAAGAAGGGTTCCTGGTTTGAGTGGGAGCAATGGCGGACGATGGTAAGTTTAGGGTCGAGAAATTTAATGGCCAAAACTTCCCGCTGTGGAAGATGCAAATGGAAGATTATCTGTATCAGAACTATCTATACCTACCATTGAGCGGAAAAACAAAGAAGCCGGTGGCCATGACAGACACGGAATGGAACATTCTCGATAGAAAGGCACTTGGAACAGTACGGTTGTGTCTCGCGGCGTCAGTCGCCTTCAATATTTCGAAGGAAACAACAACGGAGGGTTTGATGCAGATGTTGGAAAAACTGTATGAAAAGCCCTCGGCCTCAAACAAGGTATTTCTTATGAAACGACTATTTAATATGAAGATGTTGGAAGGTGGATCTGTTGCAGACCATTTAAATGAATTTAATATAGTTACCAGTCAGTTAAGTTCTGTAGGGGTAAAATTTGATGATGAAGTTAGAGCTATGTTATTCTTGTGCTCATTGCCAGAGAGTTGGAATGGTTTAGTAATGGCCATTAGTAACTCTGTCTCTAGATCTAGTACTTTAAAGTTTGATGATGTTGTTGGTGCTATCCTTAGTGAGGAAATGCGACGGAAAAGCTCCGGTGAGACATCGGGTAATGCTTTGAGTGCAGAGTCTAGGGGAAGAAGAATGGAAAGAGGAAAGAGCTCGGGATATCACAGTAAATCAAGGAAAGGCAGATCCAAGTCTAGATCAGGAATAGTGTGCTAGAATTGCGGAAAGAAAGGACACCTAAAGAAAGACTGTAGATCACGGAAGGGAAAAGAAGGAGACACACAGCAAGAAAACAATCATGAAGCAAATGTGACAGGTGATGTGTTACAAGATGCTTTGATTCTTTCTTTCGATAATGTTACTGATTCTTGGGTTGTAGATTCAGGGGCTTCATTCCATGCCACACCTAATAAGAAATATTTTCATGACTATGTTCAAGGAGATTTTGGACAAGTTCATTTGGGTGATGATAAACCCTGTAAAATTGTTGGAATGGGTAAAGTTATTGTAAAACAAAAGAATGGAAACCAATGGCTACTAAAGGAGGTAAGGCATGTTCCAGATTTGAAGAAAAATCTGATTTCAACAGGGCAGTTAGGCGGTAAAGGTTGTGTGACAAATTTCACAGATAAAACTTGGAAGGTCACCAAAGGAGCCTTGGTAATAGCAAAAGGTGAAAAGGTTGGTACATTGTATTTATGCAATGGTATTTCTAGCTCTGTTAATGCTTTAATTTCCAAAGGAGCAGATGCAGCATTATGACATCATAGGCTCGGACACATGAGTGAGAAGGGGATGAAAATTCTTCACTCAAGAAATTTCCTGCCAGGTTTGAAGAATGTTGATTTGGATTTCTGTGAGAATTGCATTTATGGAAAACAGAAGAGAGTCAGATTTCTCAGAGTTGGGAAAGAAAAGAAGAGTGAAAAATTGGAGCTTGTGCATACAGATGTATGGGGACCTGCTCAGGTATCATCTCTCGGTGGCTCTCGTTATTATGTTACTTTTATTGATGATGTAACTAGAAAAACATGGATTTATTGTATTCAGAATAAATCTGATGTATTTGATACTTTCAAGAAATGGAAAGCTTTGGTTGAGACTGAGACAAGAAAGAAGTTGAAGCATCTCAGATCAGACAATGGAGGTGAATATTGCAGCAAAGAGTTTGATAGGTACTGTTCAGAGCATGGAATTCGTAGAGAGAAGACATTTCCAAGAACACCACAAGAAAATGGTGTGTCAGAAAGGATGAACAGAACAATCATGGAGCGTGCAAGGTGCATGAGATTGCATGCATGATTTCCTTTACAATTTTGGGCAGATGCTGTAGATACTGCTGTTTATCTAATAAACAGAGGGCCTTCAAGTTCCTTGGATGGTGGTATTCCAGAGGAAGCATGGACAGGAAAAAAGGTAAACTACTCTTTTTTAAAGCCTTTTGGTTGTGAGGCCTTTGTCCATATTAATAAAGAAAATAGAACAAAGCTTGAGGCAAAATCAAAGAAATGTACCTTTATTGGATATGGTGCTAATGATTTTGGTTATCGCTTACATGATTATGAAAATCAAAAAATCATTAGGAGCAGAGATGTAATATTCAATGAAAAGGTTTTGTATAAGAATCACCTACAAGAAAAGAAATAGGAAATAGAAAGCAAGGAATACACGGTTCTTGATGAGATAACCGAAAAAGTAAAGGTGCCTGAAAATAATAATAATCAACAACCACAGCAGCAGAAACCACCACAACAGCAACAGGCACCTCAAACACCTGAAAGTGGTGTTAGAAGATCTACCAAGATAAGTAGACCCCCTGAACGATACTCTCCTTCATTATATTATTTATTGTTGACTGATTCTGGTGAACCTGAATGTTATGAAGAAGCAATGCAGGTTGAAAGCAGGAAGAAGTTGGAGCTAGCCATGGATGAAGAGATGGACTCCTTAATGCATAACCAAACTTGGGACTTAGTCAAGTTGCCTATAGGTAAAACTACATTGCAGAATAAATGGGTTTACAAGCTGAAGGAAGAAGATGGAGGAAAACAGAGGTACAAAGCTAGACTTGTGGTGAAGGGGTTTGCACAGAAGAAAGGTATTGATTTTGATGAAATATTTTCTCCTGTTGTTAAGATGACTTCAATCATAACTATTTTAAGTCTTGTAGCAGCGGAAGATTTACATCTTGAACAGTTAGATGTAAAGACAACATTTCTCCATGGAGATTTGGAGGAAGAGATATACATGCAACAACCAGAAGGATATGAGGTAAACGGGAAAGAAAAATTGGTGTGCAGGTTAAAGAAGAGCTTGTATGGCTTAAAACAGGCTCCAAGGCAGTGGTATCTAAAATTTGACAAGTTTATGTCTGAACAAGGTTATACTAGATGTCACTCTGATCATTGTGTTTATCTAAAAAGGCAAAATGATGGCAACTATATTATATTGTTATTGTATGTAGATGACATGCTTGTTGCAAGATCTAACATGCAAGAAATAAATGTGCTCAAAATAAAATTGGAAAATTCATTTGCAATGAAGGATTTGGGAGCTGCAAAACAAATCCTTGGTATGAGGATAACTAGAGACAGGAAAAATCGTAAATTAACACTGTCTCAGAATGAGTACATAGAAAATGTGTTGAAAATATTTAATATGCACAATGCAAAACCAGTTAGTACACCTTTTGCTAGCCATTTCAAACTTAGTAAGGAGATGTGCCCAAAGACCCAAGAAGACATGGATTATATGTCTAAAGTTCCATATGCATCAGCAGTTGGAAGCTTAATGTATGCAATGGTCCGCACAAGGCCTGATATTGCACATGCAGTGGGAGTTGTAAGCAGGTACATGAAAAATCTAGGAAAAGAACATTGGATGGTAGTAAAATGGATTCTCAGATATTTGAGAGGTACCACAAATCAAGCATTATGCTTTGGTGGTTCAAACATTGCTCTACAGGGATATGTTGATGCAGATATGGCAGGTGACAGAGATAACAGGAGGAGCACTACAGGATATGTATTTACCGTAGGTGGAACAACTGTCAGTTGGGTTTCAAAAATCCAAAGTGTTGTTGCACTTTCAACAACAGAAGCAGAGTATGTTGCTGCTACAGAGGCTAGTAAAGAAATGATTTGGTTACAAAGGTTTGTGGATGAATTGGGTAAGAAGCATGATATGGGCACACTATACAGTGATAGCCAAAGTGCTATTCATCTTGCAAAGAACTCAACATTTCATTCCAGGACTAAACACATACATCTCAAGTACCATTTCATACGGTCAATATTGGAAGATGGAGAGTTGAAGCTGGAAAAGATACACACTAGCCAGAATCCTGCAGATATGCTAACAAAAGTTGTAACCAGGGAGAAACTGAGAATGTGCTCAGTTTCAATTGGTCTTCAAGGATGACGATGAAGATGAGGAACAGCCAGGTCCAAAGAGGAGTCATTTTCCAGCAAATGAAGCAGCGGTGGAGTTGCTACAATCAGTCTCCAAGTGGGAGATTGTTGGGTGTGGAGCCTGATTATCTTGTTTACTTTGTATCACAGCATTGGACCCCTGTACCTTAAAAGGGGAGGCAACGCTGCTCGTAATTAATCGCTGCCGTGGGGGGTCCAGGGGGGGCTGGTAGCTCTTTTCAAAGCCACCCCCTAGTAGGGGTTCAGGGGCAGCGCCCCCGAAGCTAAAAACAGATGTAAAATTGCCTTGTAAAAGTATAGTAATTTCTAGTCAATCTGGGCCCTTCATTAGGCAAAATGATCTTACGGTAGAAGTTATGTTTAGATTAGGGTTTTTTGCCCTAGAAGGCAACCCCCTTGTATATATGAGGGCATTGTATTGCGGCTGTGTATTATGTGTGTATTCTCGGAGTGAGAAACAGAGAGGGAGACTGTGAGAGAGAACAAAGGATATTACAACGGATCTGCTGTAGGTTTTGTCTCTTCATTTTTGCTGGATAATAGAAAGGAAGGACTGGCTATTCGGGGTGGACGTAGCCCAAACTGGGTGAACCATGTATATCTGTGTCTCTCTGGTTTTATGTGTTTTGTGTGCTTGTATTTTCCGCATATTTTATGTGTTGCATTGCTCCATAATATATAATTTTCTAACAAAAAAAGAAAAAAAGGGAAAGAACAAAATCTCTAGTGAAAACCTCTTTTGAGGCATTTGAGATTGGCTCACTTATTGAAAACCTCCATGAGGCAGTCATTGGGTTGAAAAAAAAAGAAAAGAAATAGAGAAAAATAAAATATCCTATGTGAAAACCTCCTGTGAGGCGCCTAGGCAGACCTACCAGTTGAAAACCTCATTAAGGTAGCTAGTAGGCCTTAAAAAAAATGTGTTTCTCCATGTATCTCTCTCTAATGAATACATGTGCTCTCCAACCTTTGCAAGCAGAAAACAAAATGTTGGCACAAAAAGAAAATTTGGTCAACACTTTATTCAAAGGTAGTCAAACTTGGACTTCCTCCTCATGTGCTCAGATGCTCCAAAAGGACCTCAACTAGATCGCCACATGTAGCTGCGGTAGCAACTTCAACAACAACTTCAATATCACCTGCAAAAACAAATCAATGGTAAGGCTCAGGTATGCAATTATCTAACCATTTATTTGAATCTATTTTAGCTTAATAAAACATTTAAAAGTGTGAGAAGGAAATTTTTTTTATATAGCCAAAATCAGTAGCAGAGCAACCTCAACCTTATCTAGCGACTAGCCTCACTTTTTCCACCAAGAAGAGGAACAAGATAAAAGTAAAAAGGACTCGAGAAAGTTTGTAGTAAGCAGTTCATTGTAATGGAAGACACAGAGTGTCAAGGGGTAACCAAGGGTGAACTCAGTTAATAGAAAAATATCTTTGAGTTTATTTTGCATGCGATAAAAAAAAAGAGAAGAAAAAAAAAGGAAAAAAGAGAATAAAAAAGAGAACAAAATAGAAAAAATTAAATAAAAGGTGGACCCACCACCTCTTGGCATGCAAAATAAAAATTTTCTTAAGCCATATGAGGACCTCCATGCAACATCCACAAGAAGAAATGCAAGAATAATATCAAGAAGATTAGCATGAGGAGAAGTGTATGGGCCAATAAACAGAAAACGAAATAAGCCAGCATGCAGGAAGAACCATAAGGCAGGGAGGATGGATAGGTTTCTCATAGGATGAGCAACAGTTTCAGTAGGGAGGTGATGATGGGCCTCTAAATTAGACATAAAATAATGCCCATATAACCTTTCTTAGGCCCATCTAACCTTCCTTATGCACGTAAAAGATATATTAAATCTCTCCTTCTACACTTAATACTTTTTTCTTATGCTTTGATATGTTCTTAGGAAGGTTTAAAGGTAATTGCATATTTGTGCCTAATATTGGTTATTTTTGTAGAATATTGTGAGAATATTGGGCAGATTATGTAGATTCGGAGAAGAAGATAATTTAGAGATTTTCTCCTTGCCACTGGAAGATCAAGATTGAAGAATAAATGAGCACAATGTTAGGAAATTATGGAGAAATATTGGAGAGATTCAAGGGGTTTGTCCACCCTCCTTTACTATCAAAGGTAGCCAAGAAAATTGAGGACGAAGTGCACTCAATCTATGGTTTACTTGGAGTCAAAATGGACTCAATCAATATTTTCTAGGGAGTTGTTGGTAGTTTCCCTGTAGAATAAATAGAAAATATCTAGAGCTAGGAAGGATTAAATTCCATTCAGAACTTTTGCTGCAAGTTATTAAGATTTTTATTATTGTACTTAGTGATTAAAATTTCATAAATTTAATGAGGCTATTCTCTTCCTGAAATGAGAAAACAGACTCCATTTCACTGATTTAGTTCCAGAGAGATGGGATCGTGGGTTAGGGCCCAACCCATGTGCCTCAACTTCTCTGTTGTTTTCATTCTTTTCTTTCTGTCATTTAGCTAGTTTTATTTCTGATATTTTCATTGTTGTTATAGTTTGTTGCTGTAGATTTAATCTGATTATCTGCACTATATAACAGTTGATGAACTCCATAAAACTGTGAGGAAACCTTCCACTCTCATCTCTGTCGATAGAGCTCGAGGAGGGTAGACCTTCCCACATACCAAAAAATATTTCTATTTATGATTCGATACTTCTGAGATTAGATTATATTTGCATTACCATTTTTAGCCTTCACTTTGTACTGTATTTTCACGCATTTGTCTGTTTCTTTGTGCATAAGTTATCAGATTTGATTAAAGGAATTAGTGTTAAAGCCCCATAACAGCTCCATGGTGCCTTCCCACTTCATTTTCCATCTCTGTCTTCACAACCTGAGCACTACCGTTACACCCTACATTCCCTCCTTTTCTTATTCTTTGTATCCATCACCCTTCTCATTCCCAAAAACACCTACAAATTTATTAGAATTTGACCTCTACCCTTGCTCCTCAAAACTCTCGCTACCGTACTTCGCTCCATCGAAAGTCACATTTTCTATTGGTTTCTGTTAGTACTTTCTGCCTCTGAACCACGATTTCGATATTACCGTCCTCCGCTGCCATGCCACCCATCACATTACGCATTTCGTAATATCAGCTGTATCGCATTTTGCACTTCACACTTTCCTCCCGACTGCACTGTTGCTTCTCTGCCAACCTTTAGATATTGCGATATCGCATATCACCTATCGCGCTTCCACCCCTCCATTGAAATTCCGCCATCACACTTTTCAAAGCCTCCCACTCCAAAGAATTTTTACGATATTAAAAGTTTTAGTAAAGGTCTAAACCCGTTTTTCACTCCCCTAAGCCTTGTTTCATGTGGTTAAGCCTTCCATTAGCACCTTTACCCCTTTCTTCTCCAAACTGCAAGAAAAAAATCTTCAAATTAGAATTAGGTCATGAATAGAAGCATAGATTGGAGCATGATAGATAGAGCAGGGTGTGTTTAACCGATTGGCCAAGTTAAGTGAAATTTAAATTAGTTTCCCTTCAACCATTTCCTTTTTCAAAATTAAATTAGTTTCATTTCTGCAATTTCCTTTCTTAAAATTAAATTAGTTTCGTTTCTGCCATTTCCTTTTTACAAAGTAAATTAGTTTCATTTCCATCATTTCCTTTCTAAAATTTAAGTTAGTTTCCTTTCTGTCATTTCCTTCTAGCAATTTACTTCCCAGTTCTTATCATAGTTTAATAAATAGCACCATTTCGTAAAGCAGAAGAGGATGACATCATAAAAATGCATCTGCTGTGTATATAGCACTGTGACCTCCAAGTTTCTAAAAATCCCAGGTTGATAAAGTAAAGTAGGGTAGCCCCTAGGAGTTGCAACACTCTTGGTGCAATACTAGGGCTCACCAGGAGGTTCATTCAGAGTAATTTTTTTATGTGGATGAAAAAGGGAAAAAAAATATGAACCTTCTTGGAACAATGATCGTTTAAATGTTCACAATGAAAATATTTTGACTATGTGGCGAGAAAATGTTGATTGTCAACTAGTTTTTTCTTGTCATGTTGTGTTGAAATATATTGCGATGTATGCTTGTAAGGAAAAAATAATATATGAAATTTATTATGATATTTTGACAAGATTTGCTTCTGGTAGTGCATGTGATTCTCCCGCGTTGTATCCATATGAAAGGTTCCTTGCTAAAACACTTGTTAAGAATGACATTGGAGCACATGAAAGTTTCCATATGTTGTTAAATTTTACTCTTGTTGTTTGTGGTCATAAATTCTTCCCTTTGAACGTTGGGAATTTTTTTTACCAAAGGCTTATAGTACATTCTAATGACATTTATCGTGGCAACAATTTTGTCGAGATGTATCAGACAAGGCCCCATATTTTGGGCCATTTTTGCTTGATTTAAACAACAAGATCATGGAGTTTTGATATTGGGCGTAGACATGAGAAATTGAAGGCATGAAAATTACATGATTTTGTTCGTGTCTAAACACATTTTTATGTTTTTCTTGATGAAGAGTCTAAAGAGTTCGAAACACTTTTTTGGACGAAGTTGTTGTATAATCCATTTCATGACATTGCTTTGGATATTGAGCTCACAAGAGAAACAATCATTGAGAGCTGGAGGTATTTAGATATAATGCTTGGCATGTTGATCAAACTCCTTTGAAAAATGAAAATAACGAAGAATATGTCGAGCCTATTGTACATTAGGAAAATGTTGATTGAGATTCTGAAGAGTGGAAAATTGTTTCTCGAATAGTTCCCTTAAACAACGTGGAGATTTAAAATATTCAGAACCTTGGTAGAAGGGACTTTGATATTCACCATAAATGGAAGGAAATAATGTTTTTAGATGAAATTATTGAACAAGAAATCCATTTTATACAATATGTAAAGTCTTCTGGTGTTCTTAATATGAATTCAGCTAGGGAGACAATTTTGTTGCCTTCATATTTGTCGGAGAAACAACGTGTTGCTTTTAAAATTGTGTTTCACCACTTTGTTAATGCTTAGGATGATGATCCTTTGCTAATGATTATTCAAGGAACCAATGAAATAAGAAAAAAGTCTCTTATTCATTCTATTTTTCATGCTCATTTAACTTCAACAATGGGTGGAAAAAGTCCTGTATTATTACTTGCTCCATCTGGTATAACTTCTTTAAATATACATGGAAGATAAATACACTCTGCTTTGAAAATGCCTATTAAAGATATGAAACCACTAAATGTTCAAGATCTAAAAAATTTCTAGGAAGAAGTGAGGCATGTTCATTATATTTTAATTGATGAAGTGAGTTTCGTTTGGCCAGTGTTTTTCATGCAAATAGATTCATGTTTGTGAGAAGCATTTCCTGAAAAGAAAGCTTATCCTTTTGGCGATAGGTCCATGATTCTTGTGGGAGATCTTGGCCAACTTCCTCCAGTTAAGGATAAACCATTGTATGTAAGAAGAAAAATTGGGGAAGTGTTGAGACAAAGTTTCACTATTGTTGTGAATTTGGATAGACAACAAGGAGATGATCCCATGGAGGAACCTTTTCATAATATTTTAACGAATATAAGAAAGGGAGAGCCTTATTTGGAAGCTTGGGATATTCTTATTATGCTTGTGGATAATTGCTTGGATCATCAGTGTTAGTGTCAGTCTTTGTAGCCTTCCTCTAGTGATCAAACATGCTCTTACAAAGTGATTTTAAGGTGTCAAGGTAAAATTTTGTCATTTCAGTGAGTCTCCAAGCAAAATTTGGTCACTAGGTATTAGGTATAGGGTTTGATTTTACTCCAGTCAAAGTTGTCCAAATGTCGGTCCAAGTCACCATTCAGATGAGTGTACCATCATTTAGAGGTTTTCATCATCATGTCAGGCTCCAATGGGTCATTTTACACCTTGTTCATGCTTCAGTTGTGCCTAGGTAAGGTTCATTTCCCTCTCCTAGGGTTTTGAAGGTAATTTCTCTTGGATAGTCAAACCATTAGCAAGACTTGTATCCTAATGTTCATACACCTTCCCCTATCCTTAATGTACCTTATTAAACACTTCCCATCACTGATATCCCTAAAATTCCTCATTTTCGCACAAACCCTAGTTTCTTGCTACAACTTGACAATTTTCTAGGCTAGGCCTGTGTTTTGCCCTTTTGGACCCCTTCCCCTCAGTAAATCTTTGAAATTCCACTTTCCCTTGCTTCCTAACATCCCTCCCTACTTCCAAAATTTTCTCAAGAATTTAGAAGCCCCTTATCCCCTTCATTTCACTTCATTTCGACAAATCCCTTGTTCCACACATCGGGATAGGTTTTACTCCAATGATGTTTCTGAGCAATAAAAGATGAATTTCGGAAAACTGAGAGCGGTTTTTGTCCAAAATAGGCCAAGGAAGAAAAAAATCCTTCAATTTTTACACAGGTGTAATGGTTTTAGAGAAATTTCAAACATACAGTTGCATTAGGAGAATTGATGCACCTCTGAAGTGACCTTGGGAAAATCAAGCTTTCTCATATATTGGTTGGCAAAATGACTTGCTTGATGAGTCAAATGATAACTAGACAAAAATATATTTCCAATGCACTATCATGAGCTCAATTTTTAGTTGAGGAAGACCTTAAAAAGTTGATTGCAACAACACTCTTCCTTGAGGCAGCCTCATTTTGCACATTTTGACCAGTCTTGGGAGATTTGATTTTTGACAGGGAAAATGAACTCCAAATTAAAAAATTCCAGTTGGGTTGGAAAGTAGACTCAATATGATTTCCAAAGAGCTATCCTGTGCCCAATTTTTACACCGGGAATGTCTCCAAAAGTCTCCTGCAAAAAGGTGCTACGCATTGGGTGAGTGGCGTGGCGCATAGAGCTGCAAGCCATTTTCACCACAAATTCATCCAAATTCTCAATTTGCTTGGTTTCCTCCGGTCCAAAGTAAGTCAAAAACTCTTCAAATGCTAATGAAAGTGTGTCTTAAGATGTTTATGATGATTTAGTAAAAAAATTTCAAACCCTACTTCCTTGCAATTTTTGCTCAAGACATGATTGCTTAGGGCTTGTAAATTTGTTTTTGTAGCCATCACTCCCTCACCTTTTTATTTCCTCACTTCTTTTCTAGTTTCATTAACCTAGTTTACTATCCCCCATATCCCTAAATTAATTCACCCCTATCCCGAATTCCCATTATCCCAAACCCTAGCTACAAAATTCCCAAACCCTAATTGCTATCCCAAAAGCCTAAAAATTGTCCCTAAAACCCTTCAATTCCCAAAATTCCAGTCAGAAACATTCCAAAAATCCCTCTTACCCTCTCCCTTCATATTCCTTCATACATTTTCATACACTTGGTAGAAAAATATCAAAGACACCTAAAATCTCTTCATACTCATCTAGGACAACACAAACTTTGGCAAACATGGAATATGATCCCTCCTATGATCGAGATGAAGAGACACACAATGACTCTCTAACCGAGATGCATGCACCAAGGAGACCTCACAAGGGTGTTAAACATAACCGGGAGGAGCCCACTTCACTTGCCGAGTTGCAGCAGCAGAAAAACGAGTACTATCTCCACCCGGGGTGGAAGGGGTCTCATTTTCGCCATCAGTAGAGCAGGTACAGGACAAGGGTAAGAATCCCTTACATGATGAGGGACCGTTAGGAGGTCAAGAGGCAAATTTCATCCTCATTCAGGATGATGACACAAATTTGGGCTAACAAAGCTCAAAGCTCAAAGAAGTCATTCGGGAGCAGCAAGATAAAATTCATCATTTGTCTCTCAATATGGAAAGATCCAAGTCGATAATTAACTATTTGGAGTAGAGGAATAAAAAACTATATGATCAACAAATCATCATGGAGCTCCAAAACATGAAAGCAAAATGACAAGCTGCCAAGAAGAGGAAAACCAAGTTGACAACACTTGAACAAGAAATCCAAGCTGATCGTGAATCATGGCTTGAAAGGAAAACTTGCACTTGGAGAGGATGCTGGAGAAGGCCAACAATGAGAAAAATATGTTGATGAACATGGCATACCACTACTTGGTGAGAAACAAGGTGTGTAAAGCAAGAATCAAAATTTCTTAGGCCAAGTTAAAGAAGGCATCGAGGAGGCGAAAAGAGCATGGTAAACTTCAGATATTGGCTAAGGCTTCCTTGGCCCAACACAACACTTGATGAAGAACACTCAGCCCAAATTTCAAAAAAATTGGGACACTTTTTGTAAATTTTGAAATTTTGACCTTAAAAACAGACCTTTCTACTCTATGCGCCACACCACTTGGCGCTCACTTTTGATGGAGAACTCATTTTTATGAAAACTTAGAATTTTTGGATTTTTCATGGAAAAATATGCATGCCTACCAATGGCCAAAATTTTTTGATAGGTTTTGGGCTTCCAAAAAGGTCAAAGACACCTCAAAAATGACCTTTCTGCCCCTTTTTTGACACACAGGAAGCAGTCTTGGGAGAACTCAGTTTTGGAGGGGCAAATGGAGGCCAAATTCAAAAATTCCACTTGTGCTGGAAAGTAGACAGGAAACAATTTCCAACAAGCCCACTTGGAGTAAATTTGGACACAGGGAAGGCCTCCAAAATCAGCTGCAAACAGGTGCTACGCATAGGGAAATTAGGCGCGGCACATTGGAGGAATTTTGCTCATTTTTGGTCAAAAAATCTATTTTTCACCTAGTTTTTTCATAGTTTGACTTTTTTCCTTCTAGTTGTAAAACTCATGATTTAATTTAATGTAACATGATGGGTTTTGATGTAATTTTGCTAAATTTTCACTCATAGAGGTGGATTCATCCATCAAAGGGTAATTTGCAACTGAATGAATCAGTTTCCTAATTTTTAGAGGCAAGATGTTCCACTGCCTACTTTCTAGTTCTCAATTTAGATTTTGTTGGAGCAGCTCCTAAACTCATGAGCTCGACCTCTAGAAGCTAGGATGAGTTGTTTTTTTCCTATAGCTTATTTTTTATCAATCATTAGCATGGTTGGAATTTTAGGAATGCTTTGAGCATCATTGTACATTCATCTCTGCATTTTGGCAAAGGAATAGACCAGGGTTTGCAGCACTCAATGGGATTCATGTGGCATCTTGCTTTGATAGTGTGTTTCTCTCTTTAAATGTAAGTTTAATGGTGTTTTATGTATGCCATTTTCTCTCTTATTTCTTCTTAACTAAAACAAACAAGGATAAAGGTATAATCCATTGAAATTGCAGTGCTCTACCTAGGGTTTGTTTAGTTATTTATGTTTTCAGCTATTTGAAGAGGATCCTTGAAGTTTTCTTGCCCTCTTCAACTCCTCACCTGTCTAAAGCTCTCCATTTCTTTCAATTGGAAGTGTCAAATCAATTTCCTTCCTTGCCCCATTGAGATCTCTACAAAACTGAGCCTCATTCCCCAGACCCAAAATCTGCCTTTCCATTCGATGCCAAAAAAACACCCTTAAAATCAATCAAACTCATTTGCACACATACCTAGCCTAAAATTAGTTTTCACATCAAGTCATCTCAAGCCTCATTGATTATTTTTGTTGATATTGACAAGGAGAGAGCCCTCTCCCGATCTGGTAGGGCTAGCTACTAGGTTAAGCATGGTTTGATGTTACCCTAGGTTCTGCCTTTCTTAGCTTGAGGTAGATTTAGGCCATAACATAGTGGCTACCATACTGGGGAATAAAAGTTTGTTTTTTTCTTTATAAACTACATACAGAGGCTGAAGTTAGCCAGGTAGCCTTCGAAACGCTCTTGATTTGCATTAGAGAAAGTAGATTAATGCTGCTTCTGTCATTCTTCGGTCTAGTTTATGAACTGAACATCTGGTTTCCTCAGTAAAATCTAATCAAGTTCAGATTTGATTGTTGATGGTGGAAAATGATCAAACACCGCAAGGTTGAAATCGTTCACCTGACGAATATAAATAAGTTTCGAGATCAGATCCAAGGACTCCACTGGAGGATGAACCTGACCAGCAGAAACGTGAAAGGACAATATGAAAAGATCAGGTATTCAAGTTTGAATTTCATCCAAGACATTTTGTTCTTTGTCATAAATTATTTCTTCTCTTTTCCCAAGAATGTCAAGAAGGCTTTGCAAAGTATATTGTATTTGAGAAAAGACCTTTTGCCTGCAGTTGACTCTTTCCCTTTGAAGATTGTAAATACCAAAGATTTGCATGCCTTTGAGCTTGATCAAGACCCTTTTTCTGAATCTTGTGATGACCATCTTCAAAATGATGAACCTCAAGAGACCAAGACTGATTCTGCAACATTTGTACATACCCCTATACCTTGTAAAATTCCAGATCAATACAAGCCTCTTATTTTACCTCCTATATCCCATGCTTTCCCTAAAAATCATGACCTATATCTACCAAGATTTTATGGTGAACGCGACAACATCACTGCTGAGAGACATGTTCTGAATTTTGAATCTTTTCTTGACCTTTTTGAAGTTGATGAAGAGGATGTCAATATTAGGATTTTTGTTGTTTCTTTTCAAGGCAAAGTCAAGAGTTGGTTCAAAACCCTACCTGATGCGAGAATCTCAGATTTCTAGCAGTTTGGCAAAGTTTTCCTCGACAGGTGGGTGATCAGACAGAACCCTTTCTTGATTATAGAATAGTATAACTAGCTGAAAAGACTGCCAGGGGAGACATTACAACTGTTTTATGCTAGATTTAACCAAGTTTATTATTCGATGCCAGTTAATATAAGAACTCCTCTTGGATCCGCTCTCTTGCATTTCCCGGGTGCCTTTGATCCGAAAATGGAGTTTCAGCTGAGAGAAAGGAATCTTGCAACACTTGAAGAGATGCAGAACAATGCACAGGATGTAGAGGCTCATTTGCTGATCCGAAGGGAAACGTTGAAGGAAGAAGAGATGAAAAACATAGATCCAGAGGAATCGACATCTCTAGAGGTAAAGCTTGACATTTTGGTAAGTGAAGTGGAAGAGATGATGTCGAGGATCATCACAAGGAATGAGTATAATGTTCAAGCCCATGGCTCGCTGATTGAAGAAGAACAAGTTGTTGATCCAAAACATTTTGTTTCTTATCCCAGTTGTCATAGATCAGATCATGATTGTTTCATAGATCATCTTGGAGAAGAGAGAGCTGTTGATATAACATGTATGCTTGATGATGTGTTTTATACTGAATGATTTGCCTCAGTTTGATTAGTATGATGATGATTATGTTCTCCAAACAGAAGCTAATCTTGCAGACAAATCAACAGCTAGTTTCTGGGAGGAAGAAGTTCACTTTCATCAGCTCGAATACAATGTTCAGCCATCACATATCAACTATGGAAATGACGAGGAAAGTGCAACAAATTTTGAAGTAAGTGAAGAATCTTTTCCTTTTTTTTTTGTTTCGTTTCAGTTCATCAGAGACAACATTCATGCAATTTGAAATCAACTGTCAACAAGTCTTGATTTGGACCATCTTGAGGGAAATAAAAACCTTGTTCAAGACTTCTCATATCCAGATTTGCAGCCCTCGAACACCATTGATTTTCAAGTTGCAGATGAAGACATGGAAGCTGGCACATATGATCAAATGATACAAGATGATTCCGTACCATTTTGTTTTGAATCATTTTAGTTTTTGAAGGGTAAATTGCATAGTATATCTTCAAATGAGTAGCCTGTAGGAAATCATGTAATCTCATCGGAACCAATAGAAAATGGGTTGCAGCAGTCTTTTCAAGTTTTTCACGATCCAATAGCTGATGTGTTGGATGATGTCTGCAGTCAAAGTCTTTCTCCATTGACTACATGTGAGCTTGAAACGTGTGCTGATATAAACTTGATCCGACAGCTGGTTTATTTGTCATTTTTAGTAGGAGTCTCTTCACAAAGCTTAAAAAAAGTTTTCATTCATGGTATGAGAAGAAGAGAAGTAATCCATTGGATGAGCTAAGTCCTAGTGTGCATGAACTTCAAGAACCTTATGCAGTGTTTTTGGAGGTAGATATAGAATTCGTAGTATTCAACGGATCTGTTCACAAGTTTTCATGGGAGTTTCCTTTTAGTAGTTCTCTCTTGTTGTTCATAAGCGAGCACTTGCGGAGAATTCAAACAACAGCCGGAATACTTACTTGTTTGCATTGGTTGTTTCATTTCACTTGATCAGGTGATGAATGGAACAACTAGAGTAGGTTGTATTGAATAAGCTTCATATTGAGCATATTTTCCAGTTTGTCGGTTGTGTTTAAGTATCGAGTTAGTTTTTAGTTGAGTGAGAGTCAGTTTGTGTCGTAAATTCATCAATTTTCAGTCATGCATTTCAGCTTGAGTTTTTTATTCCATTGCCCAATGGATGAAGGCACTTGTCTACTCTCCCAAAGATCTTCCGTTCTTGGCACCTCCAAGGAGCTACCATCCCCATTGGAGCCAATGTTAGTGTCAGTATTTTAAGCCTTCCTCCAGTGATCAAACATGCTCTTACAAAGTGATTTTAAGGTGTCAAGGTCAAATTTTGTCATTTCAGTGAGTCTCCAAGCAAAATTTGGTCACTAGGTATTAGGTCTAGGGTTTGCTTTTACTCCTATCAAAGTTGTCCAAATGTCAGTCCATGTCACCATTCATATGAGTGTACCATAATTCAGAGGTTTTCATTATCATGTCAGGGTCCAATGGGTCATTTTACACCTTGTTCATGCTTTAGTTGTGCCTAGGTAAGGTTCATTTCTCTCTCCTAGGGTTTTGAAGGTAATTTCTCTTGGATAGTCAAATCATTAGTAAAACTTGTATCCTGATGTTCATACACCTTCCCCTATCCATAATGTACCTTATTAAACACTTCCCATCACTGATATCCCTCAAATTACTCATTTTCGCACAAACCCTAGTTTCTTGCTACAACTTGACAATTTTCTAGGCTAGGCCCGTGTTTTGCCCTTTTGGACCCCTTCCCCTTAGTCAATATTTGAAATCCCACTTTCCCCTGCTTCCTAAAATCCCTCCCTACTTCCCAAAATTTTCTCAAGAATTTAGAAGCCCCTTATCCCCTTCATTTCACTTCATTTCGACAAATCCCTTGTTCCACACATCGGGATAGGTTTTACTCCAATGATGTTTCTGAGCAATAAAAGATGAATTTCGGAAAAATGAGAGAGGGATTTGTCCAAAATAGGCTAAGGAAGAAAAAAATCCTTCACTTTTTACACAGGTGTCATGGTTTTAGAGAAATGTCAAAAATACAGTTGCCTCAGGAGAATTGATGCACCTCTGAAGTGACCTTGGGAAAATCAAGATTTCTCCTAGCTTTGTTGGCCAAATGACTTTCTTGATGAGTCAAATGATAACTAGACACAAATATATTTCCAATTCACTATCATGAGATCAATTTTGAGTTGAGGAAGATCTTCCAAAGTTGACAGCAACAACACTCTTCCTTGAGGCAGCCTCATTTTGCACATTTTGACCAGTCTTGGGAAATTTGATTTTTGACAGGGAAAATGAACTCCAAATTGAAAAATTCCATTTGGGTTGGAAATTATACTCAATAATATTTCCAACGAGCTATCCTGCGCCCAATTTTGACACAAGGAAGGTCTCCAAAAATCTCCTGCAAAAAGGCGCTACGCATTGGGTGACTGGCGTGACGCATAGAGCTGCAAGCCATTTTCACCACAAATTCATCCAAATTCTCAATTTTCTTGGTTTCCTCTGGTCCAAAGTAAGTCAAAAACTCTTCAAATTCCAATGAAAGTGTGTTTTAAGATGTTTATGATGATTTAGTAAAAAAATTTCAAACCCTACTTCCTTGCAATTTTTGCTCAAGACATGATTGCTTAGGGCTTGTAAATTTGTTTTTGTGGCCATCACTCCCTCACCTTTTTATTCCCTCACTTCTTTTCTAGTTTCATTAACCTATTTTACTATCCCCCATATCCCTAAATTCATTCACCCTTATCCCGAATTCCCATTATCCCAAAATCTAGCTACAAAATTCCCAAACCCTAATTGCTATCCCAAAAGCCTAAAAATTTTCCCTAAAACCCTTCAATTCCCAAAATTCCAGTAATAAACATTCCCAAAATCCCTCTTACCCTATCCCTTCATAGTCCCTCATACATTTTCATACACTTGGAAGCAAAATATCAAAGACACGTAAAATCTCTTCATACTCATCTAAGACAACACAAACTTTGGCAAACATGGAATCTGATCCCTCCTATGACCGAGATGAAGAGACACACAACGACTCTCCAACCGAGATGCATGCACCAAGGAGACCTCACAAGGGTGGTAAACATAATCGGGAGGAGCCCACTTCACTTGCTGAGTTGCAGCAGCAGCAAAACGAGCACTATCTCCACCCGAGGTGGAAGGGGTCTCGTTTTCGCCATCAGTAGAGCAGGTACAGGACAAGGGTAAGAAGCCCTTGCATCATGAGGGATCGTTAGGAGGTCAAGAGGCAGATTTCATCCTCATTTAGGATGATGACACAGATTTGGGCTCACAAAGCTCAAAGCTCAAAGAAGTCATTCGGGAGCAACAAGATAGCATTCATCATTTGTCTCTCAATCTGGAAAGAGCCAAGTGGATAATTAACTATTTGGAGTAGAGGAATAAACAAATAGAAGATCAAAAAATCATCATGGAGCTCCAAAACATGAAAGAAAAACATCAAGCTACCAAGAAGAGGAAAACCAAGTTGACAACACTTGAATAAGAAATCCAAGCTGATCGTGAATCTTGGCTTGAAAGAAAAACTTGCACTTGGAGAGGATGCTGGAGAAGGCCAACAATGAGAAAAATATGTTGAGGAACATGGCATACGACTACTTGGAAATAAACAAGGTGTGAAAAGCAAGAATCAAAATTTTGAAGGCCAAGTTAAAGAAGGCATCGAGGAGGCGAAAAGAGCATGATAAACATTATATGTTGGCTGAGGCTTCCTTGGCCCAACACAACACTTCATGAAGAACACTCAGCCCAAATTTCAAAAAATTTGGGACACTTTTTGTAAATTTTGAATTTTTGACCTTAAAAACAAACTTTTCTGCCCTATGCGCTGTGCCACTTGGCGCTCGCTTTTGATGGAGACCTCATTTTGATGAAAACTTAGAATTTTTGGATTTTTCAAGGAAAAATATTCATGCCTACCAATGGCCAAGAAAGTTTGACAGGTTTTGGGCTTCCAGAAAGGTCAAAAACACCTCATAAATGACCTTTCTGCCCCTTTTTTGACACACAGGAAGTAGTCTTGGGATAACTTAGTTTTGGAGGGGAATATGGAGGCAAAATTCAAAAATTCCACTTGTTCTGGAACGTAGACATGCATACCTTTCCAAAAAGCCCACTTGGGGAAAATTTTGACACTGGGAAGGCCTCCAAAATCAGCTGCAAACAGGCGCTACGCATAGGGAAATCAGGCGCGGCGCATTGGAGGAATTTTGCTCATTTTTGGTCAAAAACTCTGTTTTTTGCCTATTTTTTTCACAGTTTGAATTTTTTACTTCTAGTTGTCAAAATCATGATGTAATTTAATGTAAAATGATGGATTTTGATGTAATTTTGCTAAATTTTCACTCATAGAGGTAGATTCATCCATCAAAGGGTAATTTGCAACTGAATGAATCAGTTTCCTAATTTTTAGAGGCAAGCTGTTCCACTACCTACTTTCTAGTTCTCAGTTTAGATTTTGTTGGAGAAACTCCTAAAATCATGAGCTCGACCTCTAGAAGCTAGGATGAGTTGTTGTTTTCCTATATCTTATGTTTTATCAGTCATTAGCATGGTTGGACTTTTGGGAATGCTTTGAGCATCATTGTACATTCATCTCTGCAGTTTGGAAAAGGAATAGACCAGGGTTTGTAGCACTCAATGGGATTCATGTGGCATCTTGCTTTGATAGTGTGTTTCTCTCTGTAAATTTAAGTTTACTTGTGTTTTATGTATGCCATTTTCTCTCTTATTTCTTCTTAACTAAAACAAACAAGGATAAAGGTAGAATCCATTGAAATTGCAGTGCTCTACCTAGGGTTTGTTTAGTTATTTATGTTTTCAGCTGTTTGAAGAGGATCCCTAAAGGTTTCTTGTCCTCTTCAACTCCTCACCTATCTAAATCTCTCCATTTATTTCAATTGGAAGTGTCAAATCAATTGCCTACCTTGCCCCATTGAGATCTCTGCAAAACTGAGCTTCATTCCCTAGACCCAAGATCTGCCTTTCCATTCGATGCCAACAAAACACCCTTAAAATAAATCAAACTCATTTTCACACATACCTAGCCTAAAATCAGTTTTCACATCAAGTCATCTCAAGCCTCATTGATTATTTTTGTTGAGATTGACAAGGAGAGAGCCCTCTCCCGATTTGGTAGGGCTAGCTACCAGGTTAAGCGTGGTTTGATGTTACCCTAGATTCTGCCTTTCTCAGCCTGAGGTAGATTTAGGCCATAAAAATCAGGAAAAGGTTTTATTTGATTCTTTAGTTCACTTGTTTGCAATGAATGATCTTGTTAATTTTCACAATCAGAAAATGCTAAAATAATTGAATTTCCCTGATGCAAGACATGTTGTAGAATGTGGTAGGAGAATTGAGATTGCTGACAGTGATGATGATGTTTTGGACCATGAAGTATTGTTCTGTCTTAGTGAGCATGTCATGCTTACATGTAATTTTTGGGTAGAAGTTGGGTTGGTCAATGGTGATCTTGGGTATATAGAAGATATTTTTTATTCACTTGGTACAAAACTGCCCCAACTTCCATAGTTTTATATAGTTGTTTTCTATAAGTACGCTAGTTTTCGATTTGATAAGGATTTTCCAAATGTTGTGCCCATAACACCTGTTGTCCAAGGGAACCTTAGGCAGATGCCTTTAAAAATGGCATGGGGCTTGACTATACAGAAGTCACAAGGGATGAGTTTTCAATGAGACACTATAGATATTGGAGATAGAGAGAGGTAGGGTTTGAAATTTAAAAATACACCAACAGTGAGATCCATTGACGGTTTACGAATTTCACCACCTTTTTCTTATCAATGTTATGCAAAAATTCAAAACAATGCTTATGTTACACTAAGGAAAAAAGAGGAGGAGTGATTGAAGTCTATATCATTTTGAGGTTTTATTTGTGGTTGAGTTCACTAGTTTGGCTGAGTGGTTGCAACTTTTGTTGATGGTTTATTTTTCCTTCCATGATTTAGTTATTTATTTAGGATTTTTTTTGTTAAAGTTTGGATATTGACATACAACGGAAGATTACTATAAAACCTAGGGTTTGTGTTATGTTATGTTTATTTTATCAATCCATTTGGTATGTTTATTTAATGATTCTTATTTCTATGATATAATACTAAATCCCTTGCGGTTTCTTATTCCCTTGGGGTTTATTAATATCAATTTGAAAGGTTCTTTTATGTAAGGGTTCATATTCACAGTGTCTAATATTTTTGAAATGGTTTAGTGTTCTTTGCATCCCTTTGAGAAAAAGACGAATAGTTCTATATAATTTTTCTTGTTTCTTGCAATTTTTTGTATGCTGGTTGATAATTTTTTTGTTCTACCTTTTATCATTTGAATAGATTTTCTGATTAGTAAAGTCAGTAAATTGAGCATTTAGAAGAGATTGCATTGGTGATAATTTTTTTGGTGTCATTGTTGTTTTTTATTGGTTTAATTTAACCCATTTTTTCTTTCTTCTCTCCTTATTTTGAATGGTATTAGATTTATGTTCAATAATTTGTTTTTGGCTACAAATGCAAATATAAAAACAAAAAAACTCTAACAATATATTTGTTTGTATGTATTTGTTTGTTTCTTTGTATAAGTACTAATTTGTATTGTATATTGGTGTCATTCAAATGCATATATGGAGAACAATGATGGGATCTATTACATTAAAGCGATAAAATATGTTGCTACAACCAAAATTTTTGTTTCATATATTCACAAAAGTCTAGATAAGAAACATGGCTTCCATCATTGTTTTATTGATGAGGATATTCGTGTGTTGGATGTAATGAAACCATATGTGGAAACCTTGTATCATTTTCACCAAAGAGAATCTGGGAGTAAAACAAGAAGGGATTGGTTAGAAAGTGCGAAGTATCATGAGCATTATCTTGTTGATTTGAATTGGCGTTCCTTTTGCCACTAGTCTAGGTGTATTTTGGAAGAGGCTCACATTAAATAGTTGTGTTTTGGTTGAGTATTTCAATTTCATTTTTGTTGTAGAAATTGTAGATGTTAATAGACGTGAAATACATTTGTAAATAATATATTTCAATACAATCTTTCTTTTTTTGGTTAAAATATCAGGAAATTCGACATCCTTATGATTGTTGTTGTCATGTGTAATTTTTTTTGTCAATTATTTTTATTTTTATTAATTTTTGATATCGTTTAATATTCTTCCATTGTATTCAATATTTTTTCCGTGCATTTGTGTTGCATTTGAATTTATTTTATGTATTGTTGAATGCATTTTGCTTTATAATATGTGAGGTTTTTTTTTATTTGTCCTTGAGTCTGTATACGTGGCTTTATAATATATCTCCCATGGATTTAATATTTTCCCCTTTGTTTATAATTCATTGGCGCTATTGTGGTAATCACTTTGCTTTATTTTTTGTTGGGTTGACCAATGTAATTGGTTCATATTCCTAGGTTAAACCGTCGTCAACTCTAGTCAAACATGTTTATTTAAGGGTATATAATATTTTTCTTGGGGTTTATATACTTTGGGTTTACAATATTTTTCTGATGGGTTTAATATTATTCACTTTGGTTTTTAATCACTTCGGGTTTTGGTATCATTCCTTGGGTTTATTATTTCTTTGGGATTATAATAATTATGCAAGGGTTTATATACCTTGGTTTTATAATATTAATTCCCTGGGTTAAATATTATTCCCTTGGGTTTAAAATATGTACGAGTTGTACATTTAATCTCTTGGGTGAAAAATAATAATTTTTATTAATACCAGTAGTAATATCTTTACTGGATATCTACTAACCCAAGCGATTGATATTTCCTAACCCAAGGGATTGATACTTAGTAATAATATCTTTACTATATAGTTAGTAACCCAATGGATTGATATTGTAAATCTTTACTATCTTTATAATATAAACCCAAGGGTTAGCCCTTGGTTTTATAATATCAATCGTGGTCAATCATGCCCATCTATGGCCAACCATGGTCAAACATGGTCGAATGTCTCATTGCGACAATGATGGTCTCAATATGAAAATCAACTATGGTCAATCATGGTCTAATGTCGCATTGTGACAAATATTGTCTTGATATGAAACTCAATCATGGTCAAGCATGGTAGCCATGGTCCAATATCGCATTGTGACAAGGATTGTCTCAATATGGAAATCAACCATAGTCAACCATGTTTATTTTAGGGTTTATAATGTCTATCTTAGGGCTTATATAGCCTGGGATTATAATTTTTATCCCTTGGGTTTATAATATCAATCCCTTGGGTTTATTAATCTAAGGGTTCACATTTCTAGGGTTTAATATTATTCCCTTAGGTTTATAATCCCTTAGGTTTTTAGTATTAATCCATAAGGTTTATTATTTTCTTGGGTTTATAATATTAATTATGGTCAACCATGTTTTATAAATTCAATCATGGTCAACATGATCTAACGCAGGATTATGACGAATCAACCATTTCCAACCATGGTACAATGTCACATTGTGACAAATATTCTCAAGCATGTTGAGCCATGGTACAACGTTACATTGTGACAAGGATTGGCTCAATAAAGAAACCAACCATGGTGAAACATGCTTATTTTAGTGTTTATAATATTTATCTTAGGGTTTATATACCTAGGGTTTATAATTTTTGTCCCTTGGGTTTATCATTCCCTTGGATTTATATTATCAATCATGGTAAACCATGGTTAATCATAACAAATGTTGGTCAATTATGGTCATCGATGGTCGAATTTCACATTGTGAAAATGATTGTCTCAATATAAAAATCAACCATGGTCAACAATGGTCCAACATTGCATTTGACAAATATTGTCTCAATATGAAAATCAATCATTGTTTCCACCATGGTTCAAGATCACATTATGAAAAATATTGTCTCAATATGATAATCATGGTCAACAATGATCAATCAATGTTCAACCTTAGTCAACCATGGTAAACCATGTTTTATAAAGTCAAACATGGTCATAGATGATCATTCATGGTCAACCATGGTTGAACGTCACATTTTCACAAAGATTTGGTTGATGTGAAAATCAACCATGGTTAAGCATACTCAACCATGTTCCAACGTCGCATTATGAAAAGGATTGTCTCAATATGAAAATCAAACATGGTCAAGAATTTTTCTTTTAGTGTTTATAATATTTATCTTAGGGTTTATATACCTTGGGTTTAATCCATTGGGTTTAATATTATTCCCTTGGGGTTTTGTTATTAATCCCTTGGTTTTATTTTTTCCTTTGGGTCTATTATGTCAATCCCTTTGGTTTATTATTTCCTTGGGTTTATAACTTAAATCCCTTGGGTTTATAGTATAAATCATGGTCAACCATGGTCAATCATAGCCATCCATGGCCAACTAGGGCCAAGCATGGTCGAATGTCACATTGTGACAATGATTTTATTAATATGAAAATCAAGCATGGTCAATCATGGTCCAATGTCACATTGTGACAAATATTGTCTTGATATGAAACTCAATCATGGTCAAACATGGTTATCCATGGTCCAACGTCTCAATATGGAAATCAAACATGGTCAAACATGGAGAAACATGTTTATGTTAGAGTTTATAATATTTTTATTAGGGTTTATATTCCTTGGGCTTATAATTTTTATCCCTCAGGTTTATTATTCCCTAGGGTTTATTAATCTAAGGGTTCATATTTCTAGGGTTTAATTTTATTCCTTTAGGTTTATAATCCCTTGGGTTTTTAGTATATGTACTCAGTCCATTAATTATCTTCGGTCTATTAATCTAAGAGCTCATATTTTAAGGGTTTAATATTATTCACTTAGGTTTATAATCCCTTGGGTTTTTAGTATTAATACGTTGGGTTTTTAGTATATGTACTCAAGTCCATTAATATGCACATTAGTGTATATATAGTTAAGTACATTAATATACATTTCAATACATTTCAATACTAATTTACATTAAAATACATTAATATACTGATATGCACAATAATGTTCATTTCATATATATAAATGGAAAATATTGCACATGGAAGTTCATATAAATGTATAAGTACATATACAATATATGAACAATATTGTATATTGATGTGCACTTATAAATGTGGTTGTTAAGTACATTTCAATACATTGATATACTAATTTACATTAAAATATATTAATATATTGATATCCACAATAATGTTCATTTCATATATATAAATGGACAATATTGTATATGGAAGTTGATATAAATGTACAAGTTCATATACAATTTATGGACAATATTGTATATTGATGTGTATTTATAAATATGGTTGATATAAGCCTAGCAACACTTATCAACCACATTTCTTAATATGGTTGTACTAGTTTTACTTTTATTTTTTCATGGTGTGTAAATATAAATTTTGTTAATATTATAATAGATGAATTTTATCTATAATTTGATGTGTTAATTTAAAATTTTTAGAATTTTGGCTTCTGTGATCCATCATAATTTTTTTTAGAATTATTTCGGTAATAATCACATTCAGATGAACATTGTCGACGCGTTTCGAACAAACCCATGTGGTTCATCATCAGGACTAGGTGAGAGATCAGATCCAGATGTTGAGTTTAAATAGATGTAGAAATGGCCAAACTAGCCGTTAGGATAATGGCTAGTTTGAATTTCAAAATTAAAATTGATCAATAGTGGATAGTTTTATTTAATTGATTAATTATTTAATATATATAAATATTCTTATTTTATTTTATATTTTACATATTTATTTATAATTGTATATATTATTATAATTATTATTATTTAAAACTTTATTTAATTACTTATTTTATTTTCAATTTTATTATATATTACTTTCCTTTCTATGAGGCCCAAAAAGAAAGAAAGAAAGAAAGAAAGCGGAGAACACAATACCATTAAGAATAATGGGCAGGGATCCAACATCTGCTGATATTCCAGCCATCATCTCTATTGAGATTAATGGGTATTTTTTCAATTTCTAAGGCCTCTCTTAACTTACAATGATGAAAATGGTCAATCCTCGCTAAGACCTTAGCCTCTTCGATGCATATATGATGGTTAGTCCTTTTCGCATGCTCATCTAGGGTGGAGGAGAAGGATCTTCTATGTTTAATGTCAGCAGCATGTTCACAAATCCTTTGGTTAATAGACCATCAAGTTTCACCAATGTAAGGTGTCCCACAAGAACAAGGAATAATAGAGACACCTTTCCCATCCCTAGGGTCCACTGGATCTTTAACTGATTTAAGAGAGTTGTGAATCATGATAAGGGGCTTAAAAGAAGAAGAAACCTTATGCTTCTTAACGATCCTAGCAATCCTATCAGTGGTTCCCTAAATGAAAGGAAGGCGTACACTGTAGGACCACTGATTAGGTTCATTTATATTTTTATTTTTAACTAAAGGACATCTTTCTGATTTTAGAAAAGCCTTAAGGCCTTGCGACTTACTATAACCATTTTTACAAAAGATACGAAGGAGATGGGTATTTTCTCCCTCAAGGTGAGACTCATCAGATATTCTCAACACCCTGGTGGCTAAGGTGTTAAGGATGCCTAATTTTTTAGCAGGGAAATGATGAGAAATAGCATGAAGATATTTCTCAGTATGGGTTTTCTTTCGAAAGACTTGATGTGAGAAAGAACCATCATAATTTCTAGAGATAAGAACATCAAGGAAAGGAAGGCTACCATCCACCTCATATTCCATGGTGAATTTTATGGAGCTAGATTGGCTATTAAGATGAAGGAAAAACCGATCTAACTCTTCTTTGCCATGAGGCCAGATGACACAAGTATCATCTACAAAACTTTGCCAAAGCTTTGGATGGTATAGAGATGAGGAAAGAGCCTTGGATTCAAATTCCTCCATAAAGATATTAGTAACGATCATGGAAAGGGGAGAACCCATGGAAACACCACATGTTTTATCATAGAATTCACCTTCAAAACTAAAGAAAGTAGAGGTTAAGAAAATATCAAATAAATGGGCCGTATCTGGATTAGTGATGCGTTTAATGAATTCAATGACCTCATTAGTAGGATATTGGTGTAAAGAGAAAAAACATAAAAACTGACAAGTTTATTTTCGAGACCCATTCTAACACCCTTTAACTCATTGACAAAAGAGGAATAATATTTAACAAAGGAGTCGGTACAACCTACGAGAGGCTTAAGCTTAAGGGCTAAATACTTGGCTAGAAGATAGGTCAGACCGCCAATGGTGTTAACAATGGGCCGAAGGGGAACACCATCCTTATGGCTTTTGGGAAGCCCATAAATTCTTGGAGTAAAGGAGTTGATATCAATCAACTTCTTACTCAAAGAACTCACCGAGTTGCTTGATTTAATAGCAAAAACGACTACTCTTGAAACTTTTATAAAAGGTTTTTAAAATTAAATTTTAAATTTTAAAATAAATAAATAATTAATTACTTAAAAATAATTTAAAAATATCTGATAAACTTAATTTTATTTTAACATAAATAATATTTAAAATATGCTATAATAATTATTTAATCCACACCTCTTCAAATTATGTATTTATAATCATTATTTAATCCACACCTCTTCAAATTATATATTTAAAAAAATATTGATTTAATTCTATCCAAAATAAATATTGCTTTTATAATTTATTTTTTTAATAAATAATTTTTTTACATAATTTTATATTTTTCTACGTAATTATCTTTACGTTCAACTTAAAATATTTATATACTAGCATTTTCCCCTAAGGGTTCAAAGGTACACCGAAGGAGTGGACTATGTGTTAACTCTTGTGCAGATCAACGGTGATCCACAAACAAAATCGCACTACACAGCAACAGGGCTTCATGCTATCTGAAGCTCCACATGGCAAGTAGGAAATTTCATATGAAGATGGACTGCTCAAATTTCATGAGCACGAAGTGACTCCGGCAAGGGATAGAAGGGTAGCTGCTGAAATGATTCAGCGCAACATGAACATATCCAGTCAACCTGCGTCGGGCTTCACACTCAAAACGAGAAAACATCCCAAAGCTACTCAAAGCTGCCTTAACCAATTCATGGCATATTCAGCTTCTGAGCCAAAGAAAAAATGAAAAATGTATAACTCTGTAAAAATTCTGATGATCGTGAAACTAGAAAGGAGCCGAACAATCTGACTAATGATGTGGAACACCACGACAACCTATGATGGAGCCGATTACAGTTGGAATTCCTTCTGACTTGTGGAGTGAAAGGATGAATTCATATTATTGGTCTGGGACGGTTTTAAAATCTTGCTCCAACCCTTGGACATGAACAAGATCAAACACTCGACCAGAAATCCTGTTTTTTTACGAAACCTGTCTGAGAATTTTTATGGATCTCACATTGAAATCGCTGCCCTGGAAATAATTCAATCTAGGGGAAATTATACAGTTCAACAAGAATAATGTGAAAAATCACTGAGATTCTGCGTTATTCCAAAATATACAATCAAAATTAAAGCCAACACATTATAATAATCGAGCTTTGAGCTCTGTATTCTTGACAATACGATTATAGGTGTATCTTGTCATGTATTCATATGATTAAAGGCTTTTCAATACACTTCCATTTTATGTTTTGTATCAATGTGGAAGAAATGCTTGTCATATACTCTTGCTCATTTCGTTACCCAAAACATGCAGAGTTACACTTCTTTCACCTCTAGTATTGCAGAGAGGATTCTGAGGAACGAAAAAATTAATGCTCTAGAGGTGGCTGTGGAAAATAAAGCTTTATATGTTTGTGAGCATGATGCTGAACATTTAAAGTGCAAAGGGACCTCATGTGGCCTCTAGAGGATGGTGATTAAACAACTTAGTGATGCAATAAAACTGAAATCGGACCCCTTTGGAGAGGTGGTCAACTATAGCGTGGCTTTGTTAGCACTTCTTGTTCGAAACCCCGTTCTCTTCCCCCATGTAGTCTCAATTGACTTCTTTGATTTATTTATCAAATTCGAGGAATTTGATAAATGACATAAACAACGACTTTTTTATTATATGTATTTCGACTCTATATTATACCCCCAACCTTATAACAATTACACTCCAGACTTATGTTAATTATCCGCCAACCATTTAATTAACAACTTTATTATGCTTCGGGCCTGCACAAACCATCGGCAAAATCCAACGGGACACACACACCGTACCTTAGTTAAATGTCGGGCAAGTCCATCGTGCGACCACCGTTAGATCGCAAGGCTCCAGATCGACGGCACATACGCATATCGCATGGAATCCGGGTACGAACTATAACGTACGATGGCGCGCTTTGATAGCAGTTTTCCATGGGTCCACTCCACCACGTGTCACATTCCTTATGGAATCGCTCGCAAGTAGAAATACCGCTTACTCACCCAAACCGGGCTTGCAAATCCACTCGCGGTTTTGGCATAGTGCTTGACTACGGGTGTAAGTCTGGTTCTGCTATCCTCTTGTTCATTAACTCACGTCTAATCCTCGGGTCAGGTTCCGAAAGCAAACAACTCTGTCTCTCTTTATTAAGCGGGAATTTTATATTTGAACAGTGTTCACGACCATGGGTTCTCTACACAGACCCCGCCTGCGGGTGGGGTGAATTCACAGGGTTATCCAAACAATTTACGGGAATTAAAAGACAGAGAAACAGAATTTCCAGTGCACAATCGCCTCACAGTTAAAAACAATTCTTCACAATTATCAATTCAGACAGTTCAGAAATCAACAGGACTCGAAGTCTATTCAACCGGAAGAAATTGCTCAATACACAGATTTTTATTGCAGAAATTTCTCCTTTTCTCTTCCTCTTTGCTGTCCTCTCATATACATTCGAGGGATTACATTTATATACATTATAGTGTGACTCTTCGGTTCCTCTGCGAGGACTGTTTTAGAAAACCAAAAGCCTAATTACAATTATTCAACTAACTGAAATGTGACAGATGGATCGAACTGAACTATTCGACTTCTAAAAATCTAACTAATCTAATTGATACAGTTAGCTGAGGTATTGACACCTAGCTGTTACGATTCAAATGTTTTGAACCCCCCCTAGCCACAACATGTGGACAAAACTTCCTACATTGCTGGCTAGTGTCTAATTCCCCTGCATCAGACTCCCGAGGACAATTTTCTTCATGGGCTCCTATCCATGAGCTCTTCCACTGATCTGCCTATCATCTGCAACATCCCTTCAGTCATCCAAGTGGCATCTTCCTTTGGCTTTTCCTTCCATTTGATCAAGTACTGAAAGTACTCTTGTCCTCTGGTCCTTCTAAATGGTCTTTTATCCAATATCTTCTCTGGTTGCAGTGGTTGCGCTGGAGGTAGCTGCTCCTTCCTCTCAATTTGTTCCTTGTCTGCTGATCTTTATTCTACACCACCATCCTCATACTTATACAAATATGCAACATTAAAAATGGGAGATATTCCAACATCAGGAGGTAATTCAATCTCATAAGCATTTGCAGAAAAATTTCTAAGTATCTTGCATGGCCCAATCTTTTTGAACTTCAATTTGTTATACTGCTTCCTTGGGAATCTCTCCTTTCTCAAGTGTGCCAAAAACCGATCTCCTACTTCAAAATGAACTTCCTTTCTGCTCAAGTCTGCTCTAATTTTATATTTGATGCTGCTGCCTTGTAGTTTCTATTTCACTTGTTCATGTATGGCCTGGATCTCTGAAGCAAATTCCTCACCATCTGCACTCCTTAGCTCTGCCTTTCCCAGATTTCTCAACTCTGATATTCCTTTGGGGTGCATTCCATAAACAATATGGAATGGACTCTTCCCTGTGCTTCTATTTGGCGAGTCATTATATGCATATTTTTCTTGGGGAAAAATATGGTCCCATTGCTTGGGATGCTCTCCTGCAAGACTTCTCAACAAATTTCCCAGACTCCTATTCACCACCCAGAGTCTGTCCATCGTCCTGGGATGATGTCGAGTCAAACCCGCCTTGGTACCAAGTTTCTTCCACAATGTCCTCCAAAAGTGACCCGACAAATCTGGTGTCTTTGTCTCGAAACAATACTCTTGGGCAAACTTGGTGCAATTCATCTCTTTGAAAAACAAGTTAGCAACATGGTGGTACCACGTTAGTTTTATTGGCATGGAATGAACAAAACATATTTTGGAGAATCTCATTCACCACAACAAAGACTCCATCATTCCCTCTCCTAGGCCCTGGGGAATCCTAGAAACAAATCCATACTCACCATGTTCCAAGGCTCGTCGAATAGGCAAGGGAGTGGCATAATCTTGCATTCGGTTCTTTTATTTATGGATTTGGACGCATTTTCGTAATTCTTCACAAAATTGTCCACTGGCCTTACTTTGGGGCCATGAATAGAAGTGTAGACTCACGATCAAGCCATAAGTCTTATCACATCATGTCCAAGAAGTCCACCACCATGATTCTCTTGATCAAATTTTCTCTCATGGAACATCTTCGGTACACAATTGGTTTCTCGAATATGAATAAGTCCTCTCACAGGAAATAATCCATTAGCTTCATCTGTTAAAAACATGGTTACTACATGCTCCAAATGCTTCCTTAAAAATCTAGATCTGTTGATATAATTTTACCACAAAATCAAATCCCCAATAAACTTCAAAATTAGTTTTGAATAAGCACAATGTCTCTACTCAAAGTATCAACTACTTTATTGGCTCGCTACTTCTATATGTTTCAAAAAATTAAAACTTTGGAGATACCAACCTCATTTAGCATGCTATGTTTCAATCAGGCTACCGTACAATATACTGTGCTATGATTGCTCTAACATAATAAAATTCCTGGTATACTGTAAAATAATGTTCCACTCTTTCAGTTATTTTGATTAATTAATAATTCAGACCCTTTCTCACAAGAGGAATACTTTCTCCGGGTGTCATTCAAATTTTCAACGAAACATGCCACATGCCTATCATCCCGACTCAACATAGCTCCGTCATTTCTCCACCGGCATCAATAATTTACTTGAAATGGTTTAGTAAAATCAGCAAGAATCAAAATAGGCTTCTTCGTTATATTTTTCTTCAAAACTTCTTAAAATTTCTCTCTCTTTTCGCTCACACCACTTAAACGTATTGCTTGCTTTTCTTTATTGTCTCAATTATGGGTGCATTGATCTGCATCAAGTTTTTATAAACTTTTGTAAAAATATGTCCATGGAAAAATTCTTACCTCAAAACATTCCCCGGGTGAAGGCCACTCCACAATTGCCTTAACCTTTTCCGGGTCCATCTTCAATCCTTCGTTAAACAAAAAAACAAAATACACCAAATCTTCTTTCATGAATACATTTATTTAAATTTATCGTTAGCTTTCAGGCATCTTTCTTCAAGACATGATTAAGATGTCTTAAATGTTCTTCTTTAGTTGTGATGAAAACTAATATATCATCCGTACACACTATCACAAATTTACCAATGAATTCTTTCAATATCCATTTACAGTCTCATAAAAGTGTTAGGTGCATTTCCACAACCCAAAATAATCACTAATCTATCCATAATCCTTCATTTGTTTTAAAGGCAAAATTTTCCACCATCCCTCTTTCTTATCTAATCCTCGATATATCCAATTTTTAAATATATCTTTGAAAAATATTTAGCACCACTCAAAATGTACTCCATTAAGTCCCTCAACTCGGGAAAAGGGAATCTCATCTGAGCCAGATCTTATTGATTATTCTAATTAGTGCACACATTCTCCTACCTCCATCTTTCTTTGGGCTCAACATCAAATGACATGGACTCAAATCCTTTCAATCAGCCCCTTGTCCACCAACTCGTACTTACTGTTCTCAATTTCCTCATTTTCCTTGGGAGTCATTCTGAGGGTCGCTTTATTTGGTAGATTTGAACCAGGGATAAAATCTATTTGATCGTTGATCTTTCTCACAAAGGGGCCTGACCGAAACTCATCCACAATAATTTGCCACAATACTCATCTAACATCTCTTGATTTCTACCTGCAAATCATAAATCTTTAAGAAGTAAGTGTAATCACTCTTAGGCTTGCAAACTAAAGCAAAGCTTACTTCCTTCTCTTCTATCTCCGTCGCGTATATTCCTTCCCGCTCAAAGAACAAGTGTCTTTGGATCAATCACTCGCTGATGGCTCTCCTTCTTCCATGGGTATCAATGTATGATGTACCCCATCCTCGTTGAAACTTGTATGTTCTTCTTGCCACTGCGTAATCGCTCTCACAACCTACCAAGGTCTACCCACAGTATATGACATACATCTATGGGCATTACATCACACGTGACCTTATCTTTGTAATTTCCCCATTTGCAACTCTATCTCACACCTGCCTTTTTACAACTAGTTGGTGCCTTTGTGCAGTGCTGTGACACCTCAGAGGAGGGATGCTCCCTTGTCTTTAACTTCAACTTCTCTATCACCTCAAAGGAAACCGTATTTTCTTCTCGTGGCCGCCACCATCAATGAATAGCTAGCAACATTTCCCTGGACCTTGCATATGATCCTAAAAAGTCTTCTCAGCAGCAGCTCAAAGGACCTCTTTGGCTTGCTTCTCAACATGACCTTATTTACCACCAAGGACTCTCCTCCTCTCGGGAAGAATTTCCTTCTTTCCACTTATGCTTCTTCTCCACTTGGGAACAACAATATTTTCGACCAACACTCCACATTCTTCCGGAAACTCATAGTGTTTATGTCCTACTTGTCGACACCCATAACACCTCAACTCTCTACCTTTTCCTTCGTCTCTGGCCTCTTCCTCTTCCTATGTAAGAACCCCTTCTTCTCTCGCATCATCCTCTCGTAGATGCATTATGAGGTGAGCCACCGTTAGCTCCATCCCCGGGTATAGTAGGCTTTCCTCTACCACCTCGACTTCCCTTTCCATGGAAAGTACTTTCTTCTTGGCATATTGTTTCCTCGTGAGTTTCTCTTTGGTTTCAAGGCCATCTCGGTAGGCCTCTTCTGATCGTCTTAGAGACAAGAGGACCAATCTCGTCTTGATCTCCGCCTTTGGAGACCATTCAAGAGTTATCCTCGGTAGTCTTCCGGTGTGTCTTGAAATTGCCCTCTGCTTCATGCTCACCTGAGAGAATTCCTCCGTGCATTCCTCATCGCTGGTCAACCTCTGCTCTAGGTTCGCATTTGCTTATACAATGTCACCGATAACTCCAGCTAGGCAAGAATTTACCTTTAATTCTGTTTTTACCGTCCTCTGCGGGGTCCGCCCTCTTGATAGGTTGCTTTCCAACTCTCTCCTTTCGCCCCGCACTCCGTCCCCCACCAAAGTGCAACATGTTCCTTTCGCCTTTGTCACCGGAAACTTGACCTTTTTATCCTCACTTATCTCTTCATAGTCAAAGCTCCCTTTGCTCATTTCATTAATCTGGCCCACTAGTTCTTCTAGATTCAGCCTCGCATAACTCGACACTTCAATTCGGCTTAATCGTAGACCCTGCAACAGTTCTAAGGAGCTCTCATGTCAAGAGGAATCTCAACACTTTCTTCTGCCTTCTATTTCTCAGTTCACCGATGTCTTCAAGATTTCTCGTCCGCTTTCGCTCCATGGCATCCATTCGTCTTCGACCCTCTACGTCTCTACCGTTGGCAACATGTCTCCTTCCCCCCGCCGCACCTCTACCCACTCCTGGACACACAAGTCAACAAAAAAAAAACAACTTCAAAACAACAGCCTTTGATACCACTAATGATGCAACAAAATCGAAATCAGACCCCTTTGGAGAGGTGGTCAACTATAGCGTGGCTTTTCAAAGACTTCTGTCCAAAACCCCGTTCTCTTTCCCCCACGTAGTCTCAATTTACTTCTTTGATGTATTTATGAAATTCTAGGAATTTGATAAAAATGACATAAACAACGACTTTTTTATTATATGTATTTCGCTCTATATTATACCCCCAACCTTATAACAATTACACTTCCGTAATTCATGTTAATTATCTACCAACCGTTTAATTAACAACTTTATGCTCGGTTCTGCACACAAACCATCGGAAAAATCCAATGGGACACACACACCGTACCTTAGTTAAACTTTGGCAAGTCCATCGTGCGACCACCGCAGATCGCGCGTTCCGTATCGACGCACGTACGCATATCGCGCGCATCCCGGCATGAACCATAACATGCGATGGCGCGCTTTCGACAATGGTTTTCCATGGTCCACTCCACCATGAATGCTTAACTTACGGAATCGCTCGCAAGAGAAAATACTGCTTACTCACCCAAAAGCGTGCGACATGGGCAACCTCATTGTAAATCCACTCGCGGTTTTGGGTGCTGTCGTTCGACTACGGGGTGTAAGTCTCGGTTCGCTATCCTCTTGTTCATTAACTCACGTCTAATCCTTAAATAGGGTTCCGAAAGCAAACAAATCGTCTTTATATTAAGCGGAAATTTTATATTTGAACAAAGGTTCACGACTATGGGTTCTATACGTACTCCGCCTGCGGTGGGGAGACTCACAAGGTTATCCAAACAATTTACTGGAATTCAAAGACAGAAAGAAACAGCACTTCAAAGGTACAATCGCCCTCACAATTAAACAATTCTTCACAATTATCAATTCATGTTTTGGAATCAACAGGATCAAGTCTATTCTAACCAGAAGCAATTGTTCAATACATGTAGTTTTATTGCATAAATTTCTCTTTTCTTCCTCTTTCTTCTCTCACATACATCCGAGGGATACATTTATATACATTATAGTGTGACTTTGGTTTTCTCTCGCGAGGACCGTTTTTAGAAAACCAAAATCCTAATTACAATTATTCAACTAACTGAAATGTGACAGATGGACGAACTCAACTATTCAATTTTCATAAATATAACTAATATAATTGATACAACAATGATACTGACACCTAGTCACATGATTCAAATGTTTTGAACCCCCCTATTGCCAACATGTGGACAAAACTTCTTACATTGTTGGCTAGTGTCTAATGCCCCCTTCGCATCACTTAGACACGCAAGATACAACGAGCAATCACACCTCACTTCAAATACATGGCTAGAGGTTTATCTACACAGTAATTAATTAAGATGTTTGTTTTCCAACTTTTTGTTTTCAATGTTTCAAAGTGAAATTGAGAGCCGGCAATCGATTTTTCCGGGCAGTGTCTCTTAAGTGAGCACATGGACGTGATATTTAGAAGCACAAATTTAGGTAGATATACGCATCAGGTTAGGACTCTGGATTTTAGAGCAAAGTTTGAGATAAAAGAGAGACCCAATTAGGGAATGATAACACCTCTTGGAGTTGCTTCCAAGATATACATGGGGAGGTGACAGATTGTTACCTATCATAAAAATAATGCGAAGGTATGAAAAATTCGTTGAAGAGAAGGGGATGTAATCTTTCATTCATGGAGGAAATGCAAGTACATGCAATCCATGTGGTTCGCTCCTCAGCTTGAACAACCTCATTTTCTAGAGGCAGCAATATCAAGGGACGAAGAACAGAGAGCACCGTGATGAGTATACGACGACAATCGCATTCAAAAGAAAATCAGAGATGTCAATTACCGTGTGATTCTCGTTTTTAGATCGGAAGATGGTGGAATGGAAAGCGACTTCAGCATTCATGTCCTCGATGTTCCTGTGTGACTCCGAGGTTGCATTCAAACCTTGAATTGTGTGATGGGGAGTATGGCCCGCACGACATCGTTAATATTATGTCGTGAACGACAATCTAAATTGTACAAACAAAAACCCGACAATAGAACACCTTCGTGTACTCTAGACCATAAATTATAATTAATATAAAATATGAATTTTATAACATCATTCTCTATTGAAAATAATTGCAACTAAATTTAATCGTTGGGACGCGGACGATTCTATTTAAAAGAGTGTAACAAAAAAATTATAAAAAAGAAATCAACTCTGTACTCTAAAAGGTTGATGTAGTGCACAATTTCGATGTAGCATCAACTCATGCTTCAGCTTTTAACTATATATATATATTAATTTAATACGATTTAAATTCGCTTTATTAGTTGGTATGTCTTATTAATATATTTATTATTTTATTATAAAATATATTCCGTATAATAATACTTAATCTATTTTTGCTATTTTATAATATAAGAATATTTTAGTAATTTAATAATTATTAGTTTAATTTATTAAATTACATAAGTTAAAAGAGATTTTATTTTTCATGTATGAGAATAATAAAATAAATGAAAATAAGAGAGAATTATGATTAAAAAAAAGTAAATAAATAAATAAAAATTAAAAATATAAATTAAAAAAATAAAAATAAAAAGTGTAAGGTGGCAAAGAGGCTAAACCCTAGGATGAAGGGCCGGATCCAACATCTACTAACACTCCACCATCATCCTATTCATGTTAATATGTCAATTTCTACAAAGTTTCCCTTAGCTACTATGATGAAATGAATATCCTAGCAACGTCTTAGCTTCTTCTATGAAAATTTGATGTCGACGCCCGTGTTCTTCATCCACAGCAGAGGAATGTGACATACCATGCTTAAGGCCTGCCATGTGCTCATGAATGCTTTGATTGATGGAACGACCGCTTAACCAATGTAAGGAGCTCCCACAAGAGCAAGAAATTACATAAACACCTTTAACATCCCTAGGGTTTACCGATCTTTTAACCGACTATAGAGAACTCCAAATATTATGAGGCTTATGCGCTGATATGAAAAATTGTGTTTCTTAAGGATCCAATGTATCTTGTTTTAGTCCTTGAATAAAGGGGAGGCGAATTCCAGACAACTAATCCCTCGAATCTTTTTTTATTACTTCGGGACCTTTTTCAACCTTTTTTGAAAATAAGGCCTTCGAACCCTAAAACCATTCTTAATGAAAACACCAAGAGAAAGAGATTTTCTCTAGATGGTATCCAATCAGACTTTAATTCTCTAGTAAAGCAAGGTGTTAGAAACACCTGCTTTTTTGAGCCGGAAATGATGAGAACCGAAATGAAGATATTGCTTAGGTGTGCTCTTTTCGAAAGAACCGATGGGAGAAAAGGAACCATCATCATTTATTGAAATAACGTCAAGAAAGGTGGTATTCCATCAAATTCACATTCCATAGTAAAGTTTATGGAGTCCGATTGGTTGTTCAAATGAATGAAGAAATTTTTCATAAATTTTTCTTTTGCCATGAGTCCAGCACACAAGTGTCATCTACGAACTCACGAAGTCTCGGGTTGGAAAAGGGATGAGGAGAGGCTCTGATTCAATTCTCCATGAAAATATTAACCACCACAAAAGGAAAGAACCCGCGGCCACACCAATGTGCTTGACAGTGAATTCACCTCCAAACTGAAGAAGGTCGAAGTGGAGAAAAAATATCCATTGGGATGGGTCATATCGGGCTCAATGATTCGATCGACGATATCCATAGCCTATTACCTGGGAACACGAGGGCATAATGAAACGACGAAAATTAGAAGCCCTCGACATCGGGATCCAACGAAGGCCTTTCAAATCATTAATAAAGGAGGACGAGTTCGACAAAGGAATCGCTTGGCTAACAACACAAGCTTGGGCTTAATAGCTAAAATTTAGTAGGAAGATAAGTTGACCTCATCAAGGTTGAAAATGGGGCGAAGGGGTGTTCTTCTTATGGATATTTTGAAGACTATAGATTCTAGAGTGAGAGTGGTTACTCTCTGAAGAAGATTTTTATAAAGGGGGCCCATCGTGCTACTAGATTTTATGGCTAGAGCAACGAATTTTGAAACTTATTTAAGGGGATTTTTGCTCAGCTTTCTTTGTGCTCCTGCTATTGTAAAATATGATCCAAAAATTTTCTTTACGGTAATCATCCTTTTCAAGATGAATTGGGCACTTTTATCATATTTTAGAACAACAATGTCCTCCGGTTATCGTTCGTTTTTAGGCTCAAACCTTGTGTGCCAGTTGGCATAAAGTGTTCTTAGGGTCTAGCTTCTCAAGGATCACCACACAATCTTGCTCATGGTGTTCCTTAGTAACATCAAGAAAATCTTTAAACTCCCTAATTCTATATCGTCAAATAATATCTTTCACCATAAAGTTTACCATGGAAATGCATATCGATGGGAGCTCCTTTCTCAATCGTTCTTATTGCAAGAAATGATGATGGTTCCTTTTCTTATTAGGTCTTTAAAATAAGATGTACACTGCAAAATTCTGATTGCCAGTTCTCATCATTTCCTATCACCAAAATCGAAGGTGTTCTCAAATGATACCAAAGCATTAAGAGTCTCAGACAATGCCTCTATGTAGAAGAAGAAACCACCGAGTGTTTTCATTAAGAATGCATATCGCAGTTTGAAGGCCTTTGTTTTTTAAAAGTTTTTAAAAGGGTCCAAGTAATAAAAAAATATTCTGGATTGGTTATCTAGGTTCGCCTCTTTAATCAGTGGAATATTGAAAAGATCACAGATCCTTAAGAACACAATGTTTCATTGACTTTCGCCCCTCCATACTATTCGAAGTTCTCTTGGCTGTCGTGTTGAAGATCCATAAAACCCTATGGATGGTGTGTTTTACTCACCCTTTGTTTTGTGGGCCTCTTTGCATTGGCAGGAAACTGGTCGTCTATCAATCAAAGTGATTTAGGAGTACGTGAAGACCTTACATGGTAGGTCACGTTCCTCCTACTTAGCAGAACACGCAAAAGACGAAGCATCAAATTTTCATAGAGGAAGCTAAGGTGATTGCTGTGATCGACCTATTTCATCACCATAAGTTAAGGGAAGCGAGAAATCGAGAAAGGCCTATTAACCCTAATAGAGATGATGGATGGAGTGTTAGCAGATGCTTTTGATCCGTGTATCCCCCATCCTAGGGTTTAGCTCGCACCTCTTCCCCCTTTTTTTTATTATTTATTTTTTTATAATATTTATTTATTTATTTATTATTATTATTATTATTTATTATTTATTTATTTTAGTTTTTTATCCCTTAATTCGCTCTTATTAATATTATTTTTTATTATTCAGCACATAAAAATAAGATCTCCCTCAACCTATGTAATTTAATAAATTAAACTAATAGTATTAGATTAATAAAAATATTCTTATAATATAAAATACTAAGAATAGATTCGGGTATTATTACGAATATATTTTATAATAAAATAATAAATATAATAATAAAACATACCAACTAATAAACTGAATTTAAGTCATATATATATATATATATATATATATATATATATATCTATTAATCAAAATTATAGTGAGCTTCGGGAGGCTTCTTTCCAAGCTTTTGAGCATAGAATAAAATCTTAAATCAAATTAAATAATCCCTTTTAGGGTCCATAGACCAAAGATTGGTCTCAATGGACGTTAACCATCATCATCATCATCATCATCATCATCATCATATATATATATATATATATAATAAAGATATTAGTAATATTCTTAATCGCTTTTTTTCCCTTATTAATTATACTCTCTTTAAAATACCTTTTAATTTTAAAAATTAAATATATTATAATTATTAACTAATTAAACCAAATTAAAATATAATATAATAATAAAATATTTTAATTTATTTATATATTTTTCCTTCTTCAACAACTAGTTGTTACCTCTTAACGGCTAGTTGGGTTCTTTCTCCATCTTTTTGACTGTCATTTCGATTCGATTTCTCATCTCGTCTTGAAGATGAATCACACCGATTGGTTTGAAACACGTCGACATTTCATGATTATAAGTGATTTTCTCCGAAAATTGTACAAATTACGATCACAAAAAGCTAAATTCCAAAAATAAAAAATAAAATAATTATATTTTATTAAATTTTGTAATAATGAATATTAAAATAAAATTTCAAATTTCTTATAATAATCTTTCTTAACTATAAGAAAATAAATTAAAAACCTAATTTCTTATTTGTTTATGAATTATTAGCAAATTATTTATATTTTTTTCTTAATTAAAATAATGAATTAGTGATATTCCCTAAAACAATCAATAATGAATACTTTCATCATTAATACTAAAATTTATGGAATATGCATACTCCGTCATCCTCTAGAATTGAATGATACACCAGGTTTTTCTTTCGTGTAGGAAAAAGATTGCAAATACTATTTATATATAAACAAAATTTACATCCACATATGCAAGGGAGCATTCATGTGGCTTTGATCCCGACCAATAAATAAAACAATTTTTCTTCCAAGACAAAACTTACATATTTGGAGTGTCTTTCCATTGCTAAAAATTATCATCTTCTATTTTTTGAAAATATCTCTTAATTACTTGTAGGTAAGAAAGTGTCATTAAAGCATTAAGTACTTCTCATAATAAATTGAGAAAGATATATGTATATAACATATGAAAAACCTATAGAGGAAAAGTAAAGAGAAACAAGTTAGAAAAGTAAAGAGAAACTAGTTACCCTTTGTTGATTTTTTAGTACAATTGATACAAGCACTTTATTTGTGAACTATGGTAATTACTTGTGAATGCGATATATTATAGTTATTTTGTCTTCATCAAGTAATCACACTTTTATGAAATTTAGCTAATAATTATGAAATGTGAAAGAATATATCGTGAATGTGAGATAGAGATATATAAAAGATAAGTGTATATATAAAATGAAAAGGTTCAAGTGTATTTCTACTAACAATACCATGAAACATGCCTCTTACATTGTAACATCCAACATTACATTCATAATTTTTTTTTACATTACATTTTCTTTAACTCTAATTACCACATTTCATTTTCTTTTACATTCTACTTTACAACTATATGAATTAGATTAACTTAACAATTAATCTCGTCTATATTGCACCCGTGATGTTTATCTCCGTTCCACATTATAGTGGTTACATTATATTGCAACTACAACCTTATCCCCCTAGGTTAAAGTTCGCTTGTACTTCTCAAGGTGATTATCTAACAACCTATCAATTCGCATTTCGGAGGTATTGTCCTTTCCGCTTATTAACTAAGTATGACCCAACATTCATGGAAATCGTTATTTGATTAATAATTTAATCCTTCCACACACTTATATCACCGTAAATATATCTTTTGCAATTGATTTGTCTATCATAAAATCTGCCTGTCAGTAATCAAATTGTGGAGGACAATCGGGATTGTCTCTCCACCCTGATCTGACCATGCCTCGAGATCCAACTACTGATTGGACTTAGGGTTATGATGGTAATCGACCTTATCCCTAATCGTTTTTTTGCTTCGTCCGACATTCGCCTTCGTGCTCGGCAGGGAGCCATGTCGCTTCCGGAACCTAAACCCCTTGAGGGTGCTTCTCCGTGTCGATAAGGTTTCCGCCCATAGCTTCGGGGTAAGTGTTACGAATGCTAGAGTTTTCGCCAAAATGCTTTCATCGTAACATAAGTTTATCACAATTGATTTACATGGTGGTTCATATCTCATATTATTTTCTTTTTGTATAGAAGTGATATTCCTGGAAGTACATCCGTTTGAGTCTTTAATTTTGAATGTATTTCGTCTAGGCCACTATAATTCTCTTTGGGGCTTCCTCCGGATTTAATTCCACCTCAACTATGCGGTTGCAGAAATCTATGGTGAAACCCTCGCTTCATCGTCGATTTAGGTTTGGAGTTGTTTTTATGTTTTTTTTTCAAAACTTCCTATTATATTCAATTTCAATCCAATGGTATTCCCTTGTGTTGTCTTCTTGGTTTCTAGAAGAACCCTTAAAGGTGTCGTCGTTTAATGTATCTATTCATTTCTTCTAGCTTTTTGGTATGAGAAACTAGATTGCTTAACATTCGTTCTTTGCTATGTAGACATACCCAATTCTAGTTGGTATTGTGACTTCCGATGATTTTTGTGAAGCACATATAATGAATCTTCTAACTTTCTCTTAATCGGCTCTATTAGGTACCTCTTTCTCGCTTGTGACTTGGTCACGGACCATCGAGTATACCGGGAGATTTTGGGCTCGCTACAGATTTCCATGTTAGTTCGTTATTTTTTTAATGTTAAACCTTACCACAACCAATACCCTAAGTGGGAACACCGAGGTCACTTATATGTGATAGTTATATTTAAATTATTTCATTGGTTCTAAAACTCATGCTTAAGCACATGAAATTAAGGGCTTTAATTTATCTACAAGCCAAGAATTTTGTATGTAGACTATTAAAGAGTCTTTTCCGAATTTTCATTACCCTGGGCGTGATGATGTGTATGATTGATATATTTCTTAGTTATCTGTCCAAACTCTTGATTATTTCATGAATGGGTTTAATTTATCACATCTATAGATGTATTGTTTGTACCAAATTTTCCAAAGTTCAACACTAAAACTAGAATTTGTTTTCCTTCGTTGATGCTTTATATTTATCATCAATATTATTGTTGTATTCTTCTCAAGTTGATGGTGTCGACTGCGATAATTTCAACTTCTTGAATATATAAATACGCAGAGACATCTTATGGCTATATTTAGAGTAAAGTCCGTTTCTCAAGACCGACAATATAATTTTTACCTTTTAAATGCTTCGTGCTTATGTTGATTTAGTAGTATTTAACTATTCGATGACTTTGAAAGAAGAGAATTCTATATTCTATCGCTTTCAATTCCAGCGTTAAAATACGTGTAGGCATGGTAATAATTTCTTTATCGATGGTTTGGGTTTGTTCTTCTTGTACCGTCACGAGAATATCGTTTTACAATTTTAGGAACAATTTTCATTTGCTCAACAGACCGAGTTTTACATGATCGTTTGAATGTTCTACTGTGACTATGTTTTTAGTACAAATATGTTGTTCTCATTAGTTAACTACTAAATTTTTTTTTTTAAGGGTTATATCCTTGATTTTCTTTCCGTTGTCTTTAGTAATGAAAATGGTCGGAACATTATGTCCGTGTTTATCATAGTTGCGCAGAACGATCAATCCTCGTGAGCCTTCATCACAAGGGTTCGAGTTACCGCTTCTTCCGCCTTATCATTTTCAAGAATAAATTTTAAATCTAACCGACTCTCTTATTTTGTTTGAAGAAAATATATGAGAGAAACCTATCCTTTGCCATCAAGTACCGTAATTTATATGCATTATCACACTTAAAATGTTAATTATCTATAAACCAACCAAGATTTCCATTGCGTACAAACTTACATGTCTTTTCAATCATCGAATGATGCCTGCTCCCCTCCTTCCTCAAGAGAGTAATTACGTCCTCCAGTTTTCCCCGTGCTCGCACTTGGGCCTATGTGTGTTGGTAGAGATTTCGGAAGAGACTTTAGGTATATTCCGATCCGTATTCTCGTTCGAGCAATTTTTAGGAATTTATAATTTATAATCGTCACCACCAACTCGGGAATTATTCTCTCTCCAAATTTCCTTCCCTAGCGTCTTATTGAACCTCTTTTTCACCGTATTGCTTTCGTTCTCCCGTAGGTTAAATGTTTGAACTATCTCAGTTCCTTAACCAAATCTTCAATTATTGAATTACTTTTTACCATCACTATTATTATTTTATGAAAATCACTTGTATAACACTCTTATTTAATCAAAATTAATTTCTTCTCACACCATCGTTTCCAAACAGTAAACAACAATGTCTTAGTATCTTAACAACATAACATAATCATCGGCTAACACTTAATCCCTCTCACATAACTTCGGGAAGTGAGCATCATCCTCGTGTTCTCATTCTACTTCAGTTAGCCTGGGAAAGCATCCCGAACAAAGCCTTCATCCTTCCCAAGTAGCTTCATTCCTCGGGATTTGGTGCTCCCACCGCACCTTAACCTCGGGGTGATGGCTCTCCGCTGTGAGCGATTTTTTTTCTCGATCAATTATAAAACTCGAGGCTCCTAATAAAATTGCCGTCCAAGCCTTGCACTCGAAATCAACAAAATTTAAATTAATTCTCATAAACTTTATTATTTTAAATCGTTTTTGTATTCATATCCTACTTGAATGATTTGCCGTGGATTATATGCTTTGGGTCATGTGTACGTATCATTTAACAACATGAAAGAAGTTGTGTAAATGGATATGATTGTGAAGCACCTGATAAGCGCACGGTCTCACTTTCACAATATTTGAAAGGGCCACAAAACCCGGGGAGCCAACTTGCACAAGAGGCCCATCTTAAAGTGATTTTCTTTGGTTTGGATCCTTATACACACATGGTATCCCACCTCAAATCACATGATAAGTCATGTCCTTTTCTTTGTCCGCATACGTCATTATCTTGAGCTACCTTTCAAATTTTGTCGCATCTTCCTTACCGACTCCATTTCACTTAGAATTCTGTCCAAGCATCAACTTGGTTTTTGGCCACTTCAATTAATAGGAGTTTGAGGCTTCTTTGTCTTTATAATGCTTCGAACAGACCATCTTAAGGGATTTCGATATCCGTTAACAGTATGTGCAACTCACTAGGTGCGTATTATTCTACCTAGTTGGCTATCGTATCGACATACATGCGTAACATATCCCCCCGTGATCTGATTGACTCGCCGCAGGTCCATTTTCTCGTGGATGACAGACAAAGGATGAAGTTAATTTGGGTTCCAATCCCGTAACAGTGTCAAAATTTTGAAGTAAATTCATATCTTCCGTTCGAAATGAGAGTCTTTGGAATACCATGCGGCCCAAAGATTTCTTTACAATATGTCCGTTATTTGCATCATTTTATAAGGGTTTACATGGTATAAAATGCATTGCCTTGCTTTGTCAATCTACCATCACCATTATGGAGTCATTATGCTTCTTTGACTTTGGAAAACCAATAATGAAGTTCAAGGACATAACCTCCCACTTCCATTCGGTACCGGCATAGGTCGTATCACCGTATGGGTGTCGATGCTTCCACCTTCACTTGCTAAAGACTCAAACACTTGTTTAGATGTTCTACAATGTCTCTTCAAATACTCCGGCCGCTCGTCAAAGGTGGCTTATTTTAGGCAAACTCCCCTAAGTTCCTTATTCAATTGTAACCTAGGGTAAGTTCTTTATCAAGAGTGTATAATAACATATGAAAGTGAGATCAAATGATAGCTACTTCATGATGCTTACAAAAGGGACTTTTCAATTCTTGAAGTTCAATCAACTCAAAGAGACATGAAAATGGTATTATACATCTAACTACTTCCATTGACCAAGGGAGAGAAAATTTATAATTGAACAATGCAATGATGGACTAAACAACCTTATTTAATCGAAAATGGGTCACAACTTAAGTGAATTGAACAACAAATTATCGAATTTAACAACAACTTAAGTGAATTAAAGAACAACCCGAATAAAAATGAATCAAAAACTACTTATATAAAATTTTCAATGGAATTCTCTTTACAAATCGATTAATTGACATCCCATCGTGCATAATAAAGAATCGTACGTCTTATCGTACTTAAAGGAACAATATAATATGTGAAGATGAATAACATTGACCGGTAATTATTGTACGATCTATAAATTGACCGCAAGGCACCGTAGAAAATAGTGTTATCTAACAATGATAAAGCATTATTACAAATCAGTACATGAATGCAATAAAATATTATATAAAAAATAATGAATGTTACTACCCGAAGAAAGAAAACCATAACTTTATTGCGTGAGAAGTAATTTACAAACTGTTGACTGTGTAACCTGAAAGAAGGATTCTGTAGTTAACGCACAACAAAAAAACTATCAAATAACTCCCATAGGTTGGGCCCATACCACCGAATATCTAACGCAATGAAAACTCATAAAATATGATCACTAAAACATCAAAACTCTTTATTGAATTAGAAAAGAATACAGGGTAATAACTCAAATAGTTCCGTCCCCGAAGCGTTTATTACAAAAGGGAAAAATTATCTTTCTTGTTCATCCTTCGTCCTTTTAAAGGCATTTTCTTTACGCAAAGCAGCCGTATTCTTTGGACAAATCTACCACACAAGGTTGTTGTTTTCAAGATTGGACCCACATTGCCTCTCTACCATCTTTAGAAGCTATCGCGATTCCATGAGTCCGTGTCGTCATAGTTGTCTTCCGTTTAACGTTGGTTAACCACTTCCTCTATTTTCTCTCGTATATAGAGATAATATAAGTCGTAAATTTCCGTTATAAAAAGTGTTTCCTTTCGTTGTTAGACCACTTGCCCCAATTTTCATAAACCTTTTCTATATTTATTGTTTAAAATGAGAGAAATACCAACTATGTCAAAATTTAACAGATTATAGGTGAAAACATACCTTACTCCTCGACCAACATACTCCCCGTCACCTATTTGGTGTCCTCGTGCAAACAGATGGTTGGATATGTAGTCATGTTAAGGAGTAGGCAGGTAGACCTTTTCCTTGTATGCTCGAAATCCCGTTCGTCTCAATTCTTGCAAAGCAAGCAAAGGCTATGTGCTCCCGACATGGAAATTCGTAGTCATGATCATAGCCCTTAGAGGTACCGTATAAGAGGGCATCTATATCTACATCCTAACCATGCAAGACCCACAGTCAAGACTAGATTACTATATGAGAGGAATTGCCCTATTCTTCACACCGTTAGTGGAGGTCGTCCATCTCTGCCATCGATGCCAAGGCTTCTTCCCAAATATCTCAAAATATTCCCCGTCCATTTTCTATGATGTCTTTATGGATGGGCCCCCAAATTTCCGGCCCTTACAACGTACCTTTTCATGAAGTTATTGTGTTGGATAAATATATTGCAAGTGGTTTAGAGCCTTCCTTCCACACTATGCTCTGCTTGCGTCGGTTTCTTTTGGAAGATATTATAAGCTTTGGCCCACCTAATATTATTTTTATAAAATGAGAGGAAGGTTTTAAACTAAACATCCCCTTATAAAGTGACCGAGATTTATTGTTTGTGTCCTCTTATAAAAAGAAATTATGCATGTAGAGTTCACATAAAAGGCATTGGACTTTTTCATCCGATCATTGCGTAGTGGAAAAACTCTTCTATGGTTATGAAAGGTGAACTTCCTCGCCCTATTGTACCCTGAATTTCAGCAAAGAACATTGTTCCTATTAAGAATGTATATAGTTACACAGTTTCTGCAGGAAAGACTACATTTATTATACGCAGAGAACATCGTAGTGATTTGTTTCTTGCCTGTTCTACCTTATTCTTGTGCTCTTTTTTACCTTTTCATATTCCTCCAGCCGGGAAATGTTCTGCCTTTTGTGGAGGGAGAGGTCTATGAACTTATTTAGTAGTGCTTGATATTATTGTGCCTGCACCACATCCTTTCACATTGTATGAAGCCAAAAGCTGTGTTTGGAAAATTCGCTCATTATGAAATTTCTCGGACACGCCTTTCCCCTACCAGGTGGGCATAGGTAGGGGCTTCCTTTGTTTGGGTCTCCTTTCTCTTCCTCGTAATTTTCTTCTGCCAGGTAGAGGCTTCAATGGTGTTTGCTAGTTCATCCGACTTCGCCTTGGTACCTACTCGGTTAGTTTAGAACATCCCAGTCTCGAAATAGTGTTGGTTAAGTTGGTCTCCGCACCAGCCTTTGTAGTAGCTACCAATTTGGTTTGGCATTCCGAAATTTCCCTCAACGATGTCACTTGGCCGTGCATTTCGTATCTCAATTTTTCAACAATGTTTACTGGTTACGAATAATTTTGTCCGAGTTCTCGCGTGGTGGTTTCTCTTTGGATTTCGGGCCCTTTTTTCCTCCTTCAAATTGTTTTCTTTCAAATATTTCACCATTTTCTTTAATATTTGTAAGACTCGCTAAGTTTCTTAATTCAGTTTTCAAATGAATTTCACCCTAATCAGCCCCCCAACATATGGTGGAGGAGCGGGTATTCCCCACCAGAATGGTGTCACCAACCTTAGGGTTTCTCGTGATGGTGTTTCTTATTTGATCGCAGTTTACTGCAGGAGGGACCCGACTGGTGGGTAGTTCCTCTACCTCCCGTGTCGAAGGGACTGCCTATGCTTGTGTTTTTCTTCGACCTCGACCTATTTTTTGATTCCGTTCTCCCTCCTGGTCACCACTATTCACTCTATACTCAAGAGGGGACAGAGCTCCCATCACTCGTGACTCTTCGGGTAGGGTAGAACTTCACCCATAAGCTAGAACTCAAAATGGTAGACTTATCTATGGGTTCCACTTGTTCTTTTTTTTCTTCGATAGGTTTAGATTCATGGTTTGCCCTCAATTGCTCTAGGACTCGAGCCATATCTTCCTCAAAGTCCCTATGGGTATTTTGAGGGCTTGAGGTAGTGAACGGGCTTTGCCCTACTCTTCTCTATGAAGTCCAATGTTCCCCGAGGTATTTTGGACTCGCTTTTGCTTCACTTGTTCTCGCGATTGCGTGTAGGTCCTATTTCTTCTATATATGTTTTCATTTTGGGGATCCTAACTTTGGTTTCACCGTGTTTTCTCAAGTATCTATGAGGCAAAGTTAACAAAATTGTCCTGAAAGCACCGTCGCTTGTTCAACTCATGTATGCCGATTAGTTTGATTAGTAAGGGTGTGGTGAATGAAAACGTTTTGGGGGTTTTTAGCCCTTAGTTATCTTCGAACAACAATGTTATGCATGCGTGGAATTTAAGAAAGAAGACATATTAAATGAAATATTTTGCTTAAGTACAAACCTAAAAGTTTAAGTTGACAAGGTTTTACCACGTCTTGGCATCCACATGATGACAAGATTAGAATGAATGTCGTGCCGTGCCCATGGTTGGTGTAGAGAGGTAGGGTTATCCTTTCCGCTCCAATGGTTTCTTCCGGATTCCGATACGTAACCGCCCTCGCAAGAGGATGTGCTTTTTGTCCATTCTTTCCTTTCACTCGGTATTCTAGAGACTTTGACAATACCCTCTGGGATCGGTATAAATCTTCCTTGATTTTGGTCCGCTCCCTTCTTACAGTGTTTTGTAGAAACTCAATTTCTACTGTATCAAATCCTCAGACTGTGTATATATATCAACCACCAATTTCCGAGCATAGCGCTAGCCATCTCGAAATTGGGAAGTTCGGTTGCTGCTTCGAAGAGAATTTCCTACCATGGTTGGTATACTTCCCTATGTTTTTTCTTCTTCCGATTGAATTTTCGCTTCCGTTGTTTCGAACAGAATGTTGTATGTAAGAGAAAGAGTGATTGCGATCCCACACAGGAACTTCATGCCTTAATTGTGATGCTCTTATGGTCTTACTCAGACATTCACGGATATTTGTGTAGAATTCTTTTGTGATGCTTGCTAATTTATGACTAATTACACCCCCTCCATCGAAAGTAATGGTGCCCACGTCGAACATAAGAGGGGGTCCGTCACCATGAATGTGAACAAGGAATGTCGTGGATTCGATAATCATGGTCTCCATGACATGAGACAAGAGGTCATGGCTTTCAAATTTTTAGGGGATGAGGAGTAATCGAGTAATTATGAGCATGCCACGCGTAAAGGTCGATTTAAAAGTTTTCAATGACGCACCAAGGTGGGGTAACGGCAGAGAGGGATAGAGAACGACATAAATATTATTATGATATGATGTCCTTCTTTAATGATAAGGATGGAAGGAAGGACCGAGATGGAAATGATTGGCGCCGCTATCCCTTGGTAGAAAATGTAAGCATATCTCCTTTATCATTATTTATGTAGTAGATTATAATCATCATTCATTCGAGTAGTGGCGATGAAGAAGAATTACGATAGAAATATAAGAGTATTTACATATTGAGGACACATACTCTCATACTATTGGCAGACATCGCCATGAGTAGGCATTCATAGCTCTGTACAAGGCTTTAACCCAAGTAATGAGCCAAAGATCGTTGTGGTAAAAGCAATTTTTTTTGCTAATCTTCCTCCCGTAAGAGATCACCTACGTCGGGTAAGGTAGCCAAATAACCATAGTGCCACCACTTGTGAGCCGTAGCAACGTGACTGTGTCGAGCCATGATGAGACTCTCCCATCTCACAAGAAGTCGAGAAGGTCATTACCCCGGTGGTGTCATTGTGGGTACAAGCCACTGCTAGGCTCTTATGAACATGGTATCGGCTTGTAATGAGAACCCCTATCCTATTTTGAAAATTTGCATGTTGTTTGTACATATAAAATTTGGATTGTATGAGTGTCATTGTGCTAGTGTGACACAGACAGCTGACATGCCATTCACTAGGATTGCAACAAAGTGATCAAAGGATTTGTGGACAGAGACCTCTTGTCCTTCAAGTAGATGAGCAAGACTACGATTGCAAAGGCTCGCCATTGTGGGCATGTCACTTGTTAAACCCTATGATCATGGTGTTTGCTCACATGAGACCCCTTATCCCTCTCTGTGGCTATATGTATGAAAACATAATAAGGAGCCCGCAGGCTGGCATGAAGGGAGGCTCGTTAACTCCTTAAGAGACAGGGATGGTAGAGAAGCAAAGAATGCTAATAAAATTAATATCCCTATTCCCATTTCCTTCACATTGGAGGGAAATACTACTCGAAAGTGTAGAAAGATGTACCATCACAAGATCATGTATTACATGACAACATAATTGAATGGGAATGAATTAGCCTTTCATTTCATATATGTGCACCGTTTTCACTTTTCCCCCAATTTAAAAGACATTATAGTGTCAAAGAATCATCCTATTGGTAAGTTTTACTATTCTCCTCCTTTTCCACCGCCATGTCCCCATGATATGCTCTTTCATAGTTAAGATGTGGACATGAAATATTGGATACATACATACATGTGAATAGTAGTTGCCTCAATTTAGATTTTAAGAAGCCATTTTGCTGATTTGAGTTTGTTAAACAAAATATTTAAAACTTAAAAATTGCCAGCTTTTTAAATCGTATCGATGCTAGTTGTTCAATTAGATTGAACAACAACCGTTCAAATATTTTGAACAAAAATTAACAAGAACGAAACACGCTGTTCAATCCCATTGAAAGTCGTCTAATTAGATTGAACAAAAACATTCAAAGAGTTTGAACAACAAAATAATAAAAACCCAAAAACATGACTATTCAATCCGATCAACATCAATTGTTCAATTAGATTGAAAAAACAACCTTTCAAAGAGTTTTAGAACAGAAAAATAATAAAATGAAAAAACACTACTGCTCAATCCGATTGAACAACAACTCGTTCAATTAGATTTATTATCATTCGTTCAAAGAGTTTGAACAACGAAATAATAAAAATGCAAGAATACCCACTCCGTTCAATCGGATTGAACAACAACCGTTCAATTAGATCTGAAGAACAAATATTCAAAGAGTTTGAACATCAAAATAATAAAATGAAAAGATACGACCGTTCAAACTGATTGAATATCACCGTTCAATTGATTGAATAACAGCGCTCAAAGGGTTTGAACAATAAAATAATAAAAACGTTAAAAGACACTACCGTTCAATCCGATTGAAAAACAATCGTTTAATTAGATTAACAAAAAGCTATTCAAAGAGTTTTAATAGAAACAAAAATAAAAGAGAGAGAGAATATATTCTTTCAGTATGAAGAATGTAAAAAATAGGAACTAGAATTGTAAAGAAATTACATACATTATTTACAAATGATGGTAGAAAATTCTCATGTAATTGAGGTTGTGTGGGGTTATCACCCCTCCACCCATAACCCTGATGGTAGGATCATTTCGTACCCACCGGAAAAAGATCTTTCCGTAGGCTTGCGTACACAGGAATTAGCGTCTGTCATTTACGTAAATGTGGAACCGGACCCATCTTATGGCAATAAGGGAGGGCCCATTATTTCTGTACTATTGAATTTCGATGGACCGAGCTACCTTGCTTCAATTTCTTCTCAGGAAAATTTTGGAATTGGAGCCATAGAGGGATGGGTACAATCTCATTTTTGAAATATTCTTCGATGAGAGGTTATCAAACCACTTAGCTCGCCGTTGTTCGGACGATCGTTGTTTGGTGCAGAGTCAGCGTCATATTTCGTCTAGCTCATTTATTTTCTGGAGCCTTTTAACTGGCTTCTCATGGGTCCAACCCTACCACCGTTTGCTCCATAGTCTTTATTCAAACTCAATAGGAAAATATGCTCTTTCCCAAATATTATATATGGGGAGCATTCAGTGGTGTTCCCGCTGTGTTATGCGACAGGCCCATAAGGCTTCTCGGGCATCCTGCGCCCGTCCAACGATGTGTTGATATAGTTTTGGCACACTGCTCTCGCAACTTTGGGTTGTGCTTTCCACCATACCGTTTGCCTACGGTGGTACAGAGATGCAACTCTATGGATGATATGATGATTTTTTAGGTGGCTGTACTATTTCCTAGAACCGCGCCTCATTGGTTATCACTGCTGTTAAAACCATATTGCACGAAAACTCAAAAGGAAATTAATCGTGTTACTCTCTTCGTGCTTCGTATACAAGCATCGCTTCTACCTACTTTGTTACGTAACTGGGCAGCAAAAATATGTAGGTTTTTTTTTGTTTGATGGTGGGTTGAATGGCTCAACGAAACTAGTGCTCACCTCTCGAACAATGGTTCCATCACCATTGTGGCTAGAGTGGCATTTCGTCCGCTCGACTCCGGGTGGCCCATTCTTTAGCAGCTATCACAGGCATGGACATATTTTTGTTTTGAAAATTGTAGGCCAATAGTAGCTTAATTGTAACACTTTGTGTCTCCGTTCGCTATCCGACAGAATGGCTATTGCAAGGTTCATCATGACAGTTCGTAAGATGTCATATATTTCGTCTTCCCCCGATGCATCTACGCATGTGCATATCGACCTTCGTATGGAAGAGGTATCCACTCACCGAGGAGAACCTTGTGTCGCGCCGTACAATTAGCTTCCGTTATCTCACAGCACAGTGTTCAGTAACTTTTCCCCACCGCCAATTAATTTGCCACTGCCCCGCATACCAAGGCATTTTTACTCACCGCAAAACGTATGTTCGTCACAAGAAACCCCGCTACTCAATCGCGCGCCGTATCCTCCATCTTGGAACCCCGGAAAAGAAGTCGCAACCACGTTTTTTTCCGGACGCATCCTTGATAGTTATGTCAAATTCCGTAGCAAAGAATAACCAACGTAGGTATTCTCCATTCGTGATTGGTTTGTCAGCTAAGTATTTAATGGAAGAGTGATCGCATGTTGTGAGCACGATATAGGAAGTTATATACTTTCTAAATTTATTAATAGCATAAAATGACAACCAAGAATTCTCTTCTTAGTCAATGTATAATTTAACTCTCCAAGAGGAGATTTTTGCCGATATAGTGTATGTTAAGGCTTTTTGTCTTTCGACAAGAACTGCCTTTATTGTGGTGCCGATGCATCCGCATGGCGCGGCGCTTCAGCTGGGTCCTCATAGAATTGGTGTTGTTGAGACCATTTTTCTTTTAAATCTACAAAATCGTGTCACATTTATCGATTCAATGGAATTCAACATTTCTAGTCAATGCACAGAAGGTGCATATTCTATGGGAATTTTTTTTTTATAGATCAGGATAATATCCCGCTCATCCTAAGTACGTACCGTTTGTGCACAAGGTGTGGCTAATAGAAGGATTACTTCTATTTTTGGCCGGATCTACCTATATTTCACCGTTAAAGATGTAGTGACCCCCCAGATCACCTTCGTCATCATCATGTGACACTTTTCATTTGTTAAATACAATTCATAGTGATGCATCACTCAAACAATTCTTTCTAATGTTTCTAAAGTTTGATCACTCTCACCATATATGTGTTTATCCATATAGATTTTACAAGTCATTCATTTATTAAGTCGTAAAAATATTGATTATGGCTTTCCGAAAATGTTGGTCAAAGGTTACATGGACCCAAAATGCAGCTTTGTAGAAAGAGTACCCATGTAAGTGTAAAAGGTTGTCTTATCTCGGCCTCGAAGCATTCGGATTTACTGTGAGCCACCGAACCCATCAAGAAAGGAGAAGAACCACTTCCCCGCCAATGTGTCGAAGGAATCGTTAATGAAAGCGAGGGGAAGCGGCTCGCAAGATTTACCCGCTCTTTGTAACACACAAAGATTATCCATTTCCCATTCTTCGTAGGGATGACTACCGTAGGTGAGACCCATTTTCATCTCGAAATAGGACAGATGAAATTTACATCCGCATTTTTTTAGCTCATCTTTTACAACATGCTTCAAGTGTGGGTTTACCCACCGAGGTTGTCTAATGGGTCGAGCTTCTGGTCTCATAAATGGATAAGAAGTCAGATCTAAACTTCTGTTCTGGTAGTCCCAAGCAAATGCCCCTATGCTTTTGTAGAAATTTTATGAGCTTCGATTTTATATACATTCAAATTATATCGATGTTAAGGATCTTCCTCGCTCAATCTCAATGGCTTTGTTGTTACTCACTTGCACAGAATATATTGACTGCCACACAACAAAGGGTCCTCTTGAAATCCATATTCTAGAACTATTTTCAACATTTGGCATTTTAAGTTTTTAGACAAGGTGGTTTGTTGAAAATTAATGATTACATCTTCTTCGCTGATTTTAACTTAGGAGTTTTCTACTAAAGGTGTTAAGGAATTTTTTTGGTGGTTCTAAATATGAATATGGATGTTTGTGAATTTTTACAATGGGTAAGCTAGGTTTGGATGGAGGATAAATAGTGATGTTTTTTATGGAGTCCCCTCTAGTGATGGTCATGTTACCATTCAAAAGAGTTTGTAATCACCATGTTGCCACCAAGGTTTGCCTAAATCAATGGGTGCCCATCCATATTGTTCTTTGGTTAATAATTAAGAAATTGGCCTTGATATTCCATGAGTCTACCAAGACTAGGATGTCTTGCACTATTCCTTCCGGCCTGGCGTACGTATCAATGGACAAGCTCCGCAATGTAGTCGTTGGTTCTAATGCCGATATGCAATCACCTCATGCAAGTTTCTATAGTTATGATTTTAATAATGCCCTAAGTCAACCAATGTGTTTGGAAAGTAATGTCCAACGATCTCATTATTAATATGGGGATTTTCCTAGGTCTTTATTTTACAGTGTAGTTCCTTACCTCCGTAATAAGTCGTAAGTGTCCCTACCACATGAACAGTTGGCAACCTTTATTTTTACTTGATTTTTTCCCCGCATAGCTCTTTAATTGTTTTTGCACAGATGGGAATTTCTGTATGGTCTAGAGAAGAATTTTGAGGTTATTTTCTTAACTCTCCCAGATGTCAAAATCAAGAGGCTGGTGGTCTAGCGCAGTTAAACTTTCAGGAATGGAGTTGAAAATACCCTAGGATCTTTCAAGCTTCTCTTGGTCACTCATTTCCTTCTCTTTTCCTCCCTTTGTTTCTATTATATTTTCCCGACTAGGTTCCGTTGAATCTCAGCATGCATTAAAGTGGTTTGTGACCCCATGTTGGTGATACAGTACGTCGCTGATCTCTTACCTTAGTTCATTGAATTTTAGTTCAGTGTCGATGTGGATCTTATATTATCTCCTGGATCACCCGGAATCCCTGCCTCGTTATTGGGATTAGGATTGGGGTTGAGCCGTTAATTGAGGACGTAGTTAGTTAAGGGTTGTGTCGAATTACAAGCGGAGTAGGAAATGGAAGGATTTTGGGCCCCAAGCCCTATTGTACGTTGGTCATTCCCAGGGGCTTGGGTCGTTGTTTATGGAGCTAAATTAGGATGCGATAAGGACCGTGCTGTACCGGCTTGCATGAGTGTTTTTTCAATGGTGAGGGGTCAAGGAAAGATTTCAATTATTCTCGTGAAGGTTATGTTGGCTGCAGTATAGGGAATGACTGGTCGGCCAAGTAGAGAAAGGGTTTGATTTTTCTCCAAGACGTTGAAGGGTTTTTAGCTGTTAAACCGGCTAAGGAGAAAAGAATCAGTGCGTCTCGATAGGAATACTTCCCATTGCGGCTACTGCCACTTCTACTTTATCTATTAGGTAGATCAACCTTATTTTTCTTTCGTCTTTAAAACCGTTTGGCCCCCGGAGTGAAGGGTAATGTTCTGCGGGTTGCGTTAGTGTGTGGCGGCATGTGTCCGAACCGTGTCTAAGGGGCATTCCATTTGGATATGTTGATGTTGTGTATAAAAAATATGGCCAAATTTTTCTCTATATTATAGCGTTTATTGGCCTGTAGATATAAAGTTGTATCACAAGTACCCAAAATGTCATTTTTAAAATTTTCTAAGAGATTTCCAAAATCACCACATGCTGGCCACCTAAATTGTAAGGTCCTTTTTTTATTGAGTCACATTGAGTTGGCTTATTATGCATATTTCCCCAAGAGCACTTGATACACAGAAATATTCTCATCATATCCTTCCCAGGGAAACACCTCCTTCTCCCATTATGTTAAGTGTTTCAACCCATTCTTCTTTCATTCCCTTAATTAGTGTAGCTTTTAAGATGTCTTTGGATGTTGTAGTGTATGGAGACCTTTGTAGATTGTATTGAAATATTTTCACATATTCTCTAATTTTCACCGTCCCCCGTATACATATTGAGGATTTCATTTTTTAGTTCTCGCAGTTTGGCAATAGTCTTGATATTTATTAAGAAAAATGTCTTCATCCGGTCCCGCTATTGATGGTTCCCCCACCTAGCCCCATGAACCATTGTAAGGGCCGCTCCCTTGTGCGAGAGGGGAATAGCTTTAATTTTCGAGGGTCGGTTGGTGTAGTCGTAATTTCCCCACAGGGCCTTCTAATTCAAATAAGAATGCATTAGGATCTTTCCTGGTCAGCCCATGGAAGGTGGGGATGCTTTCGTGGCAGATAACTTTCATAGGGGAATTTTTAGCATGATCAACGACGGGATACTCCAACATTGATGTCTTCTCCATTTTGTTTTATTTTTTTCCATTCGATCAAAGATGTGCTAGTAATCTGTGTGAATTTATTTTTTTCCGGGAGGAGCAATTGGGATTGGGAGGTGAATACAGTAGGAAAATTCTGCTGCGCACTTCCCCGGTTTGGGATACCTATATTTTTTGTCTTCGAACACTCATTTAGGAGAATTAGGTCAGAAGCCTTATTTGTATTGCATCGCCAGTTCTCCTTTCCCTTCCGTGTTATAAGAACCTCCTCTCCCTCTCAAGGGTCGCACCTACATGATTGCCGCCTGAAGGCTTACCTCGATCCTTCGTCTTACTATGAATATCGCCGTGTGGGGCGATGGTGAGGTCATGGCCTCGAGGGAGAGCAGCAGGACTTTTGAGTGGGGAATGATTCGGGTCCTACTTGACACCGGGATTCAAATTTATTAATTATTTTGTTCATATATGTTGTTCTTCGAGGGATCACCTATTCGGGATTTTCGGGATTTTTTTAAGTGAGATTTTTGGATTCCTTTTCAATATTTTTTCTTCTCAGTCATAAAACAAGGGTACCTATTCTACCAATATTTACACAATTTTCTCGAGAAGAGGCTACAGGAGAAAGCATTTAAGCGATCGGTACGTAGGTTCTTACCTTCGTTTTTAATACCTAGTTCTTCGCGCAATGAAGAAAGGCAAAAGATATCACTCTTAACTCCTCTCAACAATGCTGCAATTTTTTGGTTCACAAAGGTGGCTTATTCTAGGCAAATCCTAAGTTCCCTTATTCAATTGTCAACCCAGTAAGTATTTTTATTTCAAGAGTAAAAGCAACAATATATGCAAGTGATCAACGATAGCTACTCTATGATGCTTATGAAAGGGATTCTCTAATTATCAAAGTTCAATCAACTCAAAGAGACATGAAAATGGTATAATGCATTCAACTACTCTCACTCTTTGAAGGAGAAACTTTTAGCAATTGAACATCGTAATGATGATCATAATAACAACTTATTGAATTGAAAACAACTTAAGTGAATTGAAAACAACTTATCAAATTTAACAACAACTTATGAATAAACAACAACCTCAATAAACTGAATCAACAACATTTATATAATTTTGCAAAATGGAATTCTCTCTTACAAACCCACTAATGAATCCTATCGTATGACCATGAATGGACGTCTTACTTGGCACTTTTTAAAGGGAACACCCACAGTGGGGTGATGATTATACCTATCAGTAATTATTCTATGATTTCGTAACCAACCCAAGGCAATCGTAAAATGAAAGCATCTAACAATGATAAAGCATTATTAAATTTGAAAGCATGAATGTAGTAAAATATTAAATAAAAAAGCATGAATGTTGGCTACCCGAAGAAAGAAAAACCATAACTTTATTGCATGGAGAAGTAATTTACAAATCGCATTAGCATCAGATTGATTCCCATAATTAACGCACATCACGAAAACTACCAAGAACTTCCCGCAGGTTGGGCCCAGACCACCCAAGATCTAACGCAAAGAAAAACTCAAAATATGACTCGTCAAAACATCAAAATCTTTATTGAATTAGAAGACAATACAAAGGCACAATCGAATAGTTCGTCCCCAAGCACGATTACGTAAGGAAAAATTATCTTTCTCTTGTTCATCCTTCATCCTTTAAAGGAGTTTTCTGCTATGAGCGCATTTTTCAGACGAGCGCCGTTGCACATGGCTTCTGCTGCTTGGGCTCTCAAAGCTTGGACTTGCCCTTCGTCTTCCCACGCCCTTCCGGAAGCTATTGTGATTCCGTGCGCGAGTCTCCATGTTCTGTATTGTCTTCATTTAACGTTATTCAGCCGTCTATTTTCCTACATACGCAGATAAAATAAGTGAAATTTCCATTACAAAAGTGTTTCTTTGTCGTTAGCCCACTTGCCCCGATTTTAATAAACCTTTTCTATCTTTATTGTTTAAAGGTGCCTGAGAATTACCAAAAACAGTTGCCAATTGGTTGATTATAGTGAAGATACCGAGACTCCGGCTCGTACTCGCCGTGTGTCAGTTATTCCTAACTGTTGTTAGCATGTTCGATACCTAAGATGTCCAACGTAGTTACTTCAAGGATGCTCATTTAGGATCATCTCCTTCAATTCCATTCGATTTGGAGCAAAAGCACCGTCTGAAAGTTACAACTCATCCTTGTTAATTCCATAATAAGCATTTCTCCTCCATGTGCCCTCGTTATGGAGGATGACAATATGTACTTGGACAAATGGTGGAAAAACACAAACATGGCGAGAAATGCTCGTGAAGGTTGGCGTAAAGCAAAAATTGAATGTGAAAATCCTTAAAATTTTGACCTTTGAATGAAAATATAGGGATGAGAAAATTTGAAAACACGTGGAATGTGGTGACGGTGGACTTGCCAATGGTGGGTGTGAAAATAACTGACCGGCTTAATCTCGTGACGAGATCGCACGGTGGAAAACATATCCGAGGGTGACAAGATTGACGGGTCAGGTACGTATACCTTGATTAATTTCACGCACTTATGTGATGGCCGTTGATGGAGAGCCCCGTACCTGCCGCTGATATGACTATCGCACCGGAAATACAAATACCGAATGATAACACGCCATGAGCGGGTGTGGTTTTTTAAATAGTGACGAGCCACATGTCATACCGAGTGGAATCGCTCCGAAACGGGAACACCGCCCACCGAAAGGTGGTGCGATGAAAACTGGCAAAGCTATGAATATGCTTCATAAAAGGGGGACCCACCAGTGAGGGAATACCGAATGCTGATTGGTGGGTCAAGGATGGGACAGTTGGGGATGGAGATCGAGGCGGAACAGGAGTGACGAAGCATTGAACAACGCCGACCGTCCGATCTTGCATGTATCGATGGCTGGATATCAAAGGCCGACAAACAAGTTCACCATTGCATCGGAAATTTTACTTACAAAGGATAAGAGAGCGCATGTAAAACCTCGATTGCGATAAGCACTTCCGGTGCCAATGCTTAGTCTAGCGCTTGGGTCATGTGGAGAAAAATACTAAGGGGGCTAGGACCGAGAGGTGGCCGTGTTTGCAATATGATGTAGAGTGTTGTCCTTGACGACAACCCACCGAATGAAGATAAAGATATGAGATTGTTGACATGTGTTGTCCTTGATACAAACCATGATGAAGTTATTTTGGACTCGATGGACTTGGTAAATGATGTAAATCTGATATGGGGTGATGTTTGTCGGCTAATATGATGTCGGTGCTGTCCTCGAAGGGCAAGATGATGGCAACTTACTTTCCGATGAAGTTGTGCTTGATAGAACATGTTCTTGATAAAGTAAATCTGATGTATCTACAAATATGCACAGTATACAATGAAGAAAAGGAACTGCGTATGCTAAATCTTGATGAAAAGAGTATGTCTCTATGTATGTCGGGATTTGTTCAGGAGGTCGCGCATGCATGCGAGAACGTGCTGGAAAGCCTACAGAGCAAAAACCACTTTAAAGTGCAAAAACATGGGTAACTACCATGGTATTAATCATCATTAAAATATCGTCTAAATGACCTTCGTCTGTGAATACCACTCCAAGTAATGTGGTTTTTGCTCATGGTATTGAAAAAGGGTAAACCTATATAAGGAGAAGAATTTATTGTGCAAATCATGAGTGTGGGCAGTGATGTCCGAGTTGAAATGAATACTTTCACTTCCACAGGCGGAACGGTGTTAAGCAATTGAATGATAGATCTGAATGCATGATGCACCAATGATGAAGAAGGGGATCTAGATCTCTATCGTACTTACTTGCTAGATCCGTTTATGGAATGATTAGATTCGTGATGAGACGAACATCTAGGTGAACATCTGTTCCAGGTGAAGGCAAAATCAAGTGATGTATCTGTTGTGAAGAATTGAAATGACATTTAAGGTTGAAGAACTATACGCTAGTTCACCGAAGAAGAAGCGCGTATACACGCGGCTTCGCTGAAGAGAAAGCTCGTACGCGCAATTAAAATTGCTCTATAATTTGTACCGAAGGACACGCCGGTTTATGTGACTCGGCGCGCGTACATACGCGACACCGTTGAAAGGAGCGCGTATGCAAACTAGAGCTTAGCTGAAGCTCCGTGGCAAGAAATGTCCGATCGAATCACCGGCCGTCGCTATCCGTATTCTACCGTTCCCGAGTTGGGTTCGTACCGCCTTGGTTGTAAGGGTCGAGCTCAGCATGGAGAGAGGGTCCATCAGTATATACATGAAACGTGCCCTGCAAGTGGTGTCCCAAAGGAAGCTTTGGGATCCGTGGGCAGAAAAATTGATGAACGTGGTCCACAGAGGTGTCGAGGGTTGTAGCCTTCGGCAAGGGGTTGTAGCTCTCCCTTCTGTGGAGCCGTAAACGAGACCGGGGGGGTTTAGGCCCTCTCCAGAGAGGTCGGGTAAACTAGTTAGGGTTGGAGCCCTTCCGAGAGAGGCCGGCAAACGAACGGCAGTGTGCCTCGTACTGCGGTAGGGAGTCCGCACCAACACATATGTTGTAAGATGTTTCCTCCTCAATAATAAAATATTGAAGGTCGAGTAAATCTGAAATGGGTGGTTTTCTCCGACTTGGGTTTCCACCAAGAATCTCGGTGTTCAGCGTGATGTTATGTGTGATGGTTTACTCTATTCTTGCATCGTTCATGTTTAATATTTAATAAACATCTGAATGAAAGAAATGATGGAATGATTTAAGTGAAGAACTGCTGATATAACAGAACGTTGCCACTTCCAGTTTCATAAAGGTATCCTCGCTGTATATACGGTAGGTGTCCTGTTTACAGAAAGTAGCGTATGGGTTTTAGAAGCAAGAAAAAGTAAAAGTTTTGAATATGCAGTAAATACTGATTCACCCCCCCTCTCAGTATTTTTCCCAACATGCTGGGCCTTGAATATGTTAAAATGTGTGATTTCGGCCCTTTTTATGCAATTTTGAGTTTAGAGGAGGGGAAAGATAGGCGGAAAAAGAATTTTTTAGGCCAAACAAAAGGGTTTAAAGGGGATCGCTTCGTCGACCCCAATTGCACTTAATAGAATGCCGACATGATCAACATGACTCCACCTCGTACCCACACGTTCATCCCTAGTATGTTGAGAACTTTGGCACTACGTGTAAATCTTCTAAGTGCAGACATCGCTCTTCAACACTTCTCCACTTTTCTTTTGATAATTCATCACGACATCCGCATTATTCAAAAAGGATGAAAACATGAAACTGAAGACACAAAGAGGATATACCAAAGCATTCATGCCCGAACTGAATTGCATAGGGTTTGAGGAACCCAATTACTTCATAGTCACAAGCAAGTATCCCCGTAAATTCTCGCAACCCGAAAGTGTTGCTTCTTGTTCCATGCATGATTTTAAAAGGGACCGAACCAAAGTATTTACCTCACTTGTTGTTTCCTTTTTCACTTAGACATCCCATCCTATACTGAAATCACTAATCGCAACCTCCAACCTTTTTGGTGACATTGATAAAAGGTACTTCTATCTTCTGATATTCATCACTTTCCGATTTACCCGGTTCCCGTGTTTCCTCCAACTCCACTAGTCATCTATTTCGTCACATCATCGCTCTCTTCGACTTTCTTGCATGAATTCCAAGCATCGGTAAGGCTAATCGAATAGAATACCGTTGCCCTCCCACATACTAATTCATATGGAGATTTCCCCCAATTGCCTTCATCGGTAATTCTATTGGCCCACAAAGCGACTTCAACCGGAATCCCAATTTTTCTCGATTTTCAAGGATAGCCTTCTTCAAAGGCTCCCCTCACCAGGGTTTTATTGAAGACTCTCGCGCTCATTTCAGACAAGGAAGCCAGAGAGTGGCTTAGTGTGATGTTACACTACCAACAAGAAGCTCACAAATTTATATGATTTCAAAGGCTCCGGGCATTATCCGTTAATATTCCGGGCAGGCGCCCAAACTCAGGATGATGTTTTCTTCCATGAAATTTATTATCATAACATCTCGTTGCGTTCGGCAGTATGGTTTGACTCATTTTCAGTGAAACAATCTGTGGGCAAAGCATATCCTACCAGCCGACCACTTGACTGGAGGATGGCTTCACCATAAAATCAATTCCCCATCGCTTCTAATGGTTCGTCCAAGGGGACGGGGGATCATGGGAAGAGGTGCCAATTTCGTCTTTCAAAGAAATTTCTCGACATTTCTACAAGTCGAACTCGGTGAAAACATATCCAAAGAGCTTAGGCTAATAGAAACTAGCCTTCGTGATTTTCTTCCTAGCAAGGCCCTCCACCGTAATGACCCCCCACAAATTTCATGAAATTCGCCTAATATAATCTTCATCTGTCGTGGAGACACAAGAGTAGAATACCTAAGGGATCGTGCCAAGATAGCCGACAATTGGCGATTGGTACTTCGTGATCTCAACCGTAGCGCTCTTTTTTATTTAGCTTTATCACATCTTTGGAGTGGCAATCGAGTGTGAGGAGATATTCTACTATTTCTTTGTACCACCGACCGACAGGTACTTCATCCATGTTTCCTAGAATTTATCTCTACCTCCATGATTCTTCTTTCCCATTCTCACTATTATGAAAATTTATACCCGCAGCTCCGATAGTTTGATTCAGATAAGATTTTGGCTAGCCCTTTCCTTGATCACTTGGCAGGGCGGATGTTCAGCTCATACCCTCTCGTATTTTTGGCAATCCACTTCCCTTTTTTCCTTCACCATCCCCTTGGATAAGAATATCTTTACCACCGTAGGCACAAATGCGTTGATGATTGTAGGACATACATGCGGAATGATTTAAGGGATTTCACTAGGCGTATGTGCATGCTTTTCTAATATGTTGTTTAATTTTGTATTTGAGCACCCGACCGAAGAAGCAATGGCCGCTCGTACCCTCTTTTCTACTTGTAATAAAACCCGTTAATAAGAGGTGACAAAAGAAAATATCATGAATGGTTTAGCATAACTGTCCGGCCTAGCACAAAGGCTTCGAAAATCATTTTTGACCCGTCCGTGACTTCGGGACCACTTAACCTCATTATTTTTCTTTAGCATGTCGGTTATATGTCTAACTATTTCAAAGATAGTTAGAACAAACCTTCTCGAAAATTAATGCGCCCTAGAATACCTACACCTCCTTCATATTGGGAAGAGAAAAATGCCATTTATAACCTCTACCCTCTAGGGTCTATTTTTACCCCATATTTAGTACGTATGTCCTAAAATCTTGCCTTTTCTAATGTAAATAAAGACTTTGTGGATTGAGAGAAAGAATTAAGTACTCTTGCATTTCTTTAAAAGTTTTACGAAATGCTCAATGTGCTCGTATCATCCTTGGAAAACATGAAGATATCATCGAGGTAGACTACCAAAAATTTATCTGAGCTCCCCAACAAAAGCAATGTCCATGGTCGAAAGTGGCTCGTTAATAATTCAATCCGGAAGGCATCTCCTGCATATATAAATGTACCCTATGGCATGGTGAAAGCGCTCTCTTTCTCTTCAATCTTTCCGGGAAGTATAGCCACCTGATTATAACCAGAGAATTCATCCATCATTGACATCCTAGAAGTTTAACCACTTTCTCAGGATGCATCCATCTTAGTGATACTACCCTGACATGATACGTTCTATTTAAATTTTAAATCAACACACAACCTTATTTCTCCATTCTTCTTTCTATTGTGTGACCAGGTTTGCCACCCATTCGCAGTACCTCAATGGCACAATTATTTTGGCCTTTTAATACCTTTCTAATTTCTCCTCAATAGAAGGAAGCAACAGGGGATTTATTTGTCCTGAGTTATGCTTATGAGTGTTTTTCTATCTCCTTTAGCATCGGAATTTTGTGCCGCATGATTCTAACATCAAAAGTTTTTAGGCTCCGATAAGACCATGCAAACTCATCTTTTGTAAGACTGAAATAACTTTCTAAGATAGATTTATATTCTTCCGGGACCTTCGGATAGTTTTACACTTAAATGATTAAGATCAAGATTCGGTGTCTTCTACCTCGATTTTTCTCATGACTCCTTGCTTGGTCACATAGTGGGACATCATTCTTGTCAAAAAAACTTTCTAGAGGCACCATCCTCTAGGTATAACGCTCGATCAGAAAGACTTTATTATCGCCTTTCATTTTCTTTTCCCAATTTCTTTCTCTGCATCTCTCATCTTTCTTCATCGCATCAATCTCCAGCATTTGGAGAATTTTCCTACCGTTTCCAAGAATCTCTTTCACCGTTATTCATCCTCAAACACCTCCTCATATTATGTTATCCGGGGGATTGATGGTCGATAACGTACCTTAATTTCATACCTTAAGAGAGGGTTATGAGGTGGACTAATGTACTAGCAAACACACAACAAGGGAATCAACCATCTCATTCTCGTTCTCGTGGCATGAAAATGTATATTAAACACAAGAAAAAATTCTCTATCATGTCCCAAACTTCATTTCTATAAGCTCCCCCGCCCGAGGATTTTTGGTTTGACACCGATTCCTCGACTTGTTCAACCACCGCCCGAATCTCCTTAACCTCTTTTAAGTCTTGTATATTCATGCTCCTCGGTCGTCTCGCAATGTTAACAAAGTGCTTTAATATTCACCAAATTATTAGTGGCTTCATATTCTAGCTTGAAAGACAATGGGACCCATTTTTCCGTAGGAGAAATCAATTGTATTCCGTACCCATTACCTTCTCTCTTGAATTTGTTCGTCAAAGTGAAGTGTCTGCATTCCCACTTCATGGCTTCCCAAGGGTCGTTCGGGCCCTGATTTGGAAGAAGGATGGTTCACGAGCATAATCTTGATTCTCTTTCTAGCACGTAATAGAAATTCTCTTTATCGTAGATCGGTGAATTTTGTGTTGCTGTACCCTTAGTAATCATATTGACAAATCTAGTTTCCCCGTATAAACTTCTCACAACAAAACGGGGACAGTGGGTATATGTTAAGTCCAATCACTGAACCACCAATTTTTCTCCCCAGACCTTGACAGCAACATGCCAAAGCAAGCCTGGACAAGAATGGGCCACGATGTCCATTACCACACCTTTGGTCGGATTTGGGCCAAATTGACCACCAAATCCATGATCATCCCCAAGCATTTAACTCTTTGGAATCAATGAACAGAGGTCCTTGTATGGACGAGTGATTTGTAATCCTAGTTGTTCCATGATTGACAGAGGTGATTAGACAGTGGAAGTCTACACTCCAACACAGCTTATGTATCAACAGTCATGGATCACTAGAGACACATAGAAGGGAGGGGTAGAAGCATGTAATTCTCAACATGTGGGCCAAATACAACCATGGGTCTTTCTTCTCAAGGTTGAGACTATCTGGCGAGGTTAAGTCAGAGGGATCATGAAAGAGGTGACTGGGATTGATATGTGTTGTTTCAATAGTTCAACACCAAGGTGACCGATTCTGATCTTCTGTTCCTTTGCATCGAAAACAGGAGAGACTTTCTGTTATAACCTCAACTTATTTGCGTTGAGGTTTTGACTTCTTTTAACATAGACTTGGCATTAGGGGGAATGACTACTTTTGAAAAGGAAGGGAATTTGATCATTAGAATGCAAAGGATTATGTTTTCATTTTATATGTGGACTTTCGTATCAGCACCCTTCTCCGAGCAGTGTGCTTCCTTCGGGGTGGCTCTTCTTCTTGCTCTTGAGTACGAGTCCTCTTCCCAGAATATCTAAGATCATATCTTCTATTGAACCGTGCTTGCATGAAATCAACAAATTACTTACAATAGTGATCAATTTCTCGAGTCTTCCGTGTCTCCAACCTTTTTTTCTTCTTGGAAATGAGAACCTTGCCTCCATCATTTCCTTGCAAAGGGCATTCTTCTCCATCGCTATTCGAGAAAGCAAGTTTCGCATCCTCCAATTCATAGGTAGTGTCTTCAGTAGAACCATCCACCTGACCTTCCAAGTACAATGGGTGGTACCGATCTTTTTGTTTCTTTGGTCTCTTTTGGTAATATTTCCTTCGAGGTGGTTTCTATACCGAGGATTGGTAACCTTCCGTTTTGAGCATTGTGGAAATTTTTTGGAGGCCAAATTCTTTGGCCTCCAATTCAAGCTTCACCCAATCATTTAAAGTGTTCTTAATCATTTTTTCATTTCTTCTAATTCCTCGCTGGTCGAGTTCCCCCTGTCGGACTAGAGGCAGAAACCTCCTCTTTGCTCTCTCTTTCTTCGTATCTTGTTTAGATTTTCCTTTGATTTACCAAAGGAAGAAAAATTTTCTTCCAACTTCAGTGCATCTATCTCGAGTATCATCCTAGTATGTGCTTTTTTTCACAAGAGAGAAACTTAATTGAGCTGGGTTACTACGAAACAACTTTAGCGTAGTTTGATGAGGTTTCATATCGCCAGGAAGACTCAAACACAATTTATTAAATCTCTTGATAAATTATGACACCCCCTTCGCTTGTCTTTTTCGAGTGTTAAGAAACCCCAAGAAGGGTGAATTGCCCATGATCTTTTCTTCTCCTCTACTTTGCAATAGTATCTTCCATTATTTCCCAAGTGGCATTGCATCGGTCTCAGAAAATGTCTTAAACCATTTTCGAGTTTCACTCATCAAGAGATTGGACAAACAATTTCAAGACTACATCAAAATGTTCCACATTAAAGTTCTCCCCCGCAAAGAGCGTAAGATTCCAAGATGTTTTTGAGCATCAACTTTGTCCCCATTGAATCGAGGTAAAATCTTCTGCATAACTCGGTGGTATATCATTCAACACTTGAGGTAATACCAAGAGATGATGAAGTAAGAAGCTCGGAACATTGGCTATTGAGGTGGAGGTAGTGCAATAGTTTGATGCGTAAAAGGAGGAGGTGGAGGAGGGGGGTGAGTATGAATAACAATAGGAATGTAACGTATTGGGCAGCGCTGAGGTGTTGAGGGGAACAAATACTATTAACAAGATACTTGATAACTTCTTGACCTTCGACCTCGTGAGTAGGGTGAAAATTGTCTTTACTCCGACACCTCCCTGGTGGGACTATCGAATAGTAACTGTAAGATCTCCCACATCGGGAGTCGGAACCTAGCACTTGGGTTGGCTTGAGAAGAAGAGGAAGGAAAGCCACAAAAAATTCAGATTTTCACAGGGGATAATTCTTTCTCCAATTCCCTCCTATGTATGATCTTCCGGGGTCGACACCGAGGGTGTCTCGACGGGCGAAGCATCGTAACCGTGGCTTACCAGGAGCTAGGGACCTGCAAGTAAATTTATCTATCAAACGAAGGGAGTCGCTGGTGGTGAGGATCTATACAACCCCAACTCTATGCTCACCTACTTGAAGAGTGACTTAGGTTTTGTCGAGGCTCAGTGGATTTGGATTTTCAACTTTTTCTGCAACGGTGCCAAAAATATGTTGTCGTTCCTAGAGACAACCTTCGCTCAGAAAGACCGAAGCCTTAGACATCTTATATAGCAAGGAGAATATGGTATAGCCTATAGTTATCAATAAAAGTCTCTCATGCTATCTCCCGAAAACAAGAAATAGTAATTTGAATGACCAAAAATCTTCTAAACTGTGATACAAAAGAGAGTAACATTGCGTAGGTGCAAAAACTTCAATACAAAGCATCAGACAATTCAGTGGTAGCTACCCGTAAAGAAGGCCGATTCCGTAAATACCTCAGAAAATAGATAATCGTAAGGAAGCATCACAGGCGCAGATTAAGAGAATACTAGTGGTCCTTGAGATGATTTCCGTATATATAATATCACCATGTGATGGGCTTATCAATTTAATAATCCATACATGACAATAGCGTTTTTTAAAAATAACCTCCCAAAGAAACCAATATAAAGTTAAAATATGAATAGGTGAACAAGAATAGTCACTATGCCCGAGCTATATTTAAAGTTACTTGAATACCCAAGCATGGATACTTAAATTAGGATAAACCACTAAAACCAAAGAGTCACTCGTATTCCAGAAACATGGATACAAGAAAGGTAGATGAAACGTAAATGAACTATTACATTAATACATAAAAGAAAGTTACACACTGGTGAGTATGCCACCTAAAGACCGTAATCCTCTTTAAAGACTTTAACTCCTCCTCACCGAAACCCAACGGGCTCGTACATTCATATAATATTTTTTACAAAATGCATACAAAAATCTCTCTCTACCTACTGCTTTTTCTCTCGATAGCAACTGGAACCCCAATAACTTGCTGATCGGGGAGTTTTACAGGAAAGAAAAGAAATCAGGTAAGAAGTCGATGATGAGCATTTAATTTTACCCTTTAAGATGTGATGAGGAATGTGCACGCCCATACCGCTGATGATCAGGCCAGATGTACCTATACCGTTTTCAATACATTCGGGTGAAGTTCTTCAAAGAACACTTCGTGATAGAAATAAAACCACACAGTGCCTCCGTCCTTCCCCGAGTAAGATTTTCCGAAATGAAACCTTGGGGTATTTTTTTCCTCATGGCATACACTCGAGTGATCTACAGGGACTTTCGATTCGGTACTTTTCCTTTAAATGTTTAGTTAAGGCCCCAAAATCTTCACAATTACATGCCTTTTAATTCTCTACCTTTCACCGATACTCTTGCCCGCAATATTAATGGCCCGATCGCGAAATATGCGCCGAATGACTTAGTGGCTCGACGTAGCGCAATCTCGCTTCTTTAATGGCCTGCAACATACGCTTCCGGGCTCCTTTCTCCATACCCTAGCCTCTGGAAAAATGGTCCTTTATGGTGTCCTCACATCGTAATCGAGACTATGAATCATGGCAAGCATCGCTGCTTTGTACCCCCGCGAAAATACAAAAAACTGCTGGCTAGCAAATGCACGGGGATGGTGGGATAATAGACAGCCCAGGATGACAACACAAACTTGAATAAATGGTGGAAAAACGCAACAGGGAGTGGGCGAGAAATGCTTCAGTGAAGGTTGGAGGAATGTAGAAAATTGAACGCAAAACTTAACATCTTGACCTTTGAAAGAAAAATATAGGGGGACGGAGGAAAATGTGACAAAACACGTGAACAGTGACGTGGCGAGACTGGCCGGCGACAGGCGTGCGGAACAGGACCGTCCGATCTCGTGAGGAGATCGATGTTGAAAACATATCGAGGCGACGTATTGGAGCAAGCAAAGCAGGCCGTATAACTTGACAGAATTTCGCGCATCTTCGGAAAATGGCTGCGATGATATTTCGCACATACCTGTTGGCTGATATGAATATCGCACCGGGTAAATACCGAATGATAATACAAGGAGGAGGTGGTTTTCAAACACGGTGACTCGAGCCACGTGTCATAGGCCGAGTGGAATCGCTCTGAACGGAATACCACTCTACCCCTCAAAGGTGGTGCGATGAAAACCAACGGGTTTACACAGTACTTCCGTGGGGACCACCGGTGCGAGGGGAACATGAACCGTTGACCATGTTTATGACACCAGATGAGATCGGGAGGCGAATTCAAGAGCGACGACATTGCGAAACAACACCGACCGTACATATTACACGATCGACGATCGAGATTATTTCAAAGTCCGACGGCACAAGTTCACCGACGCATCAAAACTTTTGCATTTACAAAGGATATGCGTTTACGAAACCCCGATTGTGACAAGTGCCTTCTGGCAAACGCTTGGTTCAAGGCTGTGTCACATGGGAAGAAAAGATCGAGGGGGTTGGACTGGAAGAGGTGGCCGGGCCTTGAATATGTTAAAATGTGTGATTTCGGCCCTTTTTATGCAATTTTGAGTTTATAGAGGGGAATGATAAAGAAAAGGATTTTTTAGGCCAAACAAAAGGGTTTTAAAAGGGGGATTTTTGTCATACTGCAGATAACGTCAACATGATCAACATAATCTAAAATGGATGGTTTGAAGAATGAATGAAGCTAAGATAAATGGCATGGAAGTCAGAAGGCAGAGAACCCAAGATGGATGACATGGAAGTTAAGATCATGAAAATGGAAAACATGAAGAACGATCTAAAAGAACAGGCGGGAAGGCTCGACAAATTTGATAAAAAAATGTTTCCTTTTAATGGTGAAAAGATAGAGAAAACTCATGATGAGAAAAAAATAAATGTTAATCGTGATTTCATAAACTATACCTTGCGAGAAGAACCAAATTAATATCTAAAATGGATATGAGGAAGTTTGGATGGAAATGATCCCGTAACATGGATACTACAGATGGAGCAATATTTTGATCTCAATAATGTGCAAAACACACAAAAGTGTACACATTGAAACTTTTACATTTAGAATAAAATATGTTTGTATGGTATCGATGGCTTTGCTCTCACAAAATTGTCACTTGGTCAATTTTTACGAGGAAATGATAGCACATTATATATACTAAGAGCAACACCTTCAGCTAATTGATAAATCTCAAACAAAAGGGTTTAGAAGTAGCACATCAGAGATTTCCAAAAATTGAATATATGGGTAACCGATATTCTAGAGGAACATAGGATTGATCTCTTAATAGGTACTTTAATGGATAACATCCAAACATTAGAAGTTTGTGTTTTGGTCCCGATTCATTGGAGTGAAGGTATCAGTAGGAAGAAAATTTAATGTAAAATTACAGGTTATATACAAGGAAGCCTATCACTACTTTCAGTATGAGGGAAATGTTGCAACTCCTAGATTTCCAAAATTACAAGGTTGCCACCACAACAATTGGAAGAAAAAAGAGAAAAAGGGCTTTACAAGGCCAGATAGCAGCAACACACACTAAAATATAAGAAAGGCCGAGAAGAAATTATTTTACATAGATTATAAGAAGAAGAAGAACAGCCCAAGAAGAGGATTTCATACCTTGAACCAACCCTGAAGAGGAAGACATGAGTCCACCCATATTGCACATTGGAAAGAATTACCACTCAACTTGAAGACAGAAGGAAATATCAAGAAGAAAAAGGTAATAGTAAGATAGATGATTCAGTAGTACCCATAATTTTATTCATTGTAAGGTAGCCAAGTGAATTGAATTGTTTCCAAGTGCGACCAACACCGTAATGTCAAGTGATGGTTGCAATGGAGGAACTATAAATTGCTCTAGAAATCGCTATACGACAAGCTGAACAAGGGGGAATATGTATTGAATTTTTCCCAATGCTTCATTCCCATGGGAGGTGCCTGTGTTGTACCAGGAGCACAATGGTTAACCTTTGGGACGTAGCTTTAATTCTTCCAAGAACTTTCTTAATTTTTTTTTTCTAAGGAAAGGAAGTCTAATTACGAGGTATTGGCAAAGCCGGAAAGATAAAACTTCAATGTCAAATGACAAAGCTTCTAAATAACAACGAGGCATAATTGCACACAATTATGCTCACTTTGTGTTTTACAATATCACTAAAATCATCTATTTTTTACGTATTACTCCAAAGTTTTGAAAATCATTCAAAGCTTTTGAAACCCCAAAGGACTCCACTTATCGTGATCATGATAATGCTATTTACGTATTCTAGAAGTGTTCTTCCAAACACTGTGTTCTATGATGAGTCGCTATGTCCAAAAGAGCGAAATTGAAATGATGATTGCATGTTAGATGTGGGTATAATTCAAACTCAGTCAAAGTTCTTTCTCTGCTTCTCGTAGTATTGCGCTATCACAGAAGGGATGATCACATGCATATGTCCGGATTGAGAGATCTCAATAGCTACTCATTAACATATGAATTTCTATTCTGTAGTATCGATGAATTATCGGATGAAATACATGCCAGAGAATTTATTTTATTGCTGATCTTTGTCACAGATATCATAAAATTAGAATGAAGATCAAGATATTCCAAAAACAACATTTCACAAACTCAGGCTTTCATTATATTGATGAATTTTGGTCATGCCTTTAGCTTTATCAATGCACTGATGTTTCAAGGGTTGATGAATTTACTCTTCAAACCCTCTTAAAACTGAAAGTTAGTATTTTTTATATACATTAACTGGCACGTATCTTGTAAGGACTAAGCACCAACATGTTGACAGTGGTGCTCAAACTATTGTAGGAGAAACAATTATATGCAAACATCCAAATGTTTCTTTGGGAGTACAAGAGGTGGAATATCTCGTCATATTGTATCTCATTAGGAAGACAAGGTTAAGACCTAACAAAATTCAGTTACTGAGGAATCGGAAAGTCCCCACAACCATAAAGTAGTTGTGAGGATTTATCGGTTAACATGGTATTACCTAAAGTTTTACAATAATTCATAGGAGAATAGCAACACCATAATAAACATTATTGAAGAACAAGGCATTGTTGATCATTCTTGGAAGACCATGTCTTTGAATATCCTTAAAGTAGGTGAAATTGTGCCTAACACGGGTCTTAGCTACGAAAGACTTCACAAAAATCTTTACTATGGAATGTGATGCCTCAGAAATGGAATTGGTGTCGTTTATCGGCAAGAAGGAAGACCCATTGCTTTTTAAAGTCGTAAAATCAAAGGAAAGTATACATACAAAAACCTATTTTATGAGAAGGGATATGTTAGCAAATTTTATGCTGCACCAAAGAAATGGGAGAAATTACCCAATGGGAAGACACTTCAAGGTAAAAAAAAAAAATTTAACTTCAAGACACCTTAAACACTTTTTGAACAAAAGAATATATTCGTAAGAGTGAAATAAAAGAAATGGCCGCAAAGATGTTAATAAGATTTTGAAACAATCTATAAAAAAGGGAAGCTAAATTTTGTTGTAGATGCACTCTCAAGAAAGAATGAAGGTAGCATTGTTTTCCACATTTTATATTGTCCACCGTATCGATAACCTAAGAAAGAGATGAATGGAAGGAAGGACGTGCTAAAGTGGGTGAATGATCTAAAGTTACAGAATGTGGATCCTTGTAGATTCGATACATTTAGTTGGAAAAATGATTCCTTATGGTACAAATATCGCTTATATCTGTTTAATTCTCAACTAAAACAAAAGATTCTTTTGGAATTGCACACTTCTCCTTTAGGAGGACACTCAAGATTTTTAAAAAACTTACCACAGGTGAAGAAATAAATTTTTTTGGTGAGAATGGTTAGTGTGTCACAGAAAAGGAGACAATTAAGACCAAATTTTCACAAATCCTTTTACCTGTTCAAGTCACATCATGCTAGAGGATATTTCTTAATGGATTTTACTTCGGTGTTTACCTAAGTATGAAGGAAAGAGTGTCATCATGTAGGAGAAGCATGTAATTACCAAGTATGCACACTTTTGTGCATTATATCATCATCCATTAGTAAAGGCAATTAAGTATTACATTTATGGACACAATTCAAAAGCTACATGGAAATCCACAGTTATTGTGGAGTGAGTGAGATCCTCATTTTATTAAAATTCTTTATGGACGTAGTTATTTTTGTTTTGGTAACTTCAATTAGCTCATAGCTCATATTATCATCCTCAATCCGTTGGTCAAATTGAGATAGTAAATAAATGTTTGGAAGGATATCTTCGTTGTTTTGTATCCGATAAAAAAACACAATGGGTCAAGTGGTTACCTCTCATTGAATGGTGGTATAACACTTTCTTTCCACATCGTAGCAAATATGACCCCATTTATGGTACCTCTTTATGGATATCATCCACCATCCATCACATCATCTTTAAGAGAAAAATTGAAGGTTGAAGTAGTAAGATCACATCGAGCATCAACGAGAAGTTCTCCAACTCTTAAAGGACAACTCGAATTTGGCATAAAATCGAATGAAACAATGCGCATCAACATCGTAGTGAAAGAAGTTTTGATGTAGGAGACTACATTTTTATGGCTACAACCATACAAAAAAATGTCCCTCAAGCAAGCTAAGAAGGATAATAAATTATCGCCAAATTAATATGGTCTCCACAAGGTGTTGCAAAATATTGGTACTATGGCATACAAGTTGGAGCTTCTGTTTTCACATTTAGTATCCAATTTTCCATGTTTCATGCTTAAAAAAGGATATAGGTGAAAATATTCTAGTTCAAATAAGATTGAGAACTTGATGAGAAAGAAAATCATATTAGAACTCGAAGCGTCACTTGGAAACAAGAACTCGAAGCACTACGTAATCAATCAATTTCAAAGTATGTCATCATGGAAGAAATTACCCACCTAAGATTCTACATGGGAGGATGAGAATTTTAAAAGAACTCAGAGCTACTCACACCGAGGACAACACTTTTTTGAAAGAGAGTGGCATGTTAGGTCCCCATATTACTAGTATAGTCCTCATTATAGTTAGTGTAACCCCCTTATTGTTATTATTGTACCCTTGTAACACCCATATTGTTATTATTGTGCTCCTCAAATTGATGGTTTTTAGGTCGGCTAGATTACATTGTGGCTCCCACTTGGATTAACATAGTGGCCCCATGACTCCTAGGTATAGAAAGGAGGTTTTCTAATTTGTATCATCCAAGAATTTTTCATTCATGTAATGTATTGGAGGTTGCCCCTCAAAGTGGATTATTTCTAAGGCGTTGACATTTCCTTTTCTTCTTATTTTTGGAACTCGGTTTCACAACAAATTGTTTACAATTGTATGACAAAATGAAGCAAAGTAACTATAAAACCACCAATCATGGGGCATACCTTTAAGGTGCAGCATTGCTACTCTAATGGCCTCCTTTTCTTAAACTTGGTGGAATGAAATAGAATCTAGCTTCTTCTACCTGTGTTTTCATTTGCACTTTATTTATCCATCAAAGTTAGATAGAAAGATTATACCTCTCTTGCTTATATTATGCTTTTGATCTTCTGCCTTTCTTTGATTTGGAAAAACGCTTGGAAGTCCAAATTTCTTGAATCTTCAAGATTGGAGACTCACACTTCAAGATAGTCACTCAAGGTCTCCTTCCTTGGTGCATCTTCCTCCATTTCTCTTACAAAGAATGTGGGAAATAAACCACACCTATGGATCTACATGTGTGGCTGAATGTTGACACCCATAATGTGAATATCTAGTGCTTTATTCACTTTCAAACCCTATTGGAAATTTTCTACACCTCTCCCTTTCATCTCCTTGATATCTTCCTTGATATTTTTCATACTTTGAAAAAGAAGTTGGGAGATCCTTTCCTTCATTTCTCTAAATAATGGAGTCATGCCTTTGTTTTTCCGTACAAATTCTCTTTTCTATGAGAAGCTTATCCTCCTAATGGCATAGTGTTCGAATGCACAAGTTGAGCCAAGGACATGTTTATACCACCGTAACATTCCAAAATGGAAATAGCAATAATACAAGACATATAATAATGAAACAAATAATCATGTATTCATACTTAGGATAAATACAGCCATAATTTTATTAATACATCAAAAAAATAGGCTGCATTATCTTGAGGGTCAAGCCACCTTGTTAACAAGAACAAGCTTCAATGATTTGATAATAAGCACATGATTTGGTAACATCGTATAGAATGCCGAAAGGGTGAATAACGTTAGCTTGATATCAATGTAGTCACATTATAAACATGTTAAATGAAACATGGATGATGGATACAAAATAAATTCTTCATCAAAGAAGATATGGCTCTAATACATGATTTTCATCTCAACCCTAGAAAGGATTGCTATAAATACCAAGAAATATACACGTACGTATAACCTGGGTTAATATGCCACCGCAAACTCGGAAATAAAATGGAACGAGGCTATGATAGATCTGAAAAGATAATGTCCTCATCCAATGGTATTATCAGTTAGAAGGTTATCCCTCTATTCAGAAATAGTCCCTCCTCATGAGCTCAATGAACCCTCCCGCAATCGCCTAAAAAAGACGAAACATGGTCGAAAATCGCGCTATGAGTGGGATGGTAGATGGTTACTCCGTATGTCAAAAATGTATAAATATTCCCGTGATCCCTCCTCTCTTGATCCTCCAATGGATAGGCTACTCTCAACTGAAAAACAAGCTCAAAATTGGTTTCATGTGATCCTCCTTGCTTTGACTGGAACACAACCCAAATTCAATCGAAATTGTGCTATAGCTGGAGGAAGTAGCTTTACGTAATTCCAAAATGAGGAAATGTAGCTCAAAGGACCTCTTCTGAGGATACGAGAGGGCACAGATTCTCTATCAGAACATCTCTTGTGCTAAAACAAGCCGAACAACCCTACTAAAAAACAAAACGATGCAAAGTCTAAACATACCAATATCAAATGATAATATAAAACATGAATAAAATGGTTTAAGCATCCCTCCATATATAGTGTGTGAGACTTCTCATGTTGGGTCCCATCCATACTTGCCACTAAGCTCATGCAAGTTGTCCTCCACTAAAATCGCGATGTCTCATCATGAATGGCACTCCACCAAGACATCGCTGTTGACGGTCAAAGTCACCATTAACATGTATTCTTCTAATTCACACACCTGTGCTGGTGCTTAATCCAACTCGCTTATTCTTCCTCCTTTCACATTAGGAGTGTTATTATTCCTTTCTAAAGGGGTTTATGGGCCTCCCTACCCACATTTTTTTCTCGAATTTTTTAAAGTAAGTGTTTTGGATTGGGGTATGTATTTTTTGCAAAAAATGAAATGAATTTTTTTTAAATAAATATTTTTAAGATGCTTTTTCTAATTAAGTTATTGTCTAATTTTTTTTAAGGAAATTTTTTGAACTTCATACTCTATTATCATGGGAAATCGAAGGACTTATGTGAGAAAATATGATAAAAAAGAGACCGTGAGGTCCAGAAGAGAACAGACACCCCAGAAAGACAAATATAGAAGCCCTATCAAATATTGAAGGGGAAAAATCAACTCTCGCGTAAATTGAAGCAAGTATGTAAATGTAAATATTATGATCTATTGATATATTTAAAATTTTCCTAGTGTAAAATGTGAAGCTTAATTTTTATTTCATGAACTAATTTGAATTTAAATATTTTGTTCATAATGTAAACAGACAAAGATATTCCTTAAAACATTAATGATGAGATACAAAATTTTGAAAGAGAAAGTGAAAGAGGTATTGAACCAATGATTGAAGATGCAGAAAATATCAACACCAAATGAAGAAATTGAATCACAAGGTGTACACACACACACATGATAAATATATATATATATATATATATATATATATATATATATATATATATATATATATATATATATATATATATTGAGTACATGCACGTATTATTGAAATTATTTATGTACATCATAATAAGTTAATTTATTAATATGTTCATATGTAAGCTTATTACAAAATATTTTTTCGAATAACATGCACAGATGAAATTGCCGATGATGAGATGTTAGAAAATTTGACACTCGTCATTAACAGAGATAAAAACCTGACCATGTTATACGATATCATGTTAAATGCATTTTTGAAAAGTATTTGTTAAATGAGCGGGTGAAAGTTCAAGCTCAAATGTTGAAAGGTCTCCCCATCGTTAATAAAAAGGAAAGAAATACGACACTATTTGGGCATTCGAACAACCAAAGATAAAAACAAAGAAATGTGATACAAAATATAAGTAGTACTACATATTCAATTAAGAGATCTAGAGATAAAATAATTGCACGTAGAGGAAGATGGAGTTGCTCACCATACCAAAGAGAATCGTTTAGTAACATCTATGGCAGACGAGCATTAGGAATCAAGCCACAAAAATTTGCAACAAAAATCACAAATTGCTCTATGATGTAAATGATGAACTCGCTTGTTGAGGATATATTTAGTAGGCAACCATACAAAGATAGACTTTGAGAAAATGTTAAAAAAAATATATATTGAAGAACACCCGTGTTTCTGCCAACGCAAGGCATGTGATGCGAGTACAAGAACAGCACGAAATCAAATATTTAAGAACATGAAAATATTTTGAAACCACTCCAATAGAGTTATTCAACAAGTTCAAGAAGAGAATCATCAAATTCATGTTTCAATCAGTGCTTTTGTTCAACAAAAACCATGGTTGTGAAATTGTCACCAGACAAAAGGGACACTTTGTTGTCACGCGTTATCACGTGGAATTTGGAGTTATATTATGACACACTTTGATTTTGAGAGAATATTATGTTGATTCACTCTCCTTTCACTATCCGTGAGCCTCATATTCACTCTATGAAAGAGAAAGCGAATGAACTATTTACAAAAATAAATGTGTTGGTGGTAAAAATGTCAGATTATGGAAATTGAATTAAATTTCAAAACAAATATCAAACGATATAAATGATCAATCATTTTCCAACATGAAAGTAGAAATGAAGAGATAATATTATATCAGACACTTATCTTGAAGGGTGAAAATTGTGTTAAAAGAATTGAATTAATAGAAGACGAAATTCTTGTGATAGACTTTTTTGGAGAAAGTTTGGAGGCGTAAATTTACAAATACACTAAGCATTCCCATAGTGAGCTTATGGAAAGACTTGCAAATTCAAAATCTCTAATCTTTTCCATTGTGGGACCATTTTGTCAAGGATTGATTTTGGAGAAAACCACACATTTGTTCCACAAAAAGAAGTTCGTAGTGAATACTATCACTTCCGACCAAGTCTCCATGCTCGTCCACATTCTATATAGATATGCCGAAAAAAAAATGTCGATCATATAGAAAGTACCTATAGAAAATCATATATCATTAAATAATATCACTTTTTTATATCGTTGACGATCGTACACATGAGATACATATTTTGTACAACATTGTTTTAAAATTTAAGGTGATTCCTTGAAAATCGTGAAATAAATATCTAATGAACATTGGATATGGTCATACTGATGCACAGTGCTGTAATTCTAAATTCGTACTATCATTCTTCAATATGTTTTTTCCTATAAGAAAACTCCGTATTAAACATTGTTGGAATTTCTTTGAGACCGGCTATGGAAAAGGAGAACATGATGTAGGAGGAGCATTCATAAAACGAGCACTTCAAGATGTCAATGAACCCCTTCCGCAAGTTGACTTGTGAATGCTAAAGAAGTTGTTCAATGGTGCATCGCTACTCTAAGCCATGAGACTAACCCATCAAGAGAAGTGCGATGCACATTCAATTTAATTTTCATTGAAAATCTAATTTCAACATTGTGTACATTACCTAAAATGATTATCTTTGATTGTATTTTTGATAGATCACTTATTTACAAATTATTCTTTTAATTTTCCATATATAAAGGTTTTTCTGCATATTGGGATCGAAGACGTAGATAAACATCAATTGGAAATGACATTGAAACAATAAAAGGGACTCGTAAATTGCATTCAATTAAACAAAGTCGTCCATAAATGTGTTTGCATTGGATAAAAGAAAATATTCTTGTTTCCCTTCGTGATGTTTGCATAGACAACACAAAATCCAATGATGCCTGTGAAAACAACATGTGTGTAAAAGACTCGAAACATAGAGAGACAAATACAAAGGGAAAAATGTCCATTGCAATGTTTGAAGAAATTGCAATTTATGGAAACCAAAATATTTATTCTGGGAAAGGTGAACTAGTTTTTGATCTTAAGAGAAGTAACATTCAATTACTTTCTAATGATTTAAAGATCTATAAATAAATTTAAATATGTATAATTTTTGTTTAAAAGTTTGTTTTATTGTGTAGGAGATGTTTTTGTTGTAATTAAGCACCTATCGACAACGATGAAAATGTTAAGACATTTGGATGCGGCTAACACATAAAGTTGATAGAGGTTCATTCAAAGAGAAAACGAAAGTTAAGAAATGAACAAACCGATCATGAAAAGATTATTGAAGATGGCATTCCATTGGAATTTTTTTTTTATTGAATTGCCCAAAAATTTATTCTCTTTGATTAAAATATGTTTTAGAACTCAGTGACACTTGAAACTAAAAATTGAGTTGCTTGCGTTATTTGTGTATATGTTCGCACATGCACAAATTGTTTTGGTACCGTGCACGTGCTCTAGTATCAATCGAAAGTATCAAGGATATATACATGTGCATTGATGGTGCACGTTACACATGTATCAAGGATATATATATATATATATATATATATATATATATATATAATATATATATATATATATATATATATATATACATCCGTGTGTGTGTGTTCTAGAATGCAATTGAATCGGAACTAGTTTTTCTTATGTGCATTGATAAAAAACTAGTTGGATTTTCTGCAGTATCCACAATATAAATAAATCATCCGGGCAGATAGTTTTGTACAAAGATTCCTTTTAGACAAGAGACTCAGAGCACTTCTCCGACTTTTGGTGGGATTTGACCACATCTCTATTCTTGATTAGAAATCTAGTACAAAATTTGTTTGTCCAATGGTCGGATATATTCAATGTGCATTGATGAAAAAATGCTACTTACATATTGGATATATATACACCCCAGAATGAAATTAATTGTTCAAGTCATTTTACTATGTGCATTGATGAAAAAATGATTTAAATGACTAATATATGTTCTAGAATGCAATTTTAACTAAAAATAGTTTTTCTATGTATCAGATGAAAAATCGTATTGATATAGCATACCCAATCCTAATGTGCCCAATTTTTCTTATGAGATTTTCTAGTAAAAAGTATCCATGCAATGTAAATAAATCATCCACAAGATAGTTTCTTTGTACGAAGATTCCTTTCGTAGTTGGAGAGACTTGAGCACTTCTCCGACTTTTGGTGGGATTTGACCCACATCTCTATTCCCGATTGAAAATCTAGCATAGAATTTTTCTGTCTAAATGGTTGATGAGAGCTTTATATTCTAGAATGAAATTAACTAAATGTCATCAATTTCATCAAATTATAAATTAACAAGGCTACCTATTTGAGTGCATTAATGACATTGACCCAAATTCAACAAACATATATAAGTATGTACTAGACTTATATTTCCAATCAAAATTAAAGGGATAATTTGTACATATATCTACTTTTTAAACTTTTTCTAATTAGAGTTCAATTGATACATGGTTAGTTACATTGAAAAGATGTGGTTCTTCTCATTGGAAATTTTTTCATTCAAACAAGACTACATGTAGAGATCAAAAGTAACTTTAAGATTCCAAATGTACTTCAACCATCCAAAAATTGAGTTTTAAAAACTTTCCGATTAAATCAAAACAATTCTTACAAGTCACAGAGTCTTCTATCTAAGCCAAATGTAGATTGAAACCATCCAAAACTTAGTAACAAAACATTTAACATTATATCAAAACATTTAACATTTATTAAACTAAATTAGAAGGACGACATATAACTACTTTTGTTTCTTTTGATTCAATCAAAACAATACTTCACATGGGAGTCTTCCATCTAGGCCAAAATGCATTGAAACCATCAAAAATTCTATCAAAAAATTTAACATTATATAAAAACATTTAACATTTAACATTAAATCAAAATTGAAGGGATTTACATATAACTACTTCTTTACTCTTTTTTATTAAATCAAAACAATACTTACATGGGAGTTCCTCTATCTAGGCCAAATGTAGATTGAAACCATCTAAAACTTAAATAAAAACATTTAACATGTTATACCTTGAAACATTTAACATTAAATCAAAATTAAAGGGACTTACATATAACTACTTTAATCTTTTTGAATATATCAAAACAATACTTCAAATAGAGTATCTTCCATCTAGCTAAAATGTAGAGATTGAAACCATCCAAAACTTAGATAAAAATTTAATATTTAAATAAAATTAAATCAAAATTAAAGAGATTTACATATATACAACTACTTTTTACTCTTTTTATTCAATCAAACAATACTATACATGGGAGTCTTCTCCATCTACTTACAAATGTACATTGAAACCATCCAAACTTAGATAAAAATTTAAATATTATATCAAAATATTTAACATTTAACATTAAATCAAAAATAAAGGATTTACACATATATAACCGTAATGAACATAATATACATAGCGAGACCCGTCTCTTAGGTTACCAACTAGCCAACACCGCAGGGGGTATGAACTAAAAAAAAATGGTACAACGCCTAGCAGAGAAAAACTAAAGAGGACCCTAAGCATCGCTAGTTATCGATGTGTGTAGGAGGATTATCTCTCCACACTGACAACCGTAGTCCTCCGTATCATCATCTACCTCCTTGGGAGGCCGGGAGAGTTGTCATGCTTGCGCCACTGATCGCTGAGCTCATCGAGGTGGGATTTGACTAGAAGAGCTCTGGGCCAACTGGGTGTCTCAGAGTCGAAGGTCGGGATGGACCTTGCCCACCACCTCCTTAACCAGAAGCACCTTGATCTTGTGGCTCGAAGAGATGGAAATGGTTGTCGTAATTCGTGGTCTCCATCACAGAGTCGGTGAAATCGAAATTGTGCTGATTGGTTGTCGGGAGGAGGGTGGCTACCGTGTCATGCGGATGGGAAAGAGGAGGGCAAGAGCGAACACCCCTGCCCCCTCCATCCCTACCCCATCTCCCTTCTACAACGCATCTCATTGCCTATGCATGGGGTCTTCTCCAGAGAGGCCAAATGTAGATTGAAACCATCAAAAACTTAGATCAAAACATTTAACATTATATCAAAATATTTAAAACATTTAACATCAAATCAATATTAAATGTGATCATAGATTATAAAAACATCATTAAAATAAAATTAAAGGGATTTGTGCAACATTACCACATGCCATGCCAATTATAGTGTGAACAGCTATCCAATAGAAACATTTAACATTATATACCACATGTGCCAAATGTAGATTGAAATCCATCTGTAACTTTTTTGTTATATTATCGTGCAACATTAATACATTTTAAAACTTTTAAAACATTAAATATCACATGAAAAAATGTGAAGTTTAACCATTCACATCTTGAGTTTTAAAAACTTTCTGATTATATATCATGCAACATTATTTCACATTCCATGCCAATTATAGTTCAACTATCCAATAGAAACATGTAACATTATACCACATGTGCCAAATGTAGATTGAAACCATCCAAAACTTAAGTTTTAAAAATGTTTTGATTATATATCATGCAACATTAAAACATTAAACATTTAAAACATTAAATATCACATGCGAAATGTAGATTGAAACCATCTAAAACTTGAGTTTTAAAAACTTTTTGATTATATCATACATAACATTACTTCACATGCCATGCCGATTATAGTTCAAATATCCAATAAAAACATTTAACATTATATCACATGCCAAATGTAGATTGAAACCATCCAAAACTAAACTTTTAATTTCACAAAAAATTATAGATCTGAACATTACTTCACAAGCCAAATGTACTTCAAGCATCCAAAACTTAAATTTTAAAAACAAAACAAATTATAACACATCATTACATAACATGCCAAATGTAGTTTAGATGACAACATTAATTTATAGATGACAACATTACTTCACATTCACATGCCAACAGTACTAAAACCATCCAAAAATTAACTTTTTGGAACAAAACAAATTATATTAACACTGTAATAAAATATGTCCAAAAATTGTAGATCTCACAAGTATCAAACTATATATATATATATATATATATATATATATATATATATATATATATATATATATGACAGTGCATCTAGATCATATATAAAAAAGAAATTTTAAGACTATCTAAATCTTGAAATCAAATCTACAAATCATGTCCATCAAATAGAGACGGATCTAATGTCTTTCCTATCAGGGTCTCAATCCGCGCACTATCATGTGAAGCATCATGGGAAACCTACATACACAATGCACATGTACTTTAACATTATTTTTGATGTTTTAAAAATGAGTGAGAATATATATCTAGAACTTCATGTAAAAAACAAAATATAACAAAAAAATCATGCAATACCTCATGAGATTCCCTCTCCATTTGATGAACAAGTTCTGCCCCCATAGGAACATCTGCAACGGTAAACTGTACAATATACATGTACAGTTATATATATATATATATTAAAAACTTTTAAATGAAAATGCACGTGTACATATATAAACTTATTTTAATAGATTAAAAAAAGTTATTAAAGAGCAACATTTCAATACCGTGGATGTTCCTATCTCCATTGTGCTAGGACACCAAGTGGATTAAAGAAATCTTCTATAGGAACCTAAATTAAAAAAATTTTAAAATAACTCAAATTATATATATATATATATATATATATATATATATATATATATATATATATATATATATATATCTTGATTTTTAATGGAACTTTTTGAGGTGGAATATATATATATAACTTTTAAACATAAATTTTAAAAGTGAAAAATTTTCTATAGTTGTGGCTCATCTCCCAAGGAAGTAGAAGGTACATCTCCCAAGAAAGAAGAAGGTACCGCCATCCCAAAAACATCAGACGGAATCAGTATTTGTTAAAACATTTTATCATTATATATACATACATGTACATGTGTGCACAATTATTTAAATTTTAAAATATCACTTAAAAAACACTAACATTTGCCAACATATCTTGATGGTCAGACCCATTTGCATTGTTTGAACCAGAGGTCCCAAACGTGATATTAAAATTTTCGTCATCCATCATGTCTAAGAACTGAAAATGGTCTTTTAACATATAATCATACATTTTTGTTAGATTAATGTACATACAAATAAATGTATACATGTACATACACATGTATTTATTACAAATTGTACACATGTATATGTGTGTTAAAATAATTTCAAACCCTAAGGTCATTAACACATACCGTTCCAGTGCCCTCTTCCTCATGAAGAATTAGGTCTTGCAAACCATTGCGACAATTTCTTGCATATATTCGGAGATATTCAACATTCATGTTGTAAATCTCTTCATTTGTATAATACACAAAATTGGCACATGCATTTTCACGTGCTCTTTGTCGATTTAAACAAATATAGACTCCACTCAATCCACTGTAAACATTGTCAATCATGACATCCCTTGCTTCTCGACTTATTTTGAGAAGTCACATCCATCTCTGACGACAGAGTTTAGACAAGGTCAACTCACCAATGGCGGCTCAGGGCGAGGCAACTCCACATCTCGCTTAGCGCCTGTTACACTCCTATACAAATAGGTGTCATTTTTCATGATTGTCTTATTGAAATATGCAATATGTTCAAACCTTTTTCTTGTGCAAAGGTGTTCCATATTCTTAAAAAATAAAAAAATTTAAAAAATTTAAAGAGGGTATACCCTAAAAGAAAAATCAAAGGGTAAAAAGAATAAAATGGTCAAAAAAGTGAAAGAAATGAACCCCAAACAAAAAATAGACCAGGAAAGTGTGCAAGTCCAAATGCCACTACTATTTCATTTTTTGTAATAAACAAAAATGTGTGCAATTTGTCAAACTTTTTCCACAATTTATGAAGAGTCAAACTATTTAAACTTGGCTCATTCATGTTTCAATTTCATGTTGTAGAATAGAGAATAAATATCTGACCAAACAGTTTAATCTTGGAAGATAAATAGATAGGTAGAGTTAATAAAAGGTGCACAACAGTTTAATCTGAGCCCTTGGATGTAATAAGTGTAGAAATAGATAGATTTTCCATGTAAAAGGAAAAGAAGATTGATAAGGGTTTGCCAGTCTAAGTGCACCCTAATAAAGAAGAGAAAATGGTAGAGAAAGTAGATAGGGTAGGTAGATGGTATTGAAAATTCTCATGTGATGAATGATGGCTTTAAAATGTTTGTAATCTTTTACTTTCATCACCAAGTGCAAAGGCAGAACACCACATTGGAAAAATTTCAGAACAAAGCAAGGTCAAAATCATTAACTTCCCATCTCACTTTTTCCTTAACAATTTACTAATTTCCCCTAAGTGCTAAGGAATTTGAAGATTAAAGGGGCTCAAGGCATTTCCTTGACTTTTGGAGGGACTGGACCCTCGGCCCAATGATTGGAGAAAACCTTAGTATTTAGAAATATTCATCATCATACTCATTCATTCATAAAAATCTTTTCCTAAGCAAAATTCCATTTTACTTAGGAAAAACATGCAATGATCCATAAAAATCCATTTCACGCAAAGCATAAGTTAAATACATTATTATGGTGTTTTATACTTAGCGCTTTCTCTCATTTTTTATGTTAATTTCTAACTTTATATATTAACTCCTTAGTGGATTCTTCTACTTTGCTATAACATTGATTTTTTTGGAATAAAAGTGCTTTGGAGAAATTTCTTTGTGGCTTGCTGGATGATGAATTGAAGCTCAAGACTTTTTGCAGGATTCATGTGTTAGATTACAGTGCAATAAGTCATTTCTATCCTATGTTTTAAGTTTATATCTGTTTATAATATCACTTTGTTCTATTTCTGAATAATTGACAAAAAAGAATAAATCAGAAATGACTTAAGTGTACTCTGATTTCAATTGTGATTATTCTAAATGTTTTCTTCTAAACCGATTATAAACAATGAATTCTTAGTTGCTTTTGTTTCGCTGGTTTAAACATTTTGATTACTATAGTAAAGAATTATTAACTGTTGTTTATTTGTGATCATTCACTTTCTTTCTTTGAACATGTTGAAAGATTCTTAATTGCCTTTCATCCCTTCAAAATCCATTCCATTCACTTTAATTTCTAAAATTGTTCTCTGTTTGGCTATCTTGCCCTGCAAAGCCATCTTGTGTGTAGAAACTTAATCCAGTAAAGCCATCCTTTCGACTCCATAGCCCAATGGCCTGAAATACTCAATCGTGCCCTTAGTTGGCGGATTCCACCATTTAAATTCAAACAAACTCTTGGACTTATAACTAGCCTAATATTTTCTAAGAACAAAGCTAAATTTTAAAGAGAGAGCCCTCTCTGGATACAAATTGGCTAGATTCTGTATCTGAAGGTTGGTTTGTGGTTACCTTGGATTTACTTTCCTTTTCCACAACTTCAAGGAAAATCTGAGTGATAACATAGTGGCGACCATACTGGGGATCTGGATCATTTTTACTGTTACTATTGTTTGCTTATAAGCTATAGACAGAGCCTGAAGATCAGCCAGGTAGCTTTTGAAATGCTTTTGCTCTGCAACTGCATAGTAAATAAATGCTGCTTCAGTCTATCTCTGGTTTAGCTTATAAACTGAACCTTGGTTTCAAATATTCAATCAGACTCTCTAGTTCAATAAATATTTGAGAAAATTTTAATTAAAAATCTAAAACTTCTTGAAGAAAATTGTCGAAGTTGTATTTTTCATTCCATTTAAAAACCAAAAAAAAAAATTTATCTAGAAAACTGACTGGGGAAGACTAACCTTTTTCTTCAGAAATACTTTACAAGTTCAGATCTGATCTATGATGGTGGATAGTGATCAGACATACAGAGGTTAAAATCATCCACCTGGCGACTCCAAATCCATTTCACAATCAAGACTCCACTGGGGAATAAACCTGGAAGAACAATATGGAAATATCAGGCTTTCAACTTGGATCTTAATCCAAGACATTATGTTCTTTCTTGTTAAGAATGTTTTTCAATATGTATTGTACTTTATATAAGGATCTAACTTGGTTTTACAGATAAAGTGGCTTTTCATTATGGATGATTTTCAAAATGATCCAAGAATAAAACGAAGATATGCTCCCATGAGCAGAGATCACATACCTGGATTTCCACACAAACTACCAAAGGTAAATTGGAGTGAAAATCTGCCTATGTTTCAAGATGAGAATATTGATGTTCCTTTACTACATCTCCTTAAATTTCATATACACTTATCAAGATTGAAGGGTGATTGGCATGAGGATTGCCTCATGAAAATATTCATGGGAACCTTAGAAGGAAAAGCAAGGGAATGGTACGAAGCTCTCAAACTTGCAAGTTTGTTTTCTATAAAAGATTTTCATAAGGTATTTTATGAGCATTATAAAGAAGATTTTCCATCTTTATCATTCGCTGAAAATTGTTGTGATCATGCTGAATATCTTATAAATTACCTTAAAAATATTGATGAAGATTTTGGAAATTGGTCTTCTGAAGATTTATTAGTAGAAGTCCAAAAATTTCATTCTCAAGTTAAATGTCATAATAATCAAGAGGAGTTAAACAAAGATGAAATAGATCAGGAGATAAATCAAGATCCACAAAACCCCTCTGTATTAACAAATGATGTTTCATTTAATGTTTTGAATCGAATTAAAGAAAATACTCAACCTCATGATCAACTTTTAGATAAGGGAAAAAACAATTGTTATTTCAATCTAAGAATTCAGAGATTCCCACCCCCCCTCACCGAAGAAGAAATCAATTTTCTTCTAAACATGCAACCATCCTCAAAATATTTACATAATGAAGAAATTGTTTCTACTTCTTCTAATGTTGATGAATGTACAAAAGTTTTTATCCATGAAGGGACATAATAACAAGTTGATGCTCATGTTATTCTACTTTCCCAAAAAGGCCCATTGCTTGATAGCACTCCTATTGAGAAAAATAATGACTTTAAAAAAGAATGAAACCAATCTAATCAAGACATATTGGGATTGTTGGAAGAGAAATATGCTGATCCAATGTTTATAATTGATGAGATTCCTTATTCTGAAGATTTCCCTAAATATGATCAGTATGATGATTATTATGATAAGTTCACAAAACAATCACTAGCTATTTTGAGGGATGAGATATTAGAACTTCAGCTTGATGAGGATTTTCTAAGAGCTTTCTTTCTTATTTTTAAATCAAGAAAATGTTCTCCTCGAGTTAAAAAATGGCTTCTTGATATAATTTCTGAAAATTATGAAAATGAAATCAAACTTTTGCATTCTCAAATTCAGTCATACAATTTCCGAAATCCTAAAGAATTCTTTGAAAATATTCCTTCTCCAAAGCAAGAGGAAATTGTACTATCTTTTGACTTGCATATTGAAGATGATTATTCTTTCAAACACAAGGCTGAAGAAATAAGTTCATGGTCTAATATTCATAATTCAATTGAACAATTAGTCATTGAAGGCCTAGAAGTAAATAACATACATCATGCTTTTATTGATCCTATATCAGATTATATGGAGAATCTTTTGAGCCCAAATATGCAAACATGTTTTCTCTATAAGGATCAAATAAATCAAAAGTTGCCTTTAGACATCATATCATTTATTATAAAGGCACATGATCATAACATACTTCCAATTTTGATCACAAGCAATCAAGTTATCCATTTATTTTTACAGCTACTTGATTGGCCTCATTGGCATTTTTGTATTACCTGATTCAATAATATTTTTAGTAGATTGAGTAGGTAGACGAGTGTTAATAAGCTCAGGATTTTGAGCATTTTTTTTAGTTTTCAATTTTCAGCTAGTTTTTCATTAAGTAGGTTTGAAAACTTTTGTGTGTTGTTTTAGTTTCAAATCAGATTTCAGTTTGCGGAAGACATAAGACATTTACAGGTTCACCAAGGTCAATGGATGAGGACAACTGACCTGCTGTTCTTGAATTTTCACCAGGAAAAGCCATCCCCAAGTGGAGCCAGTGTTAGAATCCTATACCAATAGGTGTCATTTTTCATGATTGTCTTATTGAAATATGCAATATGTTCAAACCTTTTTCTTGTGAAAAGGTGTTCCATATTCTTAAAAAATCAAAAAATTTAAAAAATGTAAAAAGGGTATACCCTAAAAGAAAAATCAAAGGGTAAAAAGAATAAAATGGTCAAAAAAGTGAAAGAAATGAACCCCAAATAAAAAATAGACCAAGAAAGTGTGCAAGTCCAAATGCCACTACTATTTCATTTTTTGTAATAAACAAAATTATGTGCAGTTTGTCAAAATTTTGCCAAAATTTATGAAGAGTCAAACTATTTAAACTTGGCTCATTCATGTTTCAATTTCATGTTGTAGAATAGAGAATAAATATCTGACCAAACAGTTTAATCTTGGCAGATAAGTAGATAGGTAGAGTTAATAAAAGGTGCTCAACAGTTTAATCTGAGCCCTTGGATGTAATAAGTGTAGAAATAGATAGATTTGACATGTAAAAGGAAAATAAGATTGATAAGGGTTTGCCAGTCTAAGTGCACCCTAATAAAGAAGAGAAAATGGTAGAGAAAGTAGATAGGTAAGTAGATGGCATTGCAGATTCTCATGTGATGAATGATGGCTTTAAAATGTTTGTAATATTTTACTTTCATCACCAATTGCAAAGGCAGAACACCACATTGGTAGAATTTCAGAACACAGCAAGGTCAAAATCATTAACTTCCCATCTCACTTTTTCCCTAACAATTTACTAATTTCCCTAAGTGCTAAGGAATTTGAAGATTAAAGGGGCTCAAGGAGTTTCCTTGACTTTTGGAGGGACCGGACCCTCGGCCCAATGATTGGAGAAAACCTTAGTATTTAAAAATATTCATCATCATACTCATTCATTCATAAAAATCTTTCCTAAGCAAAATCCCATTTTAGTTAGGAAAAACCTGCAATGATCCATAAAAATCCATTTCACACAAAGCATAAGTTAAATACATTATTATGGTGTTTTATACTTAGCGCTTTCTCTCATTTTTCATGTTAATTTCTAACTTTATATATTAACTCCTTAGTGGATTCTACTACTTTGCTGTAACATTGATTTTTGGAATAAAGTGCTTTGGAGAAATTTCTTTATGGTTTACTGGATGATGATTTGAAGCTCAAGACTTTTTGCAGGATTCATGTGTCAGATTACAGTTCAATAAGTCATTTCTATCCTATGTTTTAAGTTTATATCTATTTATAATATCACTGTGTTCCATTTCTGAATAATTGACAAAAAAGAATAAATCAGAAATTACTTAAGTGTACTCTGATTTCAATTGTGATTATTCTAAATGTTTTCTTCTAAACTGGTTATAAACAATGAATTCTTAATTTCTCTTGTTTCGCTGGTTTAAACATTTTGATTACTATAGTAAAGAATTCTTAACTGCTCTTTATTTGTGATCATTCACTTTCTTTCTTTGAACATGTTGAAAGATTCTTAATTGCCTTTCATCCCTTCAAAATCCATTCCATTCACTTTAATTTCTAAAATTGTTCTCTGTTTGGCTATCTTTCCCTGCAAAGCCATCTTGTGTGTAGAAACTTAATCCAGTAAAGCCATCCTTTCGACTCCATAGCCCAATGGCCTGAAATAATCAATCGTGCCCTTAGTTGGCGGTTTCCACCATTTAAATTCAAACAAACTCTTGGACTTATAACTAGCCTAATATTTTCTAAGAACAAAGCTAAATTTTAAAGAGAGAGCCCTCTCTGGATACAGATTGGCTAGATTCTGTATCCGAAGGTTGGTTTGTGGTTACCTCGGATTTACTTTCCTTTTCCACAACTTCAAGGAAAATCTGAGTGATAATAGCGCCCTTACTGTCATATAATCGACCTTTCGTCGGACCAAAAAATTCTAACAGAAGGTCATTGTAGTTGGGTTTCATACCCAAAAAAAATTTCGTGTAAAACATTTGTGCAAAATAAAAAGGAACGTCGTCATTCCATGGGAGCCTTCCATAGGCTGCAAGGTGCCTATCATACAAATATCGAGCTATATTTGGGTGCTTGAAATATTGCACCTTCAAAATTTTTCTTTTTGGCCCTTCCTTGAAATTAAACATTGACTTGGCCACATCTTTTGTAACTTTTTGTTTTAGATCCTCCCATTTATCTAGACCCATTACTATTTCCTTTCTCTTTCTCATCACTTCTACAAATGTATTAGTCATTGGCCCAATAGTTTTGTACACATTTACAATTTCACCCAATGAATGTGTAACTATTTCAAGGCTTTGTCGACTCTCAGTAGGTAGATTAAATGTCACAAGATCTCTCTGCAATTTTTCATGAAGTTTTTCACACCTTTGTAAGGTGCATTGCGCCATGTTTGTTTCCCATGGTATATCAGAAATGTTGGCCGGATAAGTTGTGTTGGGTAGACAACCTTCTTCTTGAATGTAGCGCTCTGCCTTGCGTCTATTTTGACCACCAGTTGGAACATTTTCGGTCTCTGCATCAATATATATAAATTTTCATATATTAGAAAAAACACATGTAAAAAAAGTTGTACAAATTTAATGAAAAAATATTGAAATTGATGGCTACCTTGATGTGGTTGGTTAGCATCTTCTCCAACATGACCCTGCTGAGAACCAGACCCAGAACGACCCTGCTAAGAACCAACAGCCGTTGATTGGCCTTCAGGGGAACAAATATCACCCCCTTCACGCAACCTGCTACCACTCATTGATGGCCCTCTAAGTGGATTTGAACCACCACCAACCTCTCGAGACGAGCGAGAAGCTTCATAAAAAAATACGAATTTATAATCAATTTAAAAATACATTCATGTGTACATATAAATACATATACATATTCATTGATTAAATTGTGTGAACCATACCACGACTAGGTGAACCATGGGCACACTCCATGGATGGAGTAGAAACCCTTCTCCTCTTAGCTCCTAAAAATTAAAAAATTATTTACTTATTAACAACTAATTTAACTCACTGAGTTAATAAAAAATCAATTCCATATGTACACACATGTATGGAGATTTAAGATTATATTTAAATACCGTGAACATCCCGCGATCCCTGAACCCCCATATGGGATTCGGTTGATCTTTGTCATTCATCCTCCATGATATATATATCTATTGGTGAACGTTTACACAAAATAGATTTCAGAAAATCAATTTGTAATTTAGTGTACACAAATTATGTAGAACACAACTTTCAAAGCAATAATTGATGTGTGAAACTCAATTTAAGAAAAAAATAAATTATAAAAATGATAAGTTCACCAAATTGCGCTTTACATGGTGGAGCACACTTGGTATAAAATTGAAAAGAACACATGGTCATTAAAAAACAAGCATGAAACTCCATTTAAACAAAAATTTCTTGAAGTCCCCGCATTTTAATTTTATAAGAGCATGAAGTTGACCACTTGTTGCAAATGTGAAGTTCACCAAGTTGCACTTCACGTGGTGTGGTGGGAGCACTCTTGGTATATAATTGAAAAAAAAACATTTAAAAAAGACGCATTTATAAGTACACAACACAAACATATCCAAGATATGTTACAATGTCCATCAATAAATTTTGAACGGGAGCGTCTCAACACTAATTAATCTTTGAGAGATGAATCTTGAATTTTTGAAGAAGAGAATATCAAACTAATTCATCTTTGAGAGTTTAATCTTACATTGGCATTGCTCTGTATAATTCTAATTCATCTTTGATAGATGAATCATTAATTGACATTGCCCCATGCAACAGCTTAGCAGACATCTTATTCACATTTGTACAATGCCTTATACTAAAAAATTGAAATTGGCTAACAATATTGTTTGCTATTCCATGCAGTTCTTTTAGCCTCTCCTTTTTAACTTGGCACACGCCATTCATCTGGTTGCACACAAGTTCAGAATTGGTGAAAATTACAATGCCATTTGATCCATACTTCATCGTTGTTCCCAAGCCTTTTATCAATCCAATATAATATGCCTCGTTGTTTGTTGTTCTTCCTGGTATATTCATTTTCCTTTGGACGACTTTTCTATTCATAATATTGGAAAGCACATATGTAATCACTTCTTTCCATGGATTGGGATAACAAGAAACTTTTATGCATAATTTCCATTTTTCAACCATATTTAATGGTTTTCTTATCCCTAAAAAAAAACAAATTCAATATATATATATATATATATATATTAAATCTAAATTTATTGCAAATGCATGAGAAAAATGACACAAGATCATGAGGTAAATGACATGTCCATTTTTTATCTTAAAGTTTGACTTAAAAAGTTATGGTAGAGTTTAAATCTAAAATTAATGGGAGGAAGCCTTTAGTTTGTGGGAGAAATGACACATGTACACAATTTACCTTAAAGTGGTTGTTTTTTATGGATATTAGAAGAAGCCTTTAGTTTGTGGGAGAAATGACACATGTACATAGTTTACCTTAAAGTGGTTGTGTTTTATGAATATTAAAATGAAGAACTTCTATTTAGATCCATTCCAGAGATTGAATGTAGGGGCATTTACTAGATATGTCACCTTTCATAAAAGATGAGATCCAAAGGCTACCTGGCCCTTTACAGACTCCGCCAATAGAACTTGTAGAAGTAAACACTAGACCTATCCCAATCTCACTGTGTGAAGGGTGTAGAGGACTCGTGGAATCACTCAAGGTTGTATTATTAAACCTTTCGTTTAATGATCTTCAACCTTCGGTTGTAGATCCTTCAAAGTATCTTGTTAAAGAAGCATTTGAATATGTGAGAAACAAATTAGGAATAGTTCTTGTTATTTATCTTGTTAGAGAACCATTTGAACATGTGAGAAACAAATTAGGGACAGTTCTTGTAAATTATTGCCACTTATTTGACTTCAAAAAAAGAGCCTATGAAATTGAGCGCAATATCTATGTGGTAGAGTACACAATATCTAAGGGGGAGAATACAATATATTTGACTTCAAAAGAAGAGCCTATGAAATTGAGTGCAATATCTGTGTGGGAAGGAATAGAAAGAGTAAAAAAAAGCATATGATTGTGTCAATAATCTGAAGTAGTCAACAACGATAACAAAGGACCATCAAAATTGAGTGCAATATCTATATGATCAAGTGTCAATAATTTGAAGTAGTTAAGAAAGATAACAAAGGACCATCAAAATTTAGTGCAATATCTAGATATGATATCTATATGATCAAGTGTCAATAATTTTAAGCAAATAAAGATAAAAAAGGACCATCAAAATTGTGTGCAATATCTATATGATTGTGTCAATAATTTGATAATTTGAAGTAGTCAAGAAAGATAACAAAGGACCATCAAAATTGAGTGCAATATCTATGTGGGAGAGTACACAATAAATAAGGGGGAGAATACAATATAAGGAAGTCCAATAAAAATAGTAACAAGAAGCATATGATTGTGTCAATAATTTGAAGTAGTCAAGAAAGATAACAAACCTGACCATCATCAAATTCAAATTGAAAGATCAAGTAGTCTTCTTCATGAAGAATAACCATTAACTAGGTTCATCATTTAAAGGGTTCATTTTTTAATGAAAAAATGTATGAATAATATGGAATGAATCATTGTACATTATGAATTTATGAATAATATGGAATGAATCATTGTACATTATGATAAATCTTGTATTTAAATGACATTTTATCTATGAATAAAAAATAAAATGGGATCATCTCTTAATATATATATGTGTGTGTGTAAGAGAGAAATAAAAAGCAAAGGTAATTCCACCAAGCCTAAAGGAACATGTCCTAATAAATTAAATTATGTCATAATACATTAAATTATGTTTGGTTTCTAGAAGCATTAATCATGAAGAGTCATGAGATCCACATTTCGACCATGTACTATTTTCAAGTTAAAGGAGCATGTCATAATACATTATTATGTTTGGTTTCTAGAGCATTAATCATGAATTTTCTTTGAGATCCACATTTCCATCATATTATTTGCAAGTTCACATTTCCATCATGCTATTTGCAAGTTCTATATGAAGATATGTAGTCTAATAACTAATTAGTTCACATTTTCATCATGCTAAATTTGCAAGTTCTATCTGAAGATATGTAGTCTAATAACTGATTAGCAAGTTGTGATGTCCTAATAAATTATTATGTTTGGTTTCCATCATACTATTTACAAGTTCTATATGAAGATTGATATTAAATTTACATTTATTGAAAATGACATGTGCATAGTTTATCTTAAAGTTCGACTTAAAAATTTTATGGTAGAATTGACATCTAAAATTAATGGGAGGAAGCCTTTAGTTTGTGGGAGAAATGATGTGCATGTAAATAGTTTACCTTAAAGTCGTTGTGTTTTATGGATATTAAAATGAAGAACTTCTATTTAGATCTATTCTAGAGATTGTCTATAGGAGCATTTACTAGATATGTCACCTTCCATAAAAGATGAGATCCAGAGGCTACCTGGCCCTTTACAGACTCTGCCTATAAAACTTGTAGAAGTTGAGAAATTTACATTGAAAAATTTACTTGTGAGAAATTTACATTGACAACATATAGAGATTCAACTAGGCTTGTGAATTTAGTACAAGTGGACAATGTATAATTCTACTTAGAAGAGTCTTTGGTTTAATGGTTAAGCAAGAAAGAGTCGTTACTTTCTCTATCTAGAGTAGAAGCAGAATACATAGTAGTTACTTCTTTTTGAGTGTTTTGGATGAAATGGGCTCTACAAGATATTAAGGTAAAAGCATATGATTGTGTCAATAATTTGAAATAGTCAAGAAAAATAACAAATGATCATGAAAATCGACTGCAATATCTATATGATTGTGTCAATAATTTGATAATTTGAAGTAGTCAAGAAAGATAACAAAGGACCATCAAAATTGAGTGCAATATCTATGTGGGAGAGTACACAATATCTAAGGGGGAGAATACAATATAAGGAAGGAATAGAAAGAGTAACAAGAAGCATATGATTATGTCAATAATTTGAAGTAGTCAAGAAAGATAACAAAGGACCATCATCAAATTCAAATTGAAAGATCAAGTAGTCTTCTTCATGAAGAAGAAGAATTAAATAGGTCCATCATTTAAAGGGTTCATTTTTTAATGAAAATATTTATAAATAATATGGAATGAATCATTGTACATTATGATAAATCTTGTATTTAAATGACATTTTATCTATGAATAAAATTTAAGAAAATGGGATCATTTCTTCATATATATATATGTGTGTGTGTGTGTGTGTGTGTTAGAGAGAATAAAAAGCAAAGTTAATATGTGTGAGCATAAAGATGAACTAACTTAGTTAAAAACCAAAATTTTAAAGTTGAAAAATTACTAAAAAGTTTGCTCTGGATCACAAATCACTATACCATAACAATGAGACAAAGAAAAACATAACCCACTTATAATAGAGGGATAAAGGGACTCGTGTCACCTACTCCAAACCTAAAGACATAATAATGAAAAAGAACATAAGGATGAAAAAAAAATACACTTGTCATAATTGTCAAGCAAACCATAACCCACTTATAATAGAGGGATAAAGGGATAAGGAGCCCACTATTGCATTTGAGAGATTGAGCATTTATAATTCCTTAGGATGAGGCAGTTTATTGCTTGTTAAGGTTGGAACAATACAAGGCTCCTTTATGTGTGGAACATCAAGTGCTCTAGGAATTAGGTGATGACTATGGGGTAAAGCTCATACTAGGATTTTTCCCACACACTAAGTTTTGTCCCAACCATTTTTTCATTTTTTGTTTTTCCTTTATCGTGGCTTTCTTTTCTTTCATCATTCATTTATATGCATGAAACTCTAGTGAAATTTTCTTTGGCCCAAACACAAGGATGGGGATGAGTGTGTCAATCTCCATGATCAAAGATTACTTTCCCAAAGAATGGACATGGAATAGAGGGAATGATGGAAAGTGGCAAGTATGGAATATCATGGCCATCCTACTTCAATTAGAGCCTCAATAGTATTATCCTTATTATAATACTAAGACCTTAGAGGAGGTCACATTGGACTAGGATCAAAGACTAACCTCCCAAGTAAAGTGAGGGAACAAGAATACAATGAAGATCGGTAAATAATTTAGATCACCCTTTGATTCATATTAGTATCCCACAAATTAATAAGCAAAATCATAACTACAAAATGGTAAAATTCCCTCCTAATGAATGAACATCTTCCTTCAAGAAGAAATGACATATGGGAGAGAGATATCTAACTAGAGCATATATTTCGAGGGTCCATGGCATCATGTCAAGAGGAACTACAATGGAACATCACATAAAGGAGAAACTACAAATTATGATGATTTTCAACCTATGGGTAAACATAACATCGAAGGGAGGAGGAATTCTGACAATGAGGATGAAAGTTCAATGGGAAATTCTCTTCCTGAAAATCCTTCTTTGTTATTTCCACAAGAAAGTTTTCTTGAAGAAGGACATGAAGATGAAGGAATAAAAAGGATGATTTAGAGCATGGTTTTGTATCTTCAGAGGATAAATCTAAACTGCCTGATGAATCAACATTGGACTCAGTTAAATCTAGTAATATCAAGGAGATTTCCAACAATTCTATTGTCTTGCATGGATCTACACTAATTGGGGTAGATGAGAGGATTATCTTGATATATGTATATGTATGATATATGTATATGTATTGACGTTATATGTATGGAACCTATTGATAAATTTCTTCCATGTGCACGTTGTTGATACTTTGTTATGTCTGCAATGCCTTCTAATTTGGCAGAGTCTTTCTGTTATTATTTATATCTTTTTTTGTTCAACAAAATTTTTGGATGTAGTATTTAGGATTTCTTTTTTGTATGTGTACTTGCTAATCTAAGTACTTTTATGTTTTTGTGCTTAGAATTTTGGTTAAAACTTTGCAATTTTTTGCTAGTCTTCCTAGATTGTAATTCTTCTAAATCTATGAAGAGTGGAAAAATGCTAAACATAAGCCATTCAATTGTTGTGACAAGATATTAAAGGCTTGTGATAATTCTAGTTACTTTTATTTTGTATGACTAGATTGAATAGTTTGTAAATTATTATATATCAGCTTGTTGTTTGAGTCATGTTACATCGGTGTGAAATTGAGGTAGCTCCATTGAGTTATTTTTATAAAGTTAAAAATAGGGACTGCATGATTATATATACTACAAATATTACGCCATTATGTGTCGAGCATTTTTTTAAATCAATGCCTATAAGAGAATAATTTTAGGATAGGGAGTAAGCATGCCAAAATACTAAAAACAAAGCAACTAAAATATGAAATGATATGAGTAAATATAGCCACCATGTTAGTGAAATAGCAGCTAGACTATATTTCAAAATAAGATATGATTAGCTCTAAATAATATGAAATTAAAATCTTAACTAGATTATGAAAGTGAATGTAATGAATCCAGCTATCATAATATTAAAAACTAGTTAAAGATTATAAAAGAAATGACAAAAAATGATCTACTAAAAACTAGTTACATTATAAAAGAAATGGTTGAAAGGAAACATGATAGAAAGGGTAACATAGCGATATCTGCACCCACCTAATCACAACTGCTAAACCTAATCACGGCTACTGATAATGATGGAAGCTAGCCCTTGTTTCAGTACTTAAAACACTTAGTAGATTGGACAATGTTAAAAGGTTTACAAAAACAATAAAGAAGTTATTTTGACCCATGTCCTGTCCTTAAACTCAGAAAAAAGAGGCCCTTCAAAGTAGAAATTTCCCAACTACTGAAAACAAAGCAACTAAAATATGAAATGAGATGAGTAAATATAGCTACCATGTTAGTGAAATAGCAGCTAGACTATATTTCAAAATAATATATGATTAGCTCTAAATAATATGAAATTAGAATCTTAATTAGATTATGAAAGTGAATGTAGTGAATCCAACTATCATAATATTAAAAACTATTTATATTATAAAAGAAATGACAGAAAATGATACTAAAAACTAGTTACTTTATAAAAGAAATGGTTCAAAGGAAACATGATCGAAAGGGTAACATAGTGATATCTGCACCTACCTAATCACAGCTACTGAACCTAATCACAGCTACTGATCATGATGGAAGCTAGCCCTTGTTTCAGTACTTAAAACAGTTAGCATATTAGACAATGTTAAAAGGTTTACAAAAATAGTAAAGAGGTTATTTTGACCCATGTCCTGCCCTTAAACTCAGAAAAAAGAGGCCGTTCAAAGAAGAAATTTCCCTTGAAGAATGCTAGAAGAATATCATTTTTTTATGATCATGACTAGGCATTAGATTATATTAAAACTATACTAAAGGCAACTGAGGAGAAGTACAGTTTACCATTCCTGCCAGAAAACAAACTTTGTTTCCATCATATCAAATACTAGTATAGAATATTTTCCCAATAAAGTGCTCAGAATATGAATTTTAATTGGATATTTTGTGAGCCTTTTGTTCCCGTGTTTCATGGAATTTGGGGCTATAAATATGTAATTTAGTCATGATGATGTACTATGTCTAGTTGAAGTCCAATGTTGGGTTTATGATGTAAACATATGGATGGCTATTTGATTACATCTGGAGGTATTTATCATGCATGCATTATTCACCTTCACAAAAAATAACAAAAATTCCATAGAATGATGTATTAATTTGGGTAATTTTGTAGTGCATATGATATTTACCACAGTTAAATATTTAAATCTTGACATTCACATGATACATCTAACATCACTCCTACAACTGAAGCAACATGCAGCATTACAAATACATAACTACTAACACAGATAAAGAGCATGCCGAATATGTTGAATAAAAAGCAGAACAAATATATAACTACTAACATAGATAAAGAGTTGGTCAGATTGAAAAGGGTGGGAAGTGTTTATGGAATTTCGTAATGCTGGTGCTACCTTGGGAATATAGGGTAGTAGATTGCTCATTGAGATTGAATGGAAAGGCAAAGATCTGGGTCATTGCTAGAAGGACCGAATTGAGGAATGACATGCTAGGAATGAATGAAAAATCGAGATGCTCTAGTTACGTAACAGAGGGGAGAGAAGGGCTCATATGGAAGTGAAAGGAAGGCACAAATCAAAGGCATCGATAGAAAATATTGGCTTGAGGAATAACGTTATGCGGGTGAACGATGATTGGGAATGGCATTGGTGGTCATTGAGAACAAAGAATGGTGGATCTGTGGCACGTAGCCACTTTATGTTATTGGTACAGTTAGTAGAAACAATGTCGTGTGAGTGATCTTTATGGATTGCAGTTCATAAATCTTGGTTGAGAAGCAACCTCTATGGTTGGAATTTCATGGCCTTTTGCGCTTCACTGCGTGCTCCCATGTTCCAGGTTAAACCTTGCTTTTCGTACCTCATTCTTGGCTTGGTACATCTAAGTTTGTACTAGAGCCTCTAGTTGGACCTGTAAATGAAGGTGGGTGATTTAATACGTGTCTTATATACACAAATATGACTGCCCAGACATGTCATCGCAAGGTAAATGAATGAACCTACAAGACAAAAAAAAAGGCAAGGTAAGGACAAACAAAGGCAAGGACCACAGGCATACCAGGAACTACAGGCGGGGCTAGGGAAAGTAACTACTATCGGGTAGGAACTAAAGTAGCTAGGAGAAGGAATGAAAAGAACTAACTAAGGAATGGGAATTACCGGAAATATCACAGCCGTAGCACAACTATTGTAACAAATCTAATCGCTCATGCTGATTCATCAATGGAATAGGCAGTTGGTTCATCCATAGCGATGGAAGTGCATTTAGTGGTCGCGACTAAAGTGATAGCAAAAAAGGCTCGGCTTTGATTACCTTCATTGAATAATCTATGACACATTCTCGATCTTGTGGGCTTATTTGCTTAGTCAGCCTAAGGACTGGTGACTTTTCTTTTACTTTATATCTCGCTAGCAGGAAGTCCTTTCATAGCTGGAGTAATTAGATTGGAAGGAATATGAATCGTCTAAAATAACAGGTCTAACCCTTTCAGGTCATTAATAACGGTTGGTTGTCTCTTATCAGCTTGTCTCTTGTCTCTTATTGGTATTGGTAAGGAAGCCTATATAAAGCCTATTCCCTATATTGTCTTTCTAGCCTAGCTTTCCTACTGAAGTGGAGCAACTTATAAATTGAATCTTTCTAATTAGAGAAGAGCCAAAACACAGTTCATCAAAAGCAGTGAACCGAAGAACATGTTACCAACAGTCCGTTTACCAATAGTCCCATGTGACCAACACTTAGCACATTATGTTGACTCAGTTTCACCCGGCATCCCAAGCGATTTCATCCATCAAAACACCTAATGAGATATCGATGTTGACAAAGTTTCCCGAATATGTTGAATAAAGAGCAGAAAAAATACCTGGTATTGAAGTCGCTTGAAGTCGCTGCAGACCAACAACGCAAACGGAAGCAACAGACCAACAGTGCGGATGGAAGCAACAGACCAATAGTGCGGATGTAAGCAATAGCACAGACAAAAACACACGAACAAATAGACCAGCAACAACACAGAGAAAAAAACCCACCTACTATTCACCTTCACAAAAAATAACAAAAATTCTATAGAATGATGTATTAATTTTGGTAATTTTGTAGTGCATATGATATTTACCACAGTTAAATATTTAAATCTTGACATTCACATGATACATCTAACATCACTCCTACAGCTAAAGCAACATGCAGCACTACAAATACATAACTACTAACACAGATAAAGAGCATGCCGAATATGTTGAATAAAGAGCAGAACAAATACCTGCTATTGAAATCGCTTGAAGTTGCCACAGACCAACAGTGCGGACGGAAGCAGCAGACCAACAACGAGGACGTAAGCAGCAACATAGAAAATAACGCACGAAAAAATAGAGCAGTAGCAGGACATACAAAAAAACCTGCAAACAAACAGATCGGTAAACAAATAAACTTCGCGGGCGATTTATTTATAGCAACTAGTGCAGCCGAACTATTTTAAGAGTAAAAGTTCGGCTGAACTAAAAGTTCGGCCGAACTTTTGTTTCTAGTTTTCCCATCTCTGGAAAAAATTCTATTTGCCCATGCCGTCAGTGTGCCGTCAATCTAAACGGAAGCACGAGTTTGGCCGAAATTTTTGAGAAAGTTCGGCCGAACTATTAAATAGTTCAGCCGAACTTTATAAAATGTTCAGCCGGACTATTGTCGAAAAACAATTTCTGCCCCCAATTCTCACAAAAGTGTAACCCATCTTCACATATTAACCCATAATCGACAACCTTTCCCTAGAAAACACTTCATTTGCATGGTTGAAATGAAGCACAAAGGCACCTTCCTCTTAATACCTTGGATTTGGATCAACTTTCCTTGATCATTTATGCAAAGAATTATTTTTGAATAAAAATCCACTGAAGCTTGATGAGCTTCCGACCAATCCATCCCAATGATGAGGTCATAAGTTCTTAGGTCAGTGAAATATACTTTTAACTTAGTCAAACAAATCGCTAAGTCAACCACACATTCCTCAATATTTGACTCTACTGACTGTTGTTCCCTTGAAGTTATCTTTTCTTGTCTAAATCATTTTATTTGCATGCTTCTAGCCCACATTCATCTAATTCATATCAAGAAACAAAACTATTAGTTGCACTAGAATAATATAACATTTTTAGTTTTATGTTGTTAATTGTACTTATTGACTCCACTACAATGTACTGATGCTCTACTTGGCTGTTATTCAATGCTGCATGGATTCTATTATTTTATTTAGCATTTAATGATGAAAATTTTCCTTCCTATGCATAGTACTCGATGAATCCTCTAGGAAATCATGCTAGAAAAGAGGTCCTCCACATCTCCAATAATTAACATATGGTGCACCCCTTGTGCTATTTTGTGACTTTCTTAAAAAGGAGCTCCTCACTCTCGTGCTTATTTCTTTGCTAAAAGTTCCTTGAGAGTTCCATTATCTATCATTAGGTCTTGATAAGGTTGTATATATGGAATTAATTTCCATTGGAGTCCTTGCTCCTAATCCTCTTGGAGTAAACCTCCCAACATAAAGAGGTGGTCTTGAAATTCCTCCTCTGAAGAAGTTTTGGGGTGTCTTTCCTAAACATCTAGGCCATGGGGGTCTAGTTTGCCTGATGCCCTTTTTGATTCTTACATTATGCTCTACATAATGGACACATTCAACTACCTCGACAACTGATGATAGCCTCATCATTCATACTATAGCCATGATTCATGGGTTTAGTCCATGCATGAAATGCTTAGCTTGGAAGTCATTAGTATCTAGATAGCGAACATATTTTACGAGTTCCATAAATATGATATCATATTCCTCCACTATTTTTTTCCCTTGGAATAACATGTGAAAAAATCTTTCCTTCTACTCTTGAAAATAGGGTCGCAAGTACTTTTGTGTGAAATATTTCCTCAAACAACTCCCATGGCACATTTCTTGCTGCCAAATGCAGTTGTTTTTCTATATTTATCCATCAAATTAAAGCACTTCCTCTTAGATGGAATATAACGATATCTGTTTTTAAGGTAGAGGCATATTCCTTTAGCGCAAAACACACTGTCATACCTTCCAACCATACTTTAGCACGTTCTATGACTCACCCACTCAAAAAATCTTGGAGCTTAATATTTTGAAACTTCTTAGAGATATCCTCATCAGGCTGTCTATGATTTGATCCATTATATCCTTCTGGGTTTCTTTCCTCAAAATGAGATTGTTCTTCCTTGGTACTAGCTATTAGTGGTCCTTTTAGTGTTTCCATGATTTATTTGAGTTAGCATATTATAATGGCCAATTCAAGTGCCAAAGCGGTTGGTGTTGGAAAAAACACTAGTGGTGGCCATGACAGTGCTGATGGCCACGATAGTATTGTTTTTTATTGGCCTCGATGTCGACATTTCTCTACCATTGTATCTTTGTTATAATTACATAAAATTATTATGAGTACCTGATGTGCAAAATTAGTTAAGAAAATATTAATCATAAACACAAGTTGGTATGTGGGTATTGGTTTCCTATTATTATTACTTGCAAACATGTGTTATGGATACTGAGTTCATGAAGGTTGATATCGCCACCTCCTTGTCCTAATTTGGAGGGTACACTATCTCTACCCTATTGAGCTAGAGAGCGTCTCTCGACACAATGATTTTCATATAAAAATATTTGATATCATTTTTTGGGATTAAACTATGTTAAATAAGCCATTGAACTATGACCATTTCCATGAGAAGTAGTCATAACTGATTAATTTCTCATGATTTTTGAACAATCCACTTAGCATTCATTGCATCGAGTGATGCTCACAGTGGTGAAGAAGTGGGATTGAAACTAGTGAAATGAATCAGATAGCCTAAATCATCACTTCTGGGATTGCACTCAGTAACGAGGACTTCCTGTAAGGTCACCCATCCCAGTTCACCTCTGGCTCAAGCATGCTTAACTTTGGAGTGATGATTGACGCTATGTTATTCATTTCACCAGTTTCAATCCCACTTCTTCACCCCTGTGAGCATCACCTGATGCAATGAGTGCAAAGTGGACTATTCAAAAATCATGAGAAATTAGTAAGTTATAACTACCTCTCATGGAAATGGTCATAATTGAATGATTTACTTAACATAGTTGAATCCCAAAAAATGATATCTAATATAATGAACTATGAAAACCCCTTAATACATAAATAAAAATATTCATCATGATGAATTCACAAAAAAATATAATAATTACATAATTTTAATTATAAAATCACCAAAATTTTATTTATTGAATTTAGAATTTGTGATATAACAAAATATATAATTCATTCAATTTGAAAAACTGGGTAACACATTCTTTTATTTTATATATTTCTAAATTATAAAATAATTTCAAAAATAAAAAAATAATATAACTATTATTATTTTTAATTAATAAATACTATATTCACAATAAATCAATCCAAAACATGCTTCAAACTTTTAAATTGTTAAATATAAACTAAAACCTCAAACACGTTATGCTACTATATATGATCAATGGTTATTGGAATATTATAGTAAATAAGCATCACTCCTCGTTTCTTGTTCAACCATCGACACCTTTCCATATTCACAATTGAACATTAATAAACATGTTGTGTATATCCATTCCACGTATGCTTCCACGTTGTGTATATCAACTTCGTGATAAAATGTTTATGCTAGGTTATATGGTGCCATCATACTAGTAACATAATATATATATATATATATATATATATATATATATATATAATGATGATTCACCATTACTTGATCTATCACACATAACAATATGGTATTTATTTTATTATTAAAAACCCATATCTACGTTGTTATGGGTTTAGGAACGATATGTTATTTTTTTTTTAATAGTATATATATATATATATATATATATATATATAATTGATGATTTAAATTATTTTAGAATTGATAAAAATTTCAAAATATAGTTTCCTAATATGTTTTATGACAAATTTTTCATTTAAATGAAATAATTTTTAACATAATGTCAAGAAATTTTAATATAATTTAAATGACTTTTAATATAATATAGAAATTATGATGTATATTTGTAATTCATGAAGCTTTTATCAAAATCGCAAGACACAAACTTATTCTACTATTCTGTGGAAATCAATTCACAATTTAGAAAAATAATTTCAGATATGCAATAAGAAATAACATACATGCATGCAATAATTTTCCAGGGAAAGTAGTTTTCTAATAACTCCAATGTCTGCTTGCATTAATCTGATGAATAGATATGTATTGCGATTTCTTTTCTCAATTGAGCACAACATGCAAGTGAATAGCCTATCTCTTTCCTCACTGAGAAGCTCTAACCTAGACTTAGTCAATTTCCGCCTCAGCTTGAGCCCCTATTTCCTTACACAAATATTGAGGAGTTAGGCCCCTATTATTTAAGAAATTCCTCCAAAATGGTTGCACAATTCCCAGTTTGACCATCTAACTGCATGCAACACCTGTACACTCAAGACTAGTATACAATAACCTATCCCTTTGCTCACTAAGAAGCTATGACCTAGACTTTGTGAATTTTCGCCTCAGATTGAGCCCCTATTTCCTTACACAAATATTGAGGGATTAGGCCCCTATTATTTAGAAAATTCCTCCAAAATGGTTGTGCAGTTCAAAAGGTTGATCATCTAACTACACACAACACATATACACCCAAGACTAGTATACAACTGATGTTACATTGCCTTGGAATATCCGCCACAACTAGGGAACTCGAATTCACTGCTTGCACTAGATATTTTGGGTCGACTGATCAGTTAACTAGATGATTAGTAAGTTTGACTGAAGCCCCACTACACAACTAACCTTCCACTAGTTCCTCCAATAGTTAGAACTAGTTTAACTGAAAACAACTTGAGATAAATGACTTTGATTGCTACAAATTAGTGATCACACATGCTTAACTAAACTCTAACTCCTCCAACTTGAATTTACTAAATAAACTAGGTGACATAAGCCATGTTACAAGTCATTTACTAAATAAACTAGGTGACTCCTCCTCCAAATTGTTTACTAATGTGGAAATTCAAATTTTCTCAATTTAATCAAGGAAAGATCAAATTGATAATTTATTGTTGCATTTTTCAACACTCCCTCTTATCAAGAAAAGGATTATCAACCACCCCGATCCTACACCTATGGAACTCAAACTTCCCTTTTGACAAGGCCTTTGTCAAAATGTCACCATCTTGTTCCTCTATCGGAATGTATTGTAGAAACATTATCCACCTTTACACCCAATCCCATAAATGGTGATACCATATATCTATATTCTTGGATCATTCATGAAATAAAAGATTCGCAAAGAGCTTGATGCAACTCTGATTATCACAATAGATTACATTTGGATCCATCATCTGAAAAAAAAGTCCCACAAGTATCTTTATCATCCATATCGTCTCACATGCTACTTGAATTGGAACCACGTATTATGCTTCTACCGAGCTAAGCACCACAGATATTGCTTCTTACTATACCAGGAAGCCGTTGTGGAGCCCACACTAAAAATTCCACCTGAGGTACTCTTTTCGTTTGATGGACTCCCCACCCAATATGCATCTGTGAAGCCACACAAATTCACTCTCTATGTTCGTTTGTACCATATTCCAAAATTGGTAGTTCCTCTAAGGTAACGTAGAACATGCTTATTTTCCTTCCAAAACAATTTGGTCAGCCTAACCATAACTTGGCTCAGTTTGTTGACTTAATAGCACATATTTGGTTGCGTGTTCATAAGATACATCAGTGAACCCACTAGATGATGATAAATGGTAACATCCACTTCTTCACCTGAAGTGGCATCCTCCTTCCTCTAGTTGGTCGCTAAAGGTGTCTCCATGGGTTTGCAACTCTCCATGCAGAACCTCTATAGTATCTCATTTACATACTTTCCTTGAGAGACAGATAGTTCCCCATTGCATTACCATAATTCTAGCCCGAGGAAGTAGTACATGAGACCCTTGTACTTCATTTCAAACTCCCTTGCAAGGTCCTCCTTGCAATATCTAATTAGCTCCTCATCACAAGTTAGAATCAAATCATCAACATATAAGAAAATAATAAGTAATTTACCTTCTACCAAGATATGATATAAGTTTATATCTGCCTTAGTTTTGGTGAAGCCTAAACTGGTGATATAACTATTGATCCTGGTTTACCAAGCACATGGTGCTTATTTGAGGCCATACAACACTTGCTTGAGTCTTCACACGTGAGACTCCCGATCAAATGTATCAAAACCTTCTAGTTGCTAAATGTACACCAACTCATCAATAAATCAATTGAGAAATGTTATTTTTACATCCATCTGGTGGATCTTCCACCCCATCTGCTTAGCTAGAGTGAAAATTGATCTAATGGATGAGTACCTTGCTACAGGAGAAAAGGTCTCCTCATAGTCAATTCCCTCAACTTGGGAGTACCCCTTGACCAAAAATCTAACTTTATACATCTCTATGCTTCTGTATGCTGCTTGCTTAACCTTGAAAATCCATATTGAACCCACAGCTAATTTATTTGCTTCTCTTGGGACCACTTCCAAAACAATATTCTTGACAATGGATTTGTACTCTTCCAACATTGCATCAAACCATAAAGGTTACTCTACTGCTTGCTTGAAAGAGGATGCCTCAGTCTATACAAGTTTAGTCATTAGAGCCATGTATCTAGTGTACTGATCATGTGACCTTCTTTGCCTGGGAAAATTTGAAGGAGCTCCCACATTCTCCCTCGCATCTTGCACAAGTATATCAACTTCTCTGGTTATTTTTATTACTTCTATGGATGGTTCTTCTTGATTTTATGTCTCCACTCTCTACTCATCAATTGTGGATACTCCAAAACTTCCTGAGGCTTGTCTTTTGGAGCTAAAATATCCTCTTCTAGCGGGATTTTAATATCCCTCTCAAGAGAGAGCCACATCACTTTCTCCTCATCAAATTCTACATCCCTTTGCACAACTGTCATTATGAGGGATGGAAATTACACATGGTAGTTGTGAGGAGTTTCCGTGTAACCAAAAAATACCCCCAATTCTACTATTGTCTCAAGTTTCTTCCTTGATTATTTGGAGACATGGAAATATACATAGGCTCCAAAATCCTGAAGTACGAAAAATCTAGCCTTTTCCTTGAGAAATCATCATATAGTGTAATCTTTCCCAAAATCTAATACAAATAGACTTTTTTGTTGCATACCTTAGCAAACAAATGCAGAGGTTGGAATTGGTCATGCAACATGTCCCACAATGCTATGATTATTTCTCTCAACCACCCCATTCTACCATGGGTTGTGTGGTGCTGTCAAATCTCTTCAAATTTCTTCATTCGTACATTAATTTTTGAATTTATTTGAAAGATAATCACATCCATTATCACTCCCGAGAGCCTTCACATTCTTGTTAGTTTCTTTGCCAATTAGTGCCTTGAATTCTAAAAAGTTGGAGTATATATCATCCTTCTTCTGCATGAAGAAGATCCAACACTTCTTTGAGAAGGCATCAATAAAAATTAAAAAATATTTGTGTCTGGTAGTGGAGGTTGTCGAGAAAACTTCATATACATCAGAGTGGATCCTTTCCAAGACTGATTTTGCTTTATTGTCTTGATCATGTAATGTGGCATTAGGGTAATTTTGAGGTATTAAATGAGCCTCCTAAGGATATTATAGAATAATATTGGAAATAATAAAATAATATTAGATTACATCATCAAATTTTAGAGGGGAAAAGGAAAAAACTATTTTTTCAACTCATATTTTCAACTTATCTCCTTATGGGTTTACTCAAATTTCAAGAAGCAACACTTGTTGGAAGCATAATTTGATTCGTCATCCAAGGAGTAAAAATGTCACATACTTTCGATAGACCATTATACACGATAAAATGTTAATTTATATCCTTTTGAAGGTTAGATGAGTTGTGGGCATAACTCATTCTCTTTCAGGTTTTAAATGGATGCTAATATTGTAGTTTTAGCATGATTTACAACCAGTATATGAGATTGTATTATCTGTATAGTTTTTCTTGTTTTATTAATCCTTGCTTCTTCATGAATGTTTTATTCTTGTCTGCACAAAAATCATAATTTATTCTCATATATTATATTTTTAGATACTCCACTCTATGAAGCCATCAAAATAACATATTAAAAATCACCATAGTTACATCTAGTCAGAAAAATATAACCCTATCCAAGAAAAACATGAAGAAGTATGTGGGATTCAATATTTGCATCCTTCTTGTTGATTCATCACCTCAATGCCTTGTCTAGCTTCATGTCCTTAGCTATTGACTTCATGAAATATTTTTTGTCTTCCTAATGTTACAAATGAATGGTTTTGAGATTCTACCTATCAAATCTTCATGTTGTACAATGGAATGTGCAACTAAGTTAGGACTCATCCTCCATCCTCTCTGACATGGATTAATATTATGCCTTCTAGGTTATTCCCAGATTTCTAAAATGTAGATAAGATGAGGAAATGATGCAGGGTTTTGTTGTATTCCTAGAAATCTTATTCAAAACCTAATGAATCATGAGGAGCACATGGAGTACATGCAATTCATCTCGGTTTCTTCTTATGTCTACATTTTTAAAAAGTACCACATGCATATATGCTAATAACATGAATTTATAAGATGAAGCAATAGCCAGTAAATCAATTTTTTTATATGGTTTTACAAAATACTCACAAATATTAGCAGTGTTTGTGTATAAAACCTTTGAACAAGGTCCCATTCTTTTCACTTTCAGTATTCAATGGTTCTAAAATTGAGTGACTGCGTAAAATTATTTAAAAAGGAATATAAGTAGATATTTGTATATCCAATTTCATTGCCTCCATTTTTTTTTTCTTTTCCTTATTTACCCTCCATTTTAAATATGAGATTTCCCTGAAAGCTAAATTTGTTTTAGTATGAGGATGTTCCTTCTTGAATAGATTTACAATTTCTCTCTCATTGTCCATAATAATAGAATCATTCACCATTGGATGCTTCACCTAGAAGTATAAATATCCATTAATAATTCTTCATGATTCTATATTACTTCTTGAATATTTTGTAGTATAGGGATCCAATAATGATCCTTCTTCACTCACTCAAAAAATTAGGTTTCAACAAAAATATTTAGTGCTACACTTTTATGTAGGGAAGTTCAATCTTATTTTAATTCTAGAAACTAGAAGTCACTTTGGAATCAAATAAAAAAAATTTGTTCTTAAGTTTACAATTGCATATTGTCTCTATTTTTTTTGGTGGGTGAATTGACTCTCTTTGGTACAATAAAAGATGTCTCTATAGTTTCATGCACCCAACATTCTCTACCATAGGTGGAATCAATTGACATCAACATAAAATTATATGTAAATTTCAACTCCTTGAAAAAAACCAATCTCTTGTCAGGTCATTTTTAATTGGAACATATTGCATATGGTCCGCTTAATCCTAAGGATTCTATTGATTCTTCTTACAGATTCATATGGACCCCTTATTCTTGGAATACTCCTCATTTGGGCTTCTATTGTTTATGAGTCCATGTTAGTTGTAAGAAGATTGATTCTAAGGAATGGTGTCTTGAAACAAATGGCATCCATAGTTCACCAGAATGGTGATGGACAATGGCACTATACTGGGATTTATCTCTAGAATTTCCTATTGGATGGACTCCCTAAATTTTAATATTTTCATACTATTATTTGAAGTTTTGTGTTGTTTTCTAGAAATTTTTTACTATTTGACTCTAAGGTTATTATGATGTTTTACCTTAGCTCAAAATCTTCTTGCTGGAGCATGGGTAGTGAAATAATTAAATTTTTTGTTAATAAAAACTCCTAAATGTATAGAAAAATGAAGTTTTGGAAGTGTAAATTAACTATTTATGGGTTTAATAGAATCAATTTTAATTTGACTATATGTTTGTTTGTTTTAATTCCAATTGCATATTAATGGCCCATAAGGTCCGAAAGTGTTTGAACCTAAACACTCTATATCATGTGTAAGACCTATACTAAAATTTACTTTATATTATGCATTTTCTCTCACAATCAAGTAAAATTATATGTTCAGTTCTACATATACCATTTGTAGGGAGTTGTTTGTTATCCAACTTCTACCATACAAAATAAGATTTTCACATGACATTTAAATTAATGGTAAATAAACGTTCCCTCATAACTGGTTTCTCTTGGTTGATGTCGACCTAAAATTATGTTGATCCCTGGCTAAATTGTTTATCCAAGTTTACAACTCCCACTTACTTCCAAAATGAATTATTCCACCCAACTGATTTTGGAAAAGTATTTTTAGCTCCTAGACCCAGAAGACTTCAAGATTGAAGTCTTCTAGCTCCCATTCCCAAAAATCCAAGAAAAATGCCCAAATTAAGTAGGTTAAATAGTCAATATCTTGAGCCCAAGGGTTGTCCCCCAAATCTCCCACAACTCATAGTGTCTGTCTCCCAAAATTAGCAAATTGCACCTCCCCTTTGGTCCAAATTTCCATGCCCCCAAAATGATCTTTGCCTCCCTATTTTAGATTTTGTTTTACAGGAAGGTTTCTTCCCTCTAAATAAACCCCACCCTCATTTTTGTGAAGATAAATCCCCTCTGCGGACAGAGGCGATCTTTCTAGCCCTAGAGTGGGTCTAGCAACTTGAGATACTTTCTAATGAAAATATTTCTTAGCTAATAATAAAAATGTGACAAGAAATCAGATAGATGTACATTTTCCTGATGTTATGTTCGAACTCGTTGATGATGACCTTGATCCACGATCATTTTAGGATCTGTCATTACTACTGGTGGCACCCGAATACTTGTGGATGATCAAGAGGAAACAAAATATGTAATCCAATACATAATAATGATTAAAAATTATCTATCTAGCAGATCAACGAGTACTAGAATATTTGCACAAATGATTAGAAAAAAATAGAAAGAAAAAATTAGATGTTTTATTATTGAATATAAAAGAGAGAGCTTACAACCCAGGCCTTGATATTGGAGGCCTCCCTTTGGTGAAAATCCAGGTCCTTCACTGAATCTCTAAAGCATTCCTTCTCCTGAATAGCTTAGGCATTATCGTGGTGCAAGAATGTAAAGGGAACGAGAGTTCAGACCAACCCAACAACGATCAACCAGTAGTGGAAGAATGGGGAATGTGAAGGGAGAAGAGGTTGGGAGCCCATGAAAGGAGGAAGGTCCATTTTCTAATGGATAAACACCCATGGATGAGATGAAATCTCTAAAATTAGAGAGCTCGAATATATCACTATTGTTTAACAACCAACTCGTCGTCGTAGAAATTCTAGAGGTTGAAGCTTCTCCTCCATTTGAGGAAACACTTCCAAAAATGGATTAGTCCGGTTTTCCAAGAAATAAGGGCGGTAACAATGCTAAGCCAATACTGTCAACCTGACATCAATGTTGGAAGGAAACTAGAAAATGCACTGACCCAGAAAACTAGGGTTTTGACCACGTTCTTTCAATAATCTTCAAAGGATTTTTTCTTTGAGTCTTCAGGGGATGTCTTTACATATTCTTCCATGGTGAAAAAATTGCACAGGGTCTGTCATAGGGCACTTCAGGATTAGGGACTGTTGGGCCATGAAAAAGGTACGTTTTACCTTCATAATTTTCTCATTTTATTACTAACTTTCATATGTTTACCTTCACTTTGGAAATAAATCTTGAAGAATCAATTGTAAAAGAAGGGTAAAATTAATTATCAACAAACTATGTGATTATTGAAATAAAAAATAACTTTTGTTGTTTTTATGTGCAGGAAATCTGAACCAGATGACTGCTGTTCAAACAACTGAACAAAAAATACCAAGAAAAGGAGAAGATCATATCTAGTTCATGCGAACCAACGAAAGATGAGTAGAATCACACCTATTTTACAATGCAATCTTATAGACAACTGCGAAATCCTCAGGATCTCTTGATCGTGAGGATTCACTATTATCTATTTTGTTTTTCCATAGGTTATAAAATACCAATAGGTGAAATAGAACGGGAGAGTTTTTACCCGTATGTCGTAATTTTACATTATTAACATTTATTCAAGACAAATTTTTTGCACTCAGTGATGTTGTACCTTTAAAATTGAACTTAATGAAAAATATAGCGGTTCCTTGTAATCGTGTTCAAAATATCTTCTGGAAGCGAATTCTGGAGGCTCTGGTCCTGGTCACTAGGAGCTCTACTGATTTTCTGTATTCTATTCTTATTTTCTCCTTTATGCAATTAATCATTTCTGTATTTAATAGAATCACAGTTAATTCAATTACCATTAAAATTGAGTGATTTTTTTTTTCATTGGTTTGAAGTGTTAGTTGCTTTTACTTTTCAGGATGAGCGTTATTCTTTCATTTACCAGATCTTTTCAAGAATTTGTGAATGATTGCTATTCATTAGAAGGGATGTTATTTGGTTAATCAATTATTGTGAATTTCAATTATAAATCATGAATAAGTTACTTGTTTTTCAATTGCTGCATTATTCCCTTTGTTATTAAATAGACTGCCATTAACATTAGTTAATGATTCTGGTTAAGTGTGAATTTTTTAGTTCTCGCATTTCAGTTTTCTTTTTACATAGAGTTAATCATAATTAAGTTATGTTGATTGATTGAAATGATTTCAAAGTTTCTATCAGAATTTTCTTGATTGAACTTTGAGAATTATATACTACTTCTTGCAACGATTTGGAATTTTTAACCTCTGATTTCACTTGCAGAAAATTTGCTAAACACTTTGGAAATAAATATAGTTACCCTGGGTTGATAATAAATGTAGGTATTAAGATTAATTTTAAATATTCGTCTTAATGCACCAACATTTTGGTGGTTTTGTCGGGGAGAGTGTTTAAAAGTGATGTATTTTCATTTTCTTTTTGCTATAAAAGAATTGGGTATTGAAAATGGGAGGTAAGAACCTGCGTACCAACAAGTAAAACGCTTGCCCATCATCCCACTTCTCAGCAAATACATAGAGGTTAAATAGGAATAGGTTTTTTTTATGAATGACTAGGAAGAAAAATATAGAAATATATCTGAACCTGCCATCCAAATCCACAAAATCCAAAGGATTGGTGACCCTTGGGAGAAAAATATTCATAGAAGAAATCATAATAAAACCTGAATCTCAGGCATTTGTAAGACCCAGGATAATTTTTGAAAAAATTCCTACTATTATCCCTCAGGAAGAAGACCCACCATATACAGCTCATGCCAAGATTCATAGTGAAACCGAAGGGTCTGAACAAATATTTCAGGTCACAGAACATTTGATTCCTGGATCTTCACAAGAGGGAAATTATTGCATCTTGCAAGAAGGAGAGGGAGAAACCAATAGTGATGTAAAAACAAACCTAAAATCTTCAGAGCCTGGATCTCCTGAAATATTGGTTGAAGTAAAGACATCTGATATCACAGATCGCTGTAGTGTTGTGAGACCTTTTCCAAATTTTCCTTCTAGTCCAGTCTGAATAAATTTCCCAGACCAGGAAATTCCTGAAGGTTATTGGCACATATTTGAATAGATGGCACACAATCATCCCTAGGGACAAACATCGACGTTGGAATACCCTATTGTTGACCTAGTTGCTAATGCCCCCATGAAAGATATTCCGTTGCAGAATATCCCTACTTTCCATGGATTAAATTTGGAAGATGTAGATGCTTTCTTGTTTTAGTTTGACGTTTTATGTAGGGGATATGATTACACCACCGACCCTCAGAAACTAAGATTTTTTAATTCTACATTAAAGGGAGCAAATTTACGCTAGTTTATGGGGCTCAGTGGAGGGATTATTAACTCTTGGGATCAAATGAAAAACTCCTTCCTTACTAAATATCAATATTACTGCAGGACTAGAGAATTAAAAGATGAAATCTTCAACATTACTACAAAAGATAACGAAACACTAGAATAATATGTTGAACGTTTTCAGTATAATATAAAAATGTCTCCTTATGCTGCATTATCTAAAGATGTTTTAAAAGTAGCTATGATAAAAGGAATGAAAGATGGATGGATATAAACACTAAATCAAATGGGAAAAGGATATATCTATTAAGAAAGTTATGACGATATTATTTCGTTGTTTATGAGGTGCTCTCGAGGCAGCGCACACATCAGGCCAGCCAGACGAGATTCGACTTCCATGAATAACAAAAATTTAGGTGGTAGTGTAACCCGAACATAAATCAACAATCTCTTAGAAGATTTCAAGAGCGATATTTTAGGCACCCTCACAACACAATTGGATGTCCTAAAAGCCAAGATGAAACAGGTGTTAGCAGAACAAAACTTGGCCATCTTCTTCCCACGATGTCGAAAGAAACACAACCAGCGGGAATTCCCATTGGACATGGTCCAAACGTGTGCCATCTTCACTAAAGACCATGCCACTGAGAAGTGCCTGTCACTTCCAGGGTTGACAACATTTTTCTGGGAAGCGGAAGAAGAAACAAAACCAGTATATTTAATGAATGAATGTCGAAAGTGGAAAGCCCGACCTTTAGGTATGTCAGAAGACCCATCCCAGTTCTTTCCTTCTTTGCAATTCAATCAAAAACATAACTCTGAAACAACATGGCAAGGCCAATCTCCTTTCCCTAATTTCCCATCCCAACCATTCTCTATGCCCCCCTATCCAACCCAATCCTTTCCAGGTAGTGGTTGGCCGAATTCTTCCTTTTCTCCGCAATTTTGGCAGAACAATTCCTACCCATCCTAGTGGCATGCTTCTACTTCATAAAATCCAAACTGGTCCCAAAACTGGCAGTGACCCTTGGGAATAACCAATTCACCTATGGGAACAGGTCCTCAATCACAACCCACATTTCCATCTCCATATCCATTACAACAGAATTCTAAACCTCTTATACATCCTCAACTCCCATCTCAACCGAATCCAAACCCCAATACTAGACCAATTTAGCTAAAACAGATCGTTGAAAATTCAGACCTTGAAATTGAACAAAAATAATGCAGTGAAATTATGCTGAGATCAGGGTCCATTATTTCCCTTGAGAAAAATGCAAACCTACAACAAGATAAGTCAAAACCCCCAACCATAATCAACCCATCAACTGTGATCAACACATAAATAAAATAGGGAGAAGACATAGTCACACAAGAAGATAATAAAAAGCTTATCATTACTTCTCCCCCATTCCATGAAAGATTAGTGATACCCAAGCCAATTTTTTTATCTATATTTTTATCTCCTAGGGGAACTTAAAAATATTAGTATTAAAAGTCCTCTCCTCCAGGCCATTCATGATATCCCTATCTATGCTAAAACAATTAAAGGACTATGCGCAAAAAATCTCGTGAGGAAAATAAAAACTTCACCAACTGTCGATGTCGTAGGGACCCTGTCTGATTTACTTTTGGGCACAGAAACACTGATAAAATATGAATATCAAGGGAGTCCCATAGTTAGAGTCCAAATATATGGACGCTCTTTTCCGAACACACTAGTCGATTTGGGCATAGCCATTAACATTTTTACTGCAGAAACCTATGAAACACTTGGTATCATAGCTTTAGAACCAACCACCACCTTACTTGAACTTGCTAACTATTCAGTTGTTAAACCAGAAAGAAATTTACAAGATATCATGGTTTCTGTTGATTCATGGGAGTACCTGGTGGATTTTCTAGTCATTAACCCGAAAAGCCAATTAGATGGACACCCTTTAATTCTGGGTCAACCTTGGTTGGAAACAACCGATGCTTACATAAGCTATCATATAGGAAGCATGAACATTTCTAAGGGAGATGTTGTAAAAAACCTTATTCTATATCTCCCTGACAAACTGAGTCTTCCCATTGTAAAATTTCGTAAACATCCACCCGCATACCTGGAAGAAAATATTCATTCACCACTTACAGTAGTAGAAGCATTTGAGTTAAAAAATCAGATTGAAGACAATGTAATTAATAATTTTATTAATCAACCAACTACTACAGGAATTGTAAAATGCCAAATGCTAAAAGCAATTCTTGACAATGAAGCCCAAGAAGATCCTTTAAAAGATAGTAATTACCAACACATACCCAAACCTTCCGTTCATAATAGCATACCTGTTGAAATTGAACCAGGAAAAATTTTAAACATCAATGAGAATCTGAATAGAGACCAAGAATAGAAGCTCATTAAAGTTTTACAAAAATATAAAGGGGCCTTTTCTTGGGTTTATCCAGACATGAAGGACATATATCCCCAACTGTGGACACATCATTTTTACACCGAAAAGAATGCTCGCTCCATCAGGAAACCATAATGAAAATTAAATCCATACCTTAAAGATATCGTAAAAGAGGAATTACAAAAGTTGCTGGATGTAAATTTTATTTATCCTATTTCGGATAGTAAATGGGTCTCTCTGCTGGTAGTTGTCCCTAAGAAGAATGAGAAGTGGAAAATCTATGTGGACTAGAGGGAATTGAAAAAAGAAACGCATAAGGACCACTTCCCTCTTCCATTTATCGATCAAATCCTCGATACATTGGCAGGAAAGCGATTCTTTTCCTTTCTATTGAAGCCTCGAAATTCGCTGCAACAACACAGGGATGACCACCTAGTCTGAACCTTAAAGCAGTTCCTTTTCTATTTGGAATGGTGGCTTGGACCAAATTAACTACGTCCAGTTACCTTTTTGAATATCCAATGGTTTAAAATATAAATTTTGTCTACCAATGGGAAAGAGACATCAAATCACTTCTCTTTTTGATCAGGCAAGAGAGTGATCCTTAAGCTAATTTTGGGCTCAACCAAACCACAACTAAAATATTTTCTCTTTGGGAAGATGACTTATACTAATGTATAATTTAATCTTAATGCAAACGTATTCTAAGATGAAAGAAAAAGGAAATTTATCCTAATCCTACCTCAATTAGGAAGATATAGATCTAACTAAACTGAGAGAAAAATATTTAAATGAATGGGATTTAAATGTGTCTGGCTTATAATGAATATCAAATTAACAAAGTAGTTCGATTAACTGACATTATAAATGCCAAAAAACATTCTATTTAGTAACATGTTAACTAAGATAATCAACCAAAGAACATTTAGGAATTAGTTCACATAAATGATATTGATTTTTAAATCAATATTAAAAGACATATTTCCTAGTAAATAGTTACTCAGAAATCATAATTCAACCCATAAGAGAAGATATAAATAATAACATATAATTGAGACAAACTACTCATATTGAAAATAATGCACAAGTATGAATAAAATGACATATTCTTACAGCTATCATAAAATGAAACTGATTTTAAAAAAAATGGTATTATAAATACCAATTTATTGAAACCATTTCTCTGACTCCGGTCTCATACAATCCTCTACAATGCTTGAACTTATACTTTTAAAGTAGAGCTGAAATAATGCAAACTCCGTTCTCCATACATAATTCAGAATGCTAAATAAAAATCCTGAACAATCCCCAGATTTGAGTTTTCTCTCCTCTACCCTACAACTCTAAATCCTCTATACAATAGTGCTTTCAAGAATTCTTGAATTGCAGAGAAGAGGAGCTCCTATTACATTCTACAATCTGCGATTTATAATATTTACAAAAGGATTTCTTCATAGGAAATTTTGTTGAAGAATAATTTTTCTCCCTCAATTTTGATTGGTTCAAATCATATTATTCAATTGATGGAGCCTTCTCATTGATTGAAATATTTTTCTTCTCATCTCTTCAACTGTTTTCCCTTAAAAAAAAATAAGAAACAAAATTAAAATGTAAAAATAAAATCAAAATGCCAAATATGCAATTAAAACAAATCCAATCAAAACCTAATTACATAAATAATTTAAAAGGAAATTCAAGCTTTCTATTGATGCCTGTTATGATCTAATTGGTCAAGGATATCATTGATGAATGGATCTACACTTAGAAGAAGTTGTGGGAAAATTAAAATGCAGAAAATAAAACTCAGAAGATCGATTTAGTTTTAAAAATTCGGAGCTTGATCTTCTGCTGAAATTTAGACCCAATAAATGATCAAATATGGAAATGGCACCACATCATAAATGTTCTCCATGATTTTTTCTATCCAACGAGCCATCCCGAGCCTCATTTGGCCAAGTAAAACTCCATTAATGAGCTTCCAAAGTTGGTATATTAAAATTTCCACAATTTTGGAATTTTTGTTACTTGGGCTAACAATAAGAAATTTTTAATTAAGTTATAATCCTAAATTAGATTACAATTTTTTAATTAATTAATACTAATTAATTGTAATTATATTATTAATATTAATTAAGAAAAAAATAATCGTAAACAGAATTAAACTAATTTTAAAAATTCATTTATTGATTAATTAAAATATTATTATATTAATATTATAATTATATTATATAAAAATTACAATTAATATATAAATATTATAATATTAATATAATATTATATTTTAATTAAAATACAAAACTTTAAAACATTGACGTATTAATATGAAGAGAGAGGAGGGATAAGGGAGGAGGAGAGGTGAGTGAGTTGGGATTTATAAGGTGGAGAGGATCGTGAGGTAAGCATGAGGTATGGTGAGGTGAGATGGAGGTCATGGGAGTCATAAGGAGAATCATGAAACTTTGTATTAAAAGACTTAACCCGTCACATGAAAACCAAAATCGCAATTCGCAATCACAATTTTTTGCGAAATCGTTTTTTGAAGTGGTTTAATAAATTTGTGATTTGCGATATGTGATATCGCAAAATTGCAATTACTAATGTTTATCCAAAAATGTATTTTGATAACATTTTTTGGAATGAAGGATGTGAATTAAAGTGGGGTCACATGGGATTAACCATTGTTATAGGTAAATTTTGGCATCATCCCCCATGACCTGGTCAAACTGGACATCATCCCTAGGACCAATGAAATAGGGTCTATCATCCCCTTACATTTCATTTGCTATATGCCCTAAGAGAGGAAATATTCATTCATGGGTTTTACTGTGAGATTCCCAAGGTTTGAATTATATGTTATATCACTTATGAACTCACCAATGTTGCCTCTAAAGGGACTAACTGTGTTGAATATGCGGCATCCTCCATTCAAGGGTGCACTCCAATGCACTTCCCGACATTCAAGAGTGTGTTGGTCAATTGGGAGCGAAATTCTCATTGTTCAAGAATACCCACATGGCCAGTGCCTTCTAGAATAGTCCATATGTGTCAAAATTTGAATCCAAATATAAATCTAACACCTCTAAACTTTGGAACATGTCTTTCCTAATATTAGAAAGTTATTGAGAAACTACCATCAATTTCCCTATAAATTGAGCACATATCCTAGTGCCAGGGAAGGAAGAATTTTGGTAAAGAAATGTTGTTGGATTCTCATTTGAGAGAGTGAAAGTACTGATATGCTGCTATTGTGATGTTGGATGTGATGAGGCAAGGATGAAGCTGGAGCTGGTGGCATAAAATCAATCATTAGTTGTAACCTCCCCCTTCTACTCTTTAATAAAGATTGTTGTTCATTTTCCCATATATGTATCTGTTTATGTTTCTATTTCTCATGCAATGGACTCTTGAATGATATATATGTTTCACATCTAATCAATTTGAATGATTAAGATAAGTAGGCATCTGTATATTGCAAGTTGTTTTTTTTTCTATGTTTATACTTGCAGGAATCAATCTGGCGATTTGAGTTGGATTGAAGGCGACAACAAAAGTGACAGAAGGAGTAGAAGAAGTGCTTGGACCACAAGTAGGTTCTTCTATCATTCTGTGTGTCTATTTATTTTAGAGAAAGTGATAGAAAAGTCTTTCATCTATTGTTCTAAGTGCCTAGAACGACAATTAGGGAATTTGATTTATCCGTAGATCATAATTTTGCATAACAAATTGGCGACTCCACTAGGGAGTTTCCTATAATTCCTGGTGTTTTTGCCTCTAATAATCCTCATCAGTAGCATATAATTTAAGTTATTAGAATTTTGAATGAAATAATTGCATTAGAAGTGTGTTTTGTAGCTTGAATTTTCAATCATTACTTCTTCCAACGCACTGTTGGTCAAGACACAGTGCACTGTCTCCCACTTAGGGGTGCAATGCAACGCACTGTCTCCCTTTAGAGACTGCACTGCCCCATTAGCCAAAAAAATTCCATCCAAATATCGTTCTCAGCCATTTTTTTGTTGTATTCTTAATTTTCTGATACCTCTTAGAGATCAGTTAAATTACCTGATTCTTCCTCCTTTGTAAAGTAAATTTGTTCAATGTCTCTTTAAGTGTTTTTCTTTATCATTGGAAAATCAAATTCAAAGTATTTTATTTTTGCATTAGATCCATTTGTTTTCATAAAGGAAATTGTCATTAAATTCTTCTTTTCCTGTAGGAAAAATTATAGTTCCATTCTTCATTTTTCCTAAAAGATAAATTGTTGTTAAATTCCTCGTTTCTCAAAGAAGAAAAGATCTTGTTTTGTTGATTTGATGCATATAGTTTCCTTTATTTCATTCACATTAAGGGAGCTAAAAAGAAAAACATGCATGTGCATATAGTGAATTATGTGTTTTTTATAGGAACAAGTTAGGAAAGCTACATTTTAGTTTGTGCTCTTTGTTGTTTTTTCTAAAATTGATTGCTCTTTCCCATAGTAGCTAGGATTTTCATTGAAAAAGCTAAAATTGAAAAGTTTGCTTATCATTTTAGTTTTCATTTTTAGGAATGTCCGTCACATCATGTGATGAGCCTCAAATACAAACTTTTAAACAATATCAACTTAAAATTTACATCAATTTACCTAAAAAATCATTGAAACCATAATGATAACATTTAGAAGTTCTAGGCTAGAGATATGTTCCGACGTCATTGAACATAGTAGCCATCACTAACTTGTATATGATACATTCCGAGTGTGATACCTCACTCCATGTATGTAAGTATATCAAAGCTCATCCATGGACCTTCGGGTATATAGGGCAATGTTCTAGTATGAAAAGTATAAGGGGGTGCTCTCACTGTGCAGTTTCACATTAGACAGTGCTAATACAGACTTGGGCCTCCACGTAACTTCAGGTATATTTGGGAGGAAAAATTTAGGTTTCTATCCATCCATAGTAAACTGAGTCAACCACCTTGTAACTTGTGATACACTGAACACAACATTCGGGGAGATTGCCTGCCTGTACTTCTTGGTTCAAGAGGAGGTATTTTGTAGTCACAATTACTTGGTAAACCTTTTGACTAGAATTACCCTTTTATTTCGTTTATTTTTTTTTGTTCATAAAATAAATCAATCATGGTGGAAGAAGAACATCCCTTTCCTTGTTGTTCGCGTAGAATAACACTGAAACCACCTTTACCACCGGAAGCCATTTCTGGATGGTGAGGTGACATCGCTCTATCAAAACTAGTATTATTAGTACCTCTGGTGCAACATTATCCTCACATATACCAGAGTCGACATAAGTTGTTTCTACAAATCCTGGTTCATTTACTGTTATCGAGATGGAGTCCTCACAGCTACCTGTGGTCACGATCCATCCAATCAGTGACACAATACCTCCTGAACCTGATGTTGTTCAACTGGAATTTGATCCGGATCCTGTCACTTTTTTTCCAAAACATCTGAATCTCAAAGTCGAATGACCAAAATTTGTTCCTGTATCGGTTGCCCCACAATGTATTGTAGCCATTGAGTCTCCCATATCGCACAGTCAACCTTTTGATTTATACTTTGGGCTTGATGGTAAAATCCTTCCACCTGGTTTAATTTTGATTGAAGAAATACCACAAGACAAAAAACCTTTAACTCCAACTCATTTTGGGGTGGGGCTTTACCTGTACGAGTATTTTCCTCAATCACCTACCTTTGCTTTTTTTTTTTTTATCCTGTGTCTATTAGAGTTTCCGTAGATCCAAATCCTTCGAATGGTTTAAAACGACCACCTGTATCTAGAATTATTTATTCACAAGCTAGATTACCATATTATAGGATGTTGCAACTGCAACCAGGTTATACCTATCCATAACCGAATCCAAGCTATCCTATTTTGGGTTAAAATATTGGTGGAAAAACCCCCTAACAGCCACAAGCACAAATGCCACAACCTTCATTTCAGCAAGTAGCGGACCCAGGTTTTGGTCAAAGGAATTTTCAAGCATTTGCTTTTCAATTTCAAAAAAATCCCTATCTGGGTTACCAAAAACAAATTCCTTATGATGGCGCTCAAAGGCCTTTTGCCCAATCAATTCCATCATACCCTGGCTATGCTCAACCCAAATTAATTCGAAAATATCCTCTTGTTCAACTTTAGAGTTACTAGATTTAAACCGACTCACCAACGATATAATCAATTAAGCTCCTTGGTGGCCGATGATACCTCATAAATTATCGTTAGATATTCCTAAGTTAAATGGAAACCCTGAGGAATACTCGTCAATGCATGTTATGACTTATCATTTGTGGTGTTCATATAACTCTCTAAATGATGACTCCGTTGGACTACGTATTTTCTAGGGTACACTCACTAGTTTGGCTATGAAATGGTACATTGAGTTACCAAGAGCTTCTTTTGATAATTTCACTGCCCTAGCTACTGTATTTTTTACCCAATTCTAGTTACCCATATGATATGAAACTAGAATGGAACTCTTGACTAATTTTAAACAGACTAATGCTACTCACCTTTCTTCATATTCATGAGTGGCGTCATCATCGTAGAATGGTTCAAACTTTTTTTCTTGATCAGCTCCTTGCTGAGTGGTTCATTAAGTCCCCATTACCATCTATAAAGGAGGATATGGCTAAGCGTCACATCGTCACTGAAGAGAAAGTCATTTCTCATGCCAAATATTTAGACTTTATTTACACTCAGTTTGCAATGCTTTACGAGAAAATTCCCAACCGCGCCGTGATCTAATTTTACTATACATCCTCCATATAAGGACTCTCATGCCGAAGACGGTATGATCGGTACTACAAACACACATCACTATACTACATCTGATCCTGTTCCTTCTTCCGAAATCCATGCCGTGTCATCTGAAAATGGAAAAGGTGACAAGCAACCCGGGAGTAAGAAAAAGGGGAAATCAAAGAAAAAGCAAACTTCTACCCGGAGGCTATTCTCAACCCGACTTAAATTGAAAATTTACTTTTGTTCAACTTTAGAGTTACTATATTTAAACTAGCTCACCAATGATCCAATCAATTATGCTCTTTGGTGGCCGGTGATACCTCATAAATTACCCTAAGATATTCCTAAGTTCAATGGAAACCCTAGGGAAGACCAGTCGACGCATGCTATGACTTATCATTTGTGGTGTTCATCTAACTCTCTATATTATGACTCCATTTGACTACGTCTTTTCCAGGGTATGCTCACTGGTCCGACTGCGAAATGGTACATTGAGTTACCAAGACCTTATTTTGATAATTTCACTACCCTAGCTATTGTCATTTTGACCCACTTCCAGTTACCAATACGATATGAAACTAGAATGGAACTCTTGAATAATTTTAAACAGACTAATGCTACTCACATTTCTAATCATATTCATGAGTGGCATCACCGTCGTAGAATGGTTAAAACATTTGTTCCTGATCATCTCCTTGTTGAGTTGTTCATTAAGTCCTCATTACCATCTATAAATGAGGATGTGGCTAAGGGTTGTGTTGTCACTAAAGAGCAGGTCATTGCTTGTGCTCAATATTTAGAATTTATTTACACTCAGTCTAGAGTGCTCTATGAGAAAATTCCCAACGTGCTGCGATCTAATTTTACTATTCATCCTCCATCTAAGGACTCTCACGCTAGAGATGGTTTGATCAGTACTACAAAAACACATCACTCTACTGCATCTAATCCTGTGCCTTCTTCTGAAATCCATGCCATGTCATCTGACAAGGGAAAAAGTGACAAGCAACCCAGGAGTAAGAAAAATGGGAAATCAAACAAAAAACAAACTTCTACTCGGAGGAAAGATAATTAGATCAATCAACTGGAAACTAAAAACCTCGTTACCCTTGCATAATCTATAATGAGGAACACTTTGTTTGAGATTTTCATCACCGTGCTGAAGTCTCAAAATTGCTTAAGGCCTTGCATGCATCCACAGTGTTGATAGATCCATTTCCAAATACAAACATAGATTTCGTTACTACAAATCCAACTTCTAGTTCCCAAGTGCTTATGTTTTCTGTCATGAAGCCATCAACTGATGTTTTGGTGTCAATGCATAATAAATATTATGGTAGACAGGATACTGATCAACCTACTACCTCGACCATGAATTTGACTACGGAGTCGATCCTGCCAACTGCTATTCCTTAATTGAAAATCAAGCCATCGAAGGGAGTTGTTCATAAACCAAAATTTAATCCTCAAGCCTGAGCTACTCAAAGTTATAATATAGTTGAAGATTTGGCTTAATCCCCTTCATCTATGTTAGCGCTTGAGGTGCTTCAAAATTTTCCCTCCCAGAAGCAGGCTTTGTTGTCAACAATTGGTGGAATTGATCTGACAGATTCCAATATCGTAGTCTTTAATCATATGGGCTATGTGCCCCAATTACTAGCAAAACTAGAAGTCTCCATCGAAGTAAATGTTCTCAATCACCTTGTTCATCATACTATTATTGGTGCGGGAGAATCTACATGAATTACGTCTCTAAACTGCTAGAAATCACTTGCCTCGCCACGCTTATCTCAATCCCCTACGAATTTTCAAGCTTTAGATGGACGTACATATAAGCCTTGCGATATTATCAATAACCTGCATGTTGAACTAGGGGGAAAAACAATGAATGTTGAAGTTGAGGTCGTTTATAGACCCCTTGATTACAACATTTTACTCGGAAGGACATGGATATATTCTATTACTACGATCGTTTCTACATATTTTAGAATGATCGACTTTCCACATAAAGGTGTCATCATAGTCATTAATCAACTCTCTTTCTTTGCCTCTAGTTCCCAGGTAACTAGAAGTGTTCCATTCGTTCACGCTCCCCAACTCACACTTCAGAACATTGGTGTGGGACTCTTAAAGGATTCCACTCTCATGGAAACCTTTGCATTACTACCGCTTGTGACGTCGATAGAAATTGCAAACATAGATACCTGCTACATGATATGTTCCACTCCATCTGGCTTAAGGAAGATTACGAGTGATTCTGAACTTGTTACATTGGATGATTTTCTACCACGTAGCCCATTTGAGCTGGCATAACGGTAAATCTACATGGCTTGGGTGGAGAATCCGAAATCATCGTCGCTGGTTGTTTGGGTTGATTGTTCATTAAATTTTGGTACTCCATCTGATCCTTTTTCCTCAAATTTCTTGATAGATGAGAATATTCTGGAATCCATGATGCCAGAAGGAGAACCATGGCAAGGTCATCATCATCAATCCCATCTTCAGGATTACTAAGAAGATAATCTTAGTGAACTATATCACCCATCGACCAAAAAATTCTTTTCGAATTATTTTCCTATTATTGGAATCGATTCCGAGAGAAATTTATCAAATATTGAAGAAACCATTTATATCGATATTTCGACCAAACCCGGCGTTGTATAAAACATTCATGTTGGCGTGCCTTGTTCTCCATCAGAACTCGAAACATATCGCTCTCTCTTTCATGAATTTCGTGATGTATTTTCTTAGACTTATGAGGAAATTCCAGGAATAGATACTGGTATCGTTGAACACACTATTAATATGTACCCTGATGTCAAGCCAGTACATCAACGCCTTTGTCCTGTTCATTCGAAGAAGGCTGCTGCCATTAAAGTAGAAGTAGAAAAACTTTTGCATGCTGGTTTCATATACCCTGTTCCGCTAACTGAGTGGGTTTCCAACATTGTTCCTGTTATGAAAAAACAAGGAACCATCAAAGTGTGCATCTATTATCAGGATGTCAATCTTGCTTTTCCAAAAGACAACTATCCTACTCCCTTTATCGACCAGATTATTGATGATTGTATTGGACGCGAAATATTTTCGTTCATGGATGGATTTTCTGGCTACAATCAATTCAATATCCACCGAGAGTACCAATATAAGACAACATTCATATGTCCCTAGGGCACATTCGCTTATCAAAAACTCCCGTTTGGTTGAAAGAATGCTGGGGAAACTTTTTAGAGAGCAATAGATTATGATTTCAATGACATCAAGCACATTGTTCAACCCTATCCAGATGATTTATCCACGCATTCATGAAACCAGACTGATCACCGAATGCATTTCAGAGCTATATTTTTTTCTAAAAAGAAGGAATTCGAATCGACCCATTGAAGGTCTAGGCCATTCTTGATTTTCCTGCGCCATCAAATTTTCTTAAGTTAAATAAAATTTATGGATAGGCTAACTTGCTAAAAAGGTTCATACCCAAATATGCCGAAATGGATAAAGGATTTACTTAGCTCTTGAAAAATGGGATTCCCTTCAATTGGGATAAGGTTTCACAATATTCTTTTGATGTTGTCAAGAATACAGTTGTCCGGGCATCATTAATGTATCCCCCCAATTATCAGAGTGCTTATTTCTTATATATCACTGTGACTGATACGACCATTGCTATGGTATTGGTCCAAGTAGAAAATGGGATAGAAAATTCAATCCATTATTTGAGTCATAATCTCAATGATACAGAAGTAAAGTATTCATATGTAGAAAAGATTTCCTTGGCGGCTGTTCAAGCTATCCAAATATTTTTCCACTATATCTTGTTCCAGAAGACCATTGTCATTTCAGATTGCAACCCCATGAAGTACATATTATCACGTCAATTTCTCGGGGGCAAGTATTCAAAATGGATTGTCATGTTATAGGAGTTTGATTTGGAATTCATCGAATCCAAGTCAAATAAGTCTTTAGTTTTAGCTAAGCTTCTGTGTGACCTTCCCTCTTGTTGACTATATTAGCCCCTCCATTCAAGTTTCTGGCTTGCATTCCCGTTTTAATTTGTTTAAAACCCCTTCTGTGGCCTAAGATCTTCATATCCTACCTATCGTTACCCTCCCCGCCCATGAAGTACATTGGACAAAGGCTAAAATCTGCACTTAAAAAATATATCGGGCTTAGCCCCCTCAGTCTCAGCCCCCTTTATTCTATTCCCCACACGACTCGGGTGCTAGCTAGACCAAGTGCCAGACTAACAGGTGCTTAGCATGAGAGGCTATCGGGCACACCCCTAGCCGTCTGATCAAAATTAAATCAACGGTCCGCAAATAGCTTGCCATGGTGGTCCCCGCGCCCGCGTTCATTGCTCAAAACCAGCCTGTTTATTTCACACCACCATTGCTAGGTAGGCGATATTCCCCCGTCGGCCAACGATTCCATACGCTGATCGCCGCATGTCCCTCTGTACGGTCCCAAAACCGCTCCATTTCGCGCATTATCATTCGGTCGTAGACGCGCAGCGAAATCAATTTAAACCGTCCGATCTGAGGGCTTTCATCCTACGGCGATCATTCTCCGAAGCCACGCGAAATTTAACATCAAGGAAACATACCCCCTAGCCCACTGTCAATTACCTCCCGACGCATTTTAAACCATTGATCTCGCTTTAAGATCGGGTGGCTCAGATCGTTTGCTTGCCCAGCTGTTGACTGAGTCTCTCACCACGTCATCATCCCACGCGTCTATCGTGTTTTCCCTCTGCCATTCACATATTTCATTCTGTTAGTATGAATTCTTCGTCGAAGTGTACGAAAAAGAACCACTTTAGCTACGCATAACTAATAGCCCTAACAACAATAATGGTTGCAAAACATCTTCAGATCTGCAATTAGTAGTTAAAGCGCTGCAAAAAACAGATCTATAAATAGAAAGACATTAAGCAGTAAAGTAAAGAGTTTGCTCCATGCATCCAACAGACAAGACAAGAACACGATTTTTGAATGAATTTTTATATTACAGGGCACCTGGGAGAAAACAAGAAGGTGTATCCAGATCTCCTCAATGGGATGGGTTCTTTGTAGTCCTCAGCACTTCAGATCTAAGCTTTCTCTCTCTTGTAGATGTAGAAAACCCAATGTAGAAGGTAGAGCTCAATGGGAGCAAAATGGTAGAAAAATGAGACCAAGTGTATAGATCCAGAGTGATCTAGTATGCAATAAAAGGTGAAGAATGAAGGGGAAAACCCTCCTATTTATAACAAAATATTGGGTCATTCTAGATCTTGGTGCATGATTAAAATAATGTTAACCAAATCTAGATCCACCTCTATGGAATATTTTATTATTATTTGTTGGAGGGAAAGGGACTTTGACTTGGGTCAAAATCCCTCGATTAGTGAAGAATAAATAAATAAATGATTTATTTATCCTTTTAAGGAAGTGGTTGAGATATAATCAAATAAATAATGATTTATTTAATTAATAGTGGTTGATTTGGTCATATTTAACAAGGAATATTATTTAAATAATTATTCCTAGAAAATAATAAGATAACTATGGGTGTATCTCATTAATTTCTTTTTTTTTGGGTTAAACATGACTGGGAATAATAATTAAATTATGGTTTAATTAATTATTCCTTTTGGGGTTTCCTTAATTAACATAGTGAAAGCAGTTTTACTTGGGGTAAAACTGGTCTTACATGGTGTACTTGGGTCCATCTAATAAGAAAGGGTGAGATGACCAAAAAATGGTGTAACAGATTGCCCCCCAGCGTGCGAGTGTCAGGAGCAAATCGTATGACCGAAGTACGTTGTAAGAATACAATCACCAGACAACGAAAGGGGATGTCAGAGAGAGAAGTGTGAGGTAGATAGTGTGCTGAAGGACTAGACCCTAAGGAGACGAGACTCGCAGGTGCAACAAGTCTCTCTTTATGAGAGGGTACCTGTGCTGAAGGCGGCGGGGGAGGCATACCTATGCCCGCCGTGACAAAGTACAAAAGAATAGTGTGTCCAGTAAACAAGGGACCGAACCATAGAGTACAGCTGGCATAAACAAAGGCCAGATAAAAATACAATGAAGAGTCTCACGTACATGCTGTGCCTGGGATAACAGCCAGGACTAGTACAATAATATCTGAGTACATGAGATAAATACAACCCAAATTCCCCCTGTAAATGGGGAAGGGCTCACAAAATCTGACTGATACATGAAAATCATAGAGGTGCTGCAAGTGGCTAAGGCCAACATCATCAAAATCTGGAGCGGCATCAAAGGCTGCAATGAAGAGGTCATCCGGGCATGTGGGGGGCTACCTGCAGGGCCACCCCCTCATGAGGGCCGAGACATCTCACACACGCCCGGGAATCATCAAGAGCTGCTGCTGGGTCACTGGACTGTCCAGTATACTCATCTCGATCATGCTGAAAGGAGCTGGAGAAGTAATCAAGTCAAAGGGAAGTGAGATATCCCCCTGCCTGATCCGAGGCACCGAACAAAAGTGGAAGCTGGAACCAAGGTACACTGCCCTCTAGACCTGGCTTCTGGAATAAATGCGCTGATGTCGACAGAAGGAGGTCCGCCGTAGGTGAGGCAATAAGAGACCCTCAACTAAGGCACGAGGGAAGAACAATAGAGCGACAGACAGACTGACACCAATGATGATAGTGGAAAGGGGAAGGATGTAGTGGCGAATGGACGACTTCCCTTGTTAGAGCATAAAGGGCATGAATGACATGGCAGCGACTGACACAATATCGAAAGGGATAGGGGACAGTGGGACTGGAGGTCATGATATGCGACACAAGGGAGGAACTAAGCAAAGAAGGATGGAGGGCTATAGTGGGGTGCAAAAGGACGCAGGATAGACTCCATGAATGCAATGATGACTCGACTTGGATGCTCTAAACAAGGGCGACTGTAGAGTGCTGCCACACAGTAAAGGCCCCAATGGGGGGTCATAGAAACATGAGTACAAAGTGGGCACTCATGACGAAAATCAACACGAACATGGACAAGTAAGGGGGCGATGTGGTGCCCCAAGTACAAGTGTCGTAAGTGAGAAAATTCGATTTTAAGGAGTGGTGAAGTGACCCTTCGTGGAAAAAATGTGTCCGGGTGAAGTATCAAATTACCAAAAACTAAGTAAAACCCATTTGAGAGCTCGGTGAGATCTATCTAGCGGTGCTGACGGTTCGTCGAACGGGGCTACGGTGTGGTCGCAGCAGTCGAAAGAAGAAACAGGGGTTCTCTTTTAATGAGGCTGTTTTCCCTCCAAAATCATTCATTTGCTATTGTTGCTGTGGTGAATGTGGAGAGGAGAGAAGGCCCTAAATCTGCGGCGAACGTAGCAGACAAACCGACCGTTGGATTCGAGATCTGTCAGTTGGAGGTAAGAGGCCTAACCTTGCTCTTGCATTTTGATGGATTAGATTTGCAGTTTAGGGCCCAACACCCCAGAAACAGCCCCTCCCTCCTCTCTACGGTCGGGTCGCACTTTTTGGGGCAAAAAGTGCGACCCAGGACGCAGGTTTGAGGGCAAAAAGTGCGACCTGGTCCAGAAATGGGCAGAAAACTGCGACCTGGGAGGGGAGGGGGGCTTGGTGCTGTTTGATGGTTGGGAGTTTGGTTTTTGTGTGTGGTTATGGTTTGCCCGATCTGTACCCTGACAAAGAGAATGTGTTTGTGCAGGTATGGCAGAGTTACGGGTCAACTGGAGAGAGAGGGATCTGGGAACACTTCGGGCAGAGATCCAGGCGGATCAGGGCGTCCGTCGTGTATTGGCCAGATTTGGGGTTCTCAAGTTTGTGGAGAACCCATTGATGAGAGCAGGGGAACCATTACTGGCCCGGATTATCAGTTACTGGGATCCAGATTAGGAGATCTTTGTAGTGCAGGGGCACAGGATCGAACTGACGGTCCAGGATGTGTACTTCCTGACCGGCCTCCCACCATTGGGGATAGTGGGAGACACGCAGCCAGTGTTGCCGCGGGGGCGGCATATCATGGAGTTTGTGGAACGCCATTGTCGACCGGGTTTCCAATTCAAGGGGACTCGGATATCGATCGGGGATCTAGAGAGGCTAGAAACCCGTGCAGTGGCCGCAGCTGTGCTGCGAATCCTGGGCACCCAGGCGTTCCATCACATCACCGGTGGGCAGATGATGATAGTGGAGAGTGTGTTGAGGGGGACCTACTTTGGGTGGGCCCAAATGATGTTGGTGTCGCTAAAGCGACAGTTGTCGCTATGCAAGCGGCAGGTGAATCATGATTGCTCATATGGGACTTTTTTGTGCGCCTTCTTCTTTGAGAAGATCCCGACCTTGAGGCCTCGTGTGCATCTTCCAGATGGGGGCCCGAGAGAGCCCAGGATGCGTCGTTGGGGACGACTACTCCGCAAAGGAGGAGGAGGGGCGGTCGGGCGAACATTTCGACCGGAGTTCTTTGCCCATTGGGATCAGATGCCGTTGTACATAGACGACTACCCTTATAGTGGGATGAGCTACTATGGGGATCCGGATTTGCCACTTCCGGCTGGTCGAGTTTGGGGGCCCGATGGTAAGTGACAAATTGCTATTCTTATATGGGCATGTTTAAAGTTTTTTTTTTTTTTTTGAATAGTAAATAATGATACTGATTCAGGGACTTTTGGTATGCAGATATAGCACCGGTAAAACCGACCAGATATATGGGACGACCGGCAGCGTCTGGAGCTACGGGTCCGAGTGGATCGAGAGCAGCGCAAAATGATGGTGCAGTCGCCCTACTGGAGGACATCCACCGTAGATGTGAGCAGCTGTTGACCGGAGTATCAGAGCGCGGGTGGCAGGATTTAGACGACCAGTACATAGAGCCATGTGTTGGTCTCCCCTCGGAGTGGCGAGGTATCATGCGGCGCATGGCGATGGCTGGTCAAACTATGCGGGATCTACATGCTGCAGGGGCAGAGCCATTGGCCCGGGAGCCTCCAGATAGTGATTAGGGGCATATGGTGCCCCTTCTGATGTATGTAGGGGCAGGTGGTGCCCCCTAGAATGTATGGAGGGGCATATGGTGCCCCCAGTTTTTGTTTGTAACATGCTATGGGCGTGTCGTATGTATATGTATGGGGGGGCGTATGGTGCCCCCAGTTTTTGGAACATGCTATGGGCATGTCATGTGTATCAGAGTAGATGGACTCATCAATATATGGTTTGCGACACATATTATGGATATGCATCGTCTTTTGATGGTTGATTTAATGCTATTGTCTTGTATGAATTGAGTGTGATAAATGCCAATCTAGAACATGGTTTGCAATACTATCTACGTAGTGATTCTGGTCTCTGGGTACATGGTTGAAAGTTATGGTATCAAACACACGTATTAAGACTTTTACTCGTAAATAGCGTCTAAACAGCACAGGGTTATGCACACGATAAACACCATTTAATTGCATGACAAGAAGCAAGGAATCCAAATGAACGTGCAGATGGCGAATGCGATGCAGCAAAGCATCAGCTAGTAGGCCACGCACTGCATCGTATTCGGCCTGATTGTTGGTGGCAGAACCAATGCATACCCCGTTAGACAGAACGAGGTCATGCAAGGGGGTGAAGATGGCCCACCCCGCCGAGGCAAGATTCCTGGAGTAGCGACTTGCACCATCGGCGTAACCGATAAAGGATGTGGACGGGGGGATGTGCAAGGTGGTGTGACAAGACAATACATGAGGGGATGAAAGGAAAGGACGACAGCGTGAGGGGGTAGAAGTCATCAAGCGGAAATGGTGGGGGGAAGGGGCAGGATGAGCAAAACTCAAACAAGGTGATGTATGAGGGCTATCGGAAACATGGCGAGGACTCGGGCTGCGAAGGTCAATAGAGACACCAGTGGAGTGATCTCGAGTATCAAGGGACACAATGGGGGAGGCGGCAGACGGGCTAGGTTCCAAGTGTCGTGCAGAGGAGGACAGGTAAAGAATGGTGACCGTAGACTCCGTCATCTGGACATCAGGGGGGGGAATATGGATGGGATCAGTGGAATCCTCAGGCTGGGCTGCAGCATACTGCGCGAGAATGGGAGAGGCGGATTGATTTTGTTCAACCTCATACTCGCGGATCACCTCAAGGGAGTCACGGTAATGCGTCAGGTGAGGACAATGATGGGAGTAGTGGCCATGGACACCGCACAAAGCACAAGGTTTGTTGGTGCGGAGAGTCTTGGGGTTCTTGGAGACGGTCGAAGCAGGAGTGGGAGTTTCAGGGACCGTAGTGTCGGGGAACGCGACTTTTACCATGGGGCGAATACGGGGTAACTCGGGACAAGCATGAGTGGCATGACCGATGACATCACATAAGGCACAAGGCTTCAAGGGTGGGGGAGGAGCCGAGGTGGTTGTGGTGGTTTGGTCTTTGGTTGCCCCCCTGCGGGCTTTTCCTTTCTTCCCGGGAGCCGACTCAGCAGGAGAAGGGTCCTGTGGAGGTGCTGGGGGCACGTTGGCTATGGAGGAAGCGAGGGGGACCGGTTGAACCGCTGTCAAAGCCATGTAAGGTTTGGGGTGACCAGGGGGGTGGCGGCTGGGGGGTCAAGGTACCAAACCGGAATACCCAAGGTCAAGTTAGGGAGAGAAAGGGTGGCCATGACGGGGACGGAATATACTCCGGGAGGGGGAGCCAAGAAGGGGATCTGTCCAGCAGGGTAATGACCAGGAGGAACGGCTCCAAGATGGTTAAGGCCGGGGGGGACCGAGCCTGGAGGATAAAGAGGTTCGGGGGTACCAGCGGTAGGGGGAGGGCCAGAAAGAGGAGGTCCGGCTGGCTGAGATGGATGGCTAGGAGCGGGTTGCGGAGGGCGGGGAGGAGGGTGCGGGCTAGCCGAGGCAGGCCGTTTATGGGCAGCCTGAGACGATTGCATCATGCAAACATTTGACAAGCTGGGATCAGTAACAGGAGGGGGAGGAAGGTGAGGAAAAGTTCCAAGCAGGGTGGAATCTTTATAGACGCCGGGGGAGACACTGGTCAAAGAATCGATGGTTTGCTTGTTGGCTACAGAAGAGATGGTCGTCTCGGAGGCGGATGGAGACGGCGGCTCATGATACGATAGCTGGTCAATGGTGACTATCTTTCCATTATGTGGAAAAGACATCTTGCGGAAGACCGCGGATGGGACAGCAGACATGGCATAGGTGTAGCTTCGCCCCAATAGAATGTTGTAGTCTATAGGGGCGTCAATGACTTCGACATCAACGCAAACAGTCTTACCGGCGAGGGTGATGGGACAGTTACGAAACAGGCCAATAGGCTGGGAGGCATGACCGTCCCACGCTCGAAGGGTGATCGGGGAAGGGGCCAGCTCAGGGGATCCGAGTTGCTTCCAAACCGAAGCGGACATCACACAGGTGGATGCCCCCTCATCAATTATACACCGGGATACAGTGGCGTTCCGGATTTTGACTGGGATTTGGAAAGAAACGGAAGGAGGAAGAGGAGGGTGGTCCGATTGAGTGGCGTCGAAAAAAATCATTTGGTCATCAGCAGGATCAACAGCGCCCACGGCAGATAGTAGAGCCTTCCGTTGGGAAGGGCACGACTGGAGGAGTTCCAGTGTGGAAATGGCAGCAAGGGATTGTGCCAAATCATCTACTATACTGTACGATTGGGCGGCTCGACCGGAAGCAGCATTTCGGCGTAATGGACCCTTTGGAATCTTTGGGTGAACCTCAAATTTGGGTTGAGGGATGTGTAAGGGGCCACTGGATGTCGAAAGAGGCTCTGTAGAACCTGAAGATGGAGGCTCGGGAGCAGACTGAGCAGGGGGCTTGGGGTACTGGCGAGACCGAGTTTGAAGGTGAAGGTCGACGGAAGGGGACGGATCGGAGTGCATCATGAGGATCTGGTAGTCAGAGGAACCAGGAATGGACGAGGGTGTGGCTGCATGGCTGTCAGGGGGTTGGGTAGCCACGAATCCCTGTTGAGGGAAAGGATCAGTGAACACAGCTGGCTGGGTAGTGGCCACATTAGGAGGAGCGTGAGGGGAGGCGTGTTGTCCGCGCAATGTGGCTTGAGACTCCCACATCTGTCGCATCTGGGGTAAGAGAGGACAATCGGGAGTGTAGTGACCGTAAACACCGCAACACGAACAGGGCTTGTTTGTGCGAAGCGGCCTGTCCGGCCTGGGCGGAATGCCCTGAGGCTGGTTGCTAGTGTTAGGGTCCGGACCAGAATTGGGACCTCGGTTACCGGGGGCAGATGGGTTCTGGTTGCCTCTCCGCCGTCTTTGAGAAGAAGGGGGATTAAACGCACCCTGCTGCGCAAATACTTGCCCTGGAGGGGGTTGTAAGGGCTGTTGCAGGTGGTGAGGAGGCAAGGGAGGCGGAAGCGCATATGCTGGAGGAGCTGGCGCACCAAGCTGCGGATAAAAGTAAGGGTTGGGTTGGGCAGCATTGAGGTAAGCAGGAGGTTGGGCAAAAGGAGGAGGCATGCCGTATCCCGGATACATGTTGCCGGGAGGGGGCAGAGTGCTAGAGGTGCTGGCCCCCCCCTGAGGAAGGCCATGGCTCATAGGAGGGTGAGCAGAGGGGTGGGAAAGAGATCCAACAATACCGTCGGCGGAATGAGATGCCCCCGGGGCGTTAGCGCCACCGGGCCTGGGGATGTCAGGGAGAACGGTATAAACATAACCAGATTGAGCGTAGTAGATCAGGTCATATTTTATAGCTATTTGGAGGGCGGCTTCTTCAGATTGAGGAAAGTGAGAGGCGACATCTTTGCCGATGGGAGATGGGAGGGTGCGAAGGAACCAGTCCATGTAAACCCGATCTTCAAAGGGAGTGGCTCGACATAAGCTCCGTCTTCGTCGCCATTCCTGAACATGGTCAGAAAGGCGTGTGGAAGAGGATTGCTTAAATGAAGTCAAGAGCTCCGTACCAGTGTCGTATCGGAGAGGGAGCTGGAAGTACGACAAGAAGGCTTGGGAAAGAGTCTCGAACGTGGTATGGGAGGAAGTGGCCTGCTCGACATACCATTTAGAAGCTTCGCCGGTAAGCGTGCGTTGGAACAACCGAAGACGGATGGAGTCATCGGTAATGGAGTTGGAGGAACACCACATGTGGAAAGACCGGACGTGATTGGTTGGGTCTTCGCCATTAAGGCCCTCGAACTTAGGGATATCGTAGGGTAACTTGGTAGGCATAGTGGGCCAGGTAGTATTATGGTGAATGGGGTCGTTAATCAACTGATGGAAATCGGGGAGGCTGAGGCCTGCAATGTACGGCAGCACAGGGGTGGCCGGAGTAGTGGTTGTGACGGTTCCGCTAGAAGTAGGGCCGGCATTGGGGCCGGGAGAACCACTAGCATTAGGCCCTGATCCGGACATGGTGAAGGTAAAAGGAGTCGGAGGGGGAGAACCGGAAGGAGAAGGGGGACTCGATGAATCAGGAGAGGAGTCGGAGTGCGGACTCGAAGGTGGACTGGCTCGACGACGACGGTGCGGAGCAGGTCGATCAACCGGAAACTGAGGATGAAGGCCAAGAAGTCTCCGGGAAAGGCGCCTTGGGGGCGCAATGATGACAGGAAGAAGGAAACCGACAAGGGCAGAAAGGGACAGAATCAAGAAGGTCAAGGGCAGATAAGGTGCAGTGACGATTGATTTTAGAGTCTTTTCCAGGCGGTGTAAACCAGGCGCTTCTTCACTTAGGGTCAGTGTGTGGTGTGCGTTAATTTTAATTTTTAAACCCTTTCCGTTGTTGAGAGCAAAAAAGTGTGCAACGTAGCTGAAAATAAACCTACAAAGAACAGAATAAAATGCTGAAATAATAGAAAAATAACAGCTACGTATGCATCTATCTAACCCAAGAAGGTGGGTCTCTCAAAACTATGCTGAAAAGAAAGGGAAAAACTATGGAAACACACACAAAGGAAACTCAATAGATCTAGGGTCAAAGGGGACAGAGATCTGGAGGATAAAGCTACAGACAAGGGGTGCAGATCACAGCCAAGAGACAGAGGCAAGGTGGCTGGAAAAAGGGAAATCAGCAAAAAACCGGGGGGAGGGCAAGGCAGAGGCCTTTAGCAGAGGTCCACACAAAACGAAAAGAGGTGATTTGAAAGGAAAAGAGGCTGATTTCAAAGGATCTGAAAGTGAGGTAACAGATCTGGAAAAAGAGGGGGCTGAAGCTCTGAAACCGACGGCTGAAACAGCTGAAACTCTTCCACAAAAAGTGGAGGGTACTAAAGCCCTAAGGGGCTGGGTTCCCACTTAGATGAGTAAAAATAGATCAGATCTTGGTCAAGGCGGGCTGAGACAGAGGCTGGAAAACCCTGGCAGAGGCTGCAGCAGAACCCAGAAAAATTACAGAAAAAATGCTGAAAAAAGGGCAGGTCGCAGGTTCTGACCTGATCTGAGTTGAGGTCGCAGGAAACAGGCCAAAAGGTGCGTCCAGGTCGCAGGTTTTGGGCCAAAAGGTGCGACCCACCCGTTCCGGCTGTTTCGGCGGCAGATTTTCTGAAAAGTTGCCGTAAGAGGTTGATTTCAATGGATCTGAAAGGGAGGTAACAGATCTGGAAAAGAGGGGGCTGAAGCTCTGAAACCGACGGCTGAAACAGCTGAAACTCTTCCACAAAAAGTGGAGGGTACTAGAGCCCTAAGGGGCTGGGTTCCCACTTAGGTGAGTAAAAACAGATCAGATCTTGGTCAAGGCGGGCTGAGACAGAGGCTGGAAGACCCTGGTAGAGGCTGCAGCAGAACCCAGAAAAATTGCAGAAAAAATGCTGGAAAAAAGGCAGGTCGCAGGTTCTGACCTGATCTGAGTTGAGGTCGCAGGAAACAGGCTGAAAAGTGCGTCCAGGTCACAGGTTTTGGGCCAAAAGGTGCGACCCCCCCGTTCCGGTTGTTTCGGCGGCAGATTTTCTGAAAAGTTGCCGTCTCAGTTGCGGTTGGTGTCGCTTACCTGCGCAATAGGGCCAGAAACACACGGAAGTTAGAAATTTTAAGTTTTTAGGGTTTTATGTGAGAAAAATGACATGAAAAGAGAAAAACTAAGCAGCTGAAAAGAAGCCCTAGGGCCTGAAGTAGCTGGATATGCAGGAATATGAGAAACGACAGCGGTCGTAATTTAAAACCCGTGTGGAGTCGCCATTTGTTAGTATGAGTTCTTCGTCGAAGCGTACGAAAAAGAACCACTTTAGCTACGCATAACTAATAGCCCTAACAACAATAATGGCTGCAAAACATCTTCAGATCTGCAATTAGTAGTTAAAGTGCTGCAACAAACAGATCTATAAATGGAAAGACATTAAGCAGTAAAGTAAAGAGTTTGCTCCATGCATCCAACAGACAAGACAAGAACACGATTTTTGAATGAATTTTTATATTACAGGGCACCCGGGAGGAAACAAGAAGGTGTATCCAGATCTCCTCAATGGGATGGGTTCTTTGTAGTCCTCAGCACTTCAGATCTAAGCTTTCTCTCTCTTGTAGATGTAGGAAACCCAATGTAGAAGGTAGAGCTCAATGGGAGCAAAATGGTAGAAATGAGACCAAGTGTATAGATCCAGAGTGATCTTCTATGCAACAAAAGGTGAAGAATGAAGGGGAAAACCCTCCTATTTATAACAAAATATTGGGTCATTCTAGATCTTGGTGCATGATTAAAATAATGTTAATCAAATCTAGATCCACCTCTATGGAATATTTTATTATTATTTGTTGGAGGGAAAGGGACTTTGACTTGGGTCAAATCCATTGATTAGTGAGGAATAAATAAATAAATGATTTATTTATCCTTTTAAGGAAGTGGTTGGGATATAATCAAATAAATAATGATTTATTTAATTAATAGTGGTTGATTTGGTCATATTTAACAAGGAATATTATTTAAATAATTATTCCTAGAAAATAATAAGATAACTATGGGTGTATCTCATTAATTTCTTTGTTTTTGGGTTAAACATGACCGGGAATAATAATTAAATTATGGTTTAATTAATTATTCCTTTTGGGGTTTCCTTAATTAACATAGTGAAAGCAGTTTTACTTGGGGTAAAACTGGTCTTACATGGTGTACTTGGGTCCATCTAATAAGAAAAGGTGAGATGACCAAAAAATGGTGTAACACATTCATAAATCATATTTCAACGTTTTACATGGGGAAGCACACACTGCCCGTCCTCCATCACGCCTTCCATCTCTCTCCGCCACCCCGCATCGTCTCTACTGGCTCCGCCAAGTCCGCACCACCATTTCCATCAACCCCCGCCACGTTCATCCTCGTGCTCCAGTTTCTCTCGAATACAAGTTTTTGCCTGTGTGTGCCGGCGACAGCAGAACGATCATGATTCACCGCCCTCCATTGCTGCATGCTTCTTAATCGTACACAGAGACCATGTGACAAGAGCAAAAATGCTTGTTAAAAGATCCGGGAGTCATATGACATGACCACCATTAAAGAAAGCAAGTATTTAAATCTATTAAACTCTGTGTCATTCAACTATAAGCTGATGAATAAGAATTAATGGTGCAGATAAAAAATATCAGTGGAAGATGGAGAAATTCAACAATCAGCATTCAATGTTTCAGGCCCTAATTTAAATATTAGAAGGCCAAGGGTACACAGCACAGAAAACAATATACCCCGGGTGTTGCTTCAGCCGAAGTTTCTTCATGAAAGTGCAGGATGTTCATGGGGATCTATCTTTGCACCATGTTCCTGAAGAGATTTTCTTCCCAGAGCATTTATTTTTGCAAGCAGGTTTTCAAGTACAGACATTATCATATAGTCATTCAGCAATATGGGCGCGAATTGTTTCCACCATTTTGTTTTAATGAAACAATTAATTGTTTTCACCTACTTCTTTTATTATTTTCTCTTCTCCTTCCCCTATAAAAACGGGGAAGAAAGACATTGTAGGGGTTCCAGATTTTTATCAGAAAATTCTGCAGTGAAAGGCATTTTTGTATACATTTTGTGTAAGCTCTTGTAGGAAGGCTCAGAGCCCGTAGGGTCTCAGTGAGGAGGAGTTCTATCTGTATTAGAGGATTCTGGTCTTTGGTATTCCACAGTATGTAATCCTCTCTACTGTGATTAATACAATATTTCATTTTATCCGGTCTTTCAGAATACAAAATTGAAATTGTGGTTCACCCATTTTAGGTATGACTTATCTAGTCGATAGACAATTCACATACTTATTTTAAGTAATTTTTTAAATATGGCTCTTGTACATGAGAGCAAATTGTCTCTTCCATTTCGGGTCCATATTTTCTAAACTATATTAGTTGCTTTGGGAGGGTGCTTTTAAAACGCCATTGTCATATATGGATTCTTAGAATGATAAGCCCATATATGGTTTTGTTGTGTATCTGGGTATCAGTCCAAAGTTAACTAATATCTTCTCATATTTATTTCACTGCATACACCTTCTGATATTTAATTTCTGTGGCATATTACTTGAATTGGCCCTCTTTACAGTAAATTGTCTCTTAACTATATGATGCTTTTGTGTTAGAGATTTGCATCTTGTCCCTGCAGCATTACTTTCCCTGTGGCAGTTTCTATAAGTTCTGGTCCCATTTAAATCCATTTCCTTGCTTTACAAGAGATAGCAGGAGAGCCTTTTGGATTGACACCCAAGTTACATTATGTGCTCCTTGCTATGATAAGATGTCCTAGGCACTGGTCTATGGCAACTCTAGGCTGTCTCTAGGAGTGACAACATCTGTCGACAACATATTTCTGGCACCGTTGCCAGGGACCGAATTTAAGAAAATCATTATCCCTAGGCCTCGACAAATCATTTTCACTCTCTAATCAGGTGAGCATAGAGAGTTGAAGAGTTGTATATCTCTCACCTTGGCGACTCCACTGTTCCTTATTTGATAAATTTATTTGTAGTCCTGGCTCCCCATAAGCCACACCTGAGATCAGATACATCACAGTCAAAGAAACCTTCAGTATCTGACCCTGAGAAGATTATACACAGAAGAAGTTGGAAAGAAAATAAGTCAGTCCGTGCTAAAATCCCTGAATGTTCTGTAGAAGACTATCCATCCTCTTCTTCTCAAGAAATTCAAGTAGAAAATCTCGACTCCACTGTGGGAGACACAAAATATTATTCAGAAAGCCCACCCAGGGGAAGTGCTAGAATTAAAGCTCATCTTCACCCTACTCCTGAGGTCGAACAATAAGAGATCAGAGACACAGAAGATGCAGAAATTGATCACTATTTCAAACAATTTAATGATTTCATGCAAGCACATTTCAATAGAAGATATGATCTCAGATCTTCCAGGAAGAGAATTCGTACTCAAGATCAAGAAAAGGAGCCACTTCAAAAGGAAGTATCAGCTCAAAAGGAGTCAACGATGTAGAAATCCACAGAAAAAGGTAAGAGTTCTCTAAACAATCCTTTGCAATCTGATGATCAAATTCCTTCTTCTTCAAAAGTAGCCACTCTTCCTAATGCTGAGTCTGTATCAAAAGAAGTTAAACCTCCAGTTGAAAATAAAGAGTCAAAAGAAGTTGTAATAGATAAGCCCCCTCCTGCTTTTAATCTACAAAAAGAACTTGAAAAATTCAAAATCCCAATTCCCCTGACTGAGTTGTTGAAACAACCAGTATATCAATCTCAAGTCACTTCTTTATTGCTCCCTCCTGAAGCACCAATAATTCCAGATAGTCTTAACCTCCAAGAAGAAATACCCATGGTAGTATTTGGCCCACATGTCGAGGAGATAGACCCCCCTACTCCTCCTTTCTATGTGTCTTTAGTGATTCATGACATGATGTTACACAATTGTATGTTAGATTCTGGAGCTTCCCATAATCTTATGCCTCTGTCAATCATGGAACAACTAGGACTACAAATCACACGCCCATACAAAGACCTCTATTCATTTGATTCCAAAAGAGTTAAATGCTTGGGGATGATTAAGGATTTAGTGGTCAATCTGGCCCAAATTCCAACAAAAAGTGTAGCAATGGACATTGTGGTGTCTGACATCCCAGCTCGCTTTGGCATGCTGTTGTCAAGGTCCCGGGGAACAAAAATTGATGGGTCACTCAAATTGGATTTAACCTATGCCACTATCCCTGTTTTTGGTGGCCAGGAGAGGAGGTTATACAGAGAAACCATATTTTTCAAAATGGTTACAAAAGCTGACAACTCAGAGAATTCACCAGTTTATAGAAAGGAAGGAGATTTCTCATGTTTGATTTTAGAAGAAGATCAAAATTATGCTCAGGAACCCTCCTTCTGTCAAATCAAGACTGAGCAGCCTTCAGGGAACCATGAATTAGGAGTATGGACTTTACATTTTGATGGAGAAAATTCAAGAGAAGGTAATGGGGCTGGAGTATTAGTAATCTCTCCTACAGGAAAATGGGTCCCACTGTCTTATAAATTGGAATATGAAGCTACTAATAATGTAGCTGAATATGAAGCACTACTATTGGGATTGCAAATAGCCAGGAGCATGGGTATACAAAGTTTAAAAGCTCTAGGATACTTTGGGCTGGTGGTTAGACAGGTCAGAAATCAATGTCAAACCAAACATCCTCGGCTGAGGGCTTACATGAATGAAGTGTGGGACATGGTTGAGAATTTCTTCTCAGCATTTAATATCCAGTTCATGCCCCGGGAGCAGAATAGAATGGTAGATTCACTTGCTGTGGCTGCTAGTACATTCCACCCTCCCCATAACCCCCTTTTAAGATATGAATTTGAGGTGCGTTACAAGCCATCAATTCCAGACAACATCAAGCACTGGCAGGTATTTGAGGATGATGAACAGATGAAGAGATTTTTGGAGACAGTGGGGGAGTTCTCTAACATGGAGATTGATGTTTGTGAAGAAAATGAGGCTGAGAATGTTTCAGAAAATAATTGGGAAGAGAAGATGGCAGGCAGTAAAGTGCTGAAGCTGAAAGTAAATGTCATCCCGAGAGGATTGGTGCCTCTAGAAATATTATTTGACAAGAATGATGTCGCAGCACAGTCTGGTAAAGTGGTAGAAGAAGATCAGGTGGAAGATTTGAATCTGGGTACCAATATTGAGCCCAAAATTGTCAAATTATCCAAGAAGGTCCCAGAGGAATATAAGGAAAAATACCTGAAATTATTTCAGTCATACAAGGATGTATTTGCATGGTTCTATCAGGACCTTAAAACTTTTGATATTAATATAATGCAGCATAAAATTCCTCTGAGGGAAGATGCAAAACCTTATAAGTAGAATCTCAGACAGATAAATCCTCTGCTGCTTCCTTCCATTGAAAAAGAAATCAAGAAGCTGCTAAAGGCAAAAATAATTGTGCCATTAAGGTACTCAGAATGGGTTGCAAAATTGGTCCCTGTCCGAAAGAAAAATGGAGAAATAAGGCTATGTGTGGATTACAGGAATTTAAACAGAGCATCTTTAAAACATAATTATCCACTGCCCAAGATGGACCACATCCTGTAGAAAGTGGTTGGAGCCTCTAGAATGTCGATGATGGATGGTTTCTCTAGATATAATCAGGTTGATGTACTTCCAAAAGATCAGAAGAAGACTGCTTTCATCACACCATGGGGTAAATTTATGTATGCCAGGATGCCTTTTGGACTGATTAATGCGGGGGCCACTTTTTAGAGGGCTATGGACATTGCTTTTGTTGGGGAGCAAGATAAATTTCTGGTGGTGTACCTTGATAATATTACAGTGTTTTCAAAAAATGATGCTGAACACATTGATCATCTACAAAGAACTTTTGAAAAATGCAAAAGGTACCGTCTTTCTCTTAATCTGAATTTTTTTTTTTTGCATTAGAGGAAGGCAAGATTTTCGGGCATATTGTAACTAAAGATGGGGTGAGAATAGATCCTAGAAGAGTAGGGGTGATAAATAGTATTCCTCTCCCCAGAAATAAGAAAGAGGTGCAAGTGTTTTTGGGATGAATAAATTTTCTGAGAAGATTCATCCCTAACTATGCTGAGATAGTTAGGCATATAACCGATATGATAAAGAAGAATAATGAGGTGAAATGGTCACAAGAATCACGGAAGGCCTTTGCTAGAATTAAAGCTGCATTTGCTGAAGCTCTTGTGCTAGCTGGGACAGATTATACTAAACCATTTATGATCTTTTCTTTTGCCTCACCTCATACAGTAGTTGGAGTATTATTACAGAAAAATGAAGATGGATATGAGAAACCTATTGCCTTTTTCAGCCAAGTGCTCCATGATGCAGAATTGAAATACAATATATTAGAAAAGCAGGCATATGCCCTGGAAAAGTCCCTCAAAGCTTTTGGAACATATGTTCTGCAGTCTCACATTACTGAATTTGTGCCTACAGCTGCCGTAAAGGATATCCTTGTTCAGGGAGACAGTGAAGGAAAAAGGGGCAGGTGGATTGCAAAGATACAGGAATTTGATTTGGATATCAGACCTACTAAGCTGATCAAAGGACGGGGGCTTGCTAAAATGTAATCCGAATCGAACTATCAAGCTCTAGGCGTAAATTTGTCCATGGTAGCAAATGAAGAGTCTGAAAAAGAAAAAGAGCAGCAAGGGCTGGAGATGGCTACTCAGAAAGTACACATGAAATTTCTCACTAGTCCATGGTACAAAGAAATAGTTGAATATCTTTTGACACTCAGCTGTCCCCCCAGTTGTGAAAAATCAAAATACAGAGAATTAAGATTAAAATCACAAAAGTATATAGTTGCTAATGGGCAAGTATATTGGAGGGACCCCTCAGGCATTTTACTCCTGTGCCTTACAGAGGAAGAAGTAGAGAGTATAATGATAGAATTCCATGAGGGAATTTGTGGAGGCCATTACAGCTGGAGAGCCACAGCTCATAAAATTCTGAAGGTTGGTTTCTACTGGCCAAAATTATTTGGAGATTTTTTTACTTGGGTCAGAGCATGTGATAAGTGTCAAAATTTTGCTGAGAGACAAAAGTTGGCAGCTCTACCCTTGATTCCTGTTCATGTAAATGAACCATTTCAGCAGTGGGGAATAGATTTTATAGGTGAGATACATCCTCCATCAAGTGGACAGCATAAATGGATATTGACCGCCACAGATTATTTTACAAAATGGGTGGAAGCCATACCTGCAAGGAATGCTACTGACACTGTCATCAAAAAGTTTATGGAAGAAAATATTATATCCAGGTTTGGCTGTCCTGCTAGAATAGTGACTGATAATGCACAGGCCTTCAAGTCTGCAAAGTTTATAAGCTTCTGCCAGTAGTATAACATCACACTGAATCATTCTATAGCCTACTATCCACAGGGGAATGGCTTGGAAGAGTCTTCTAATAAAACTCTGGTGAGGGCCTTGAAGAAGACAATCAATGAAAATCAAAAGAATTGGGATTCCCAATTAAAATTTGCTCTGTGGGCTAATAGAATCACCAGCAAGAGAGCAACTAGGAAATCCCCGTACGAACTGGTATATGGACGAGCAGTAGTGTTTCCTGTGTAGTTGGCTTTACCAGTGGCACGTTTCATGCAAGAAAGTCAGGAGGAACCTGATGATATGATCAGGAGAATCAATCAATTGGTGGAATTAGAGGAAACACAGAACCAAGTGAACTAGAGATTAGCTGAATATCAAGAGAGAATGAAACATATATTTGACCAGCATGCGAAAGACAGAAAATTGCAGATTGGTGATCTGGTGCTCAGGTGGGATATCCGGAGAGCTGAAAAAGGAAAACATGGCAAGTTTGACCCACTCTGGTTCGGCCCATTCAGAATTGTGGAGCAGGGAAATAATAACACTTTTATGTTGGAGAATTTACAGGGTGGTTTGTTAGATGCCCCTGTAAATGGTCAATTTCTTAAACCATACTTCCAATTCTGATTCAGCTATGGATTGCCTGATGTACCATATTGTAGATAAGTTTTGTTCCAGTTTTGGTTTAATCCAGGTGGACGTGCTGCTAAATTATGGAGTGAAGTACTGCGGGGCTGAAGAACAAGATTTACAAAAATGATAAACAAGGGGTCTGCGAAGTTCTCGACACGTCCAGGAACGAACGTGCCGTCCCCAGATGGAGCCGATGTTGACTATATTAGCCCCTCCATTCAAGTTTCTGGCTTTCATTCCTGTTTGAATCTGTTTAAAACCCCTTTTGTGGCCTAATACCTTCATATCCTACCTATCGTTACCCTCCCCGCCCACGAAGTACATTGGACAAAGGCTAAAATCTGCAATTAAAAAATATATCGGGCCTAGCCCCCTCAGTCTCAGCCCCCTTTATTCTATTCCCCACATGACTCGGGTGCTAGACCAAGTGCCAAACTAACAGGCGCTTAGCATGAGAGGCTATCGAGCACACCCCTAGCCGTTCGATCAAAAGTAAATCAACGGTCTGCAAACAACTTGCCATGGTGGTCCCTGCGCCCGTGTTCATTGCTCAAAACTAGCCTGTTTATTTCGCACCACCATTGCTGGGCAGGCGGTATTCCCCCTTCGGCCAGCAATTCCATACGCTGATCGCCGCGTGTCCCTCTGTACGGTCACAAAACCGCCCCATTTCGCGCGTTATCATTCGGTCATAGACGCGCAGCGAAATCAATGTAAACCGTCCGATCTGAGGGCTTTCATCCTATGGCGATCATTCTCCGAAGCCATGCAGAATTTAACATCAAGGAAACATACCCCCTGGCCCACTGTCAATTACCTCTCGACGTGTTTTAAACCATTGATCTCGCTTTAATATCGAGTGGCCCAGATCGTTTGCTTGCCTAGCTGTTGACCAAGTCTCTCACCACGTCATCATCCCACGTGTCTATCGTGTTTTCCCTCCGCCATTCACATATTTCATTCATAAATCATATTTCAAAGTTTTACATGGGAAGCTATCACCAACCCGTCCTCCATCGTTTCTCTGCATCTCTCCGCCACCCCGCATCGTTTTATCATTCCGCCAAGTCCGCACCACCATTTCCATCAACCCCGCCACGTTCACCATCCCTATGTCTGGTTTTCTTTAACAAGTTTGTGGTTTTGCAGGTGTGCCACGGCAGAGAATGATCATGATTCACTGCCTCCATTACAGAAGCCGAGAACGCATGACAGGACCATGTTTCAGGAGCAAAATTTATGAAACAATATCCGGGAGCTGCTATGATATGACCACCATTAAAGAAAGCAAGGATTTAAATCTATTAAACCCTCCATGGTCATTCAAATGCACAGGTTGAGCAGATGAATAATTAATGGTGTAGATAAAAAAATATTAGTGGAATATGGAGAAATTCAACAATCAACATTCAATGTTTCAGGCCCCAATTTAAAGATTAGAAGGCCAAGGGTACACAACACAGAAAACAATATCCTCCGGGTGTTATTTCAGCCGAAGTTTCTTCAAGAAAGTACAGAATGTTCATGTGGATCTATCTTTGCATCGTGTTCCTGAAGAGATTTTCTTCCTAGTGCATTTATTTCTGCAAGCAGATTGTCAAGTACAGACAATATTACCTAGGCATTCAGCAATATGGGCGCGAATGTTTCCGCCAATTTGTTTTAATGAAACAATTAATTGTTTTCACCTACTTCTTTTATGAGTTTCTCTTCTCCTTTCTCTATAAAGAGGAGGAAGAATAACATTGTAAGGTTCTAGATTTTTATCAGAGAATTGTGCAATGAAAGGCATTTTTGTATACATTTTGTGTAAGCTCTTGTATGAAGGCTCAGAGCCCGTAGGGTCTTAGTGAGGAGGAGTTCTATCTGTATTAGAGGATTCTGGTCTTTGGTATCCCACAGTATGTAACTTCCTTTTATGTGTTTAATACAACATTTCATTTTATCCATCTTCTTGTATCATGTACTAGAATGCGAGTGGCTAACTGATTTTAGGTAAGGATTTATCCTAGTTGATACCCATACTTGGATCAGTCAAGCGCTTTAAATATGGCTCAGGCATGATATAATGTTTCATATTCATTTCATCCATCTTTCTGCTATATTAGTTGCTTTGGGAGGGTGATTTTAAAACGCCATTGTCATATATGGATTCTTAGAATGATAAGCCCATATATGTTTGTTGTGTATCTGGGTATCAGTCCAAATTTAACTAATATCTTCTCATATTTATTTCACTGCATACACCTTCTGATATTTAATTTCTGTGGCATATTACTTGAATCAGCCCTCTTTACAGTAAATTGTCTCTTAACTGTCTGATGCCTTTGTGTTAGAGCTTTGCATCTTGTCCCTGCAGCATTACTTTCCCTGTGGTAGTTTCTATAAGTTCTAGTCCCATTTAAATCCATTTCCTTGCTTTACAAGAGATATCGGGAGAGCCTTTTGGATTGACACCCAAGTTACATTATGTGCTCCTTGCTATGATAAGATGTCCTAGGCACTGGTCTATGGCAACTCTAGGCTGTCTCTAGGAGTGACAATATCTGTCGACAACACCTCTGCTAGTACTGCTACTACATTGGAGCCATCTATTCCTGATGAGTCTCTATTTCCGATTATATCATCTAATCCTTGTTATGGGGATCTTATCATTTATCTCCATACCCAAAATTTTTGGCCTGATAGCTCTTGCTATGACCAATGGCGTATTCGATACTAAGCCAAATATTATCTGATCGTCGGCTATACACTTTATCGTCGTGGTGTTGATACTATTTTAAGGATTTGCCTCACTCATGAGGAGGCTGAAAAGGTTTTAAATGATTTTCATGTCGGGGCTTGTGGTGGACACTTGTATGGATATGCTACCACATAGAAGATACTCTATGCTAGTTACTTTTGGCCTACCATATTTCGCAAGTACATCCTTGCGATCAGAAGTTGTCATGCGTGCCAGATATCTGATCGTGAAATCCAAAAACCACCAGCACCAATGCATCCTATTGTCTTTGTAGGACTATTTTCAAAATGGGGCATTGAATTCATGACCTATAACCCTCGTTCATTCGTGGGGCATGGTTATATTATTTTCGCAGTAGACTACTTTACCAAGTGGGCCGAAGTGATGCCTACCTTCAACAACACGGGACAAACTACTGCATTATTTTTCTTTAATAATGTCATTTCATGATTTGGGGTTCCATAAGCTATAGTCACAGATCATGGTTCACATTTTTGCAATTATATGATGAATGAGTTGACTGCCAAGTTAGGATTGTTCAATGATAGTTCTACTCCTTATTATCCACAATCAAATGGACATGTTGAGGGTATTAACAAGGTTCTTAAACAAATGCTTCAACGAATGATAGGAGTTCATAAATTAAATTGGCATTTGATCCTGTACACAACTTTGTGGGTGTACCAAACCTTGGTGAGAAACGTAGCCTGATTTACCCCCTTTAAATTGGTGTATGGTCTGAAAGCTATCTTTCCAATCCAATGTGAAATACCATCGTTAAAACTAAGAATCGACTTGTTACCTTACACTTATGTTGAAGAAACACATCCTTTTAACCTCATTCATCTTGATGAAACGTTTCGTGAAGCCCAATTAGCCAACAAAGTGCATAAGAGACATATAAAGGCGCAATACGACAAGCATGTACAACGCCGCATCTTCTCGGAGGGTGACCTGGTCTTTCTTTATGATTAGGAAGATGATGTAATAGGTATAGGGAAATTTAAGCCATTATGGCATGGCCCCTATATTGTCAAAAGAGTTCTTCCTAAGGGTGTGTATGAGGTGGTAGATTACGATGGAATTGCATTGGCACAACCCCGAAATGGGTTTTATGTGAAATGTTACTATGCTTAAACATGAGCGTAGTAAAATTTTGTATTATATTGTATATATGTTGTTTATTTGCATTTAATTTCTTGTTTGTTTTTATAGAGTTTTCTTGAATTTAGAAATCCAATTTAAATTTCATCGCAGATGACTAAATCTTTGGAACCATTTGCTGGGATGCTGATGGTGCTACTTGTGTACACATAATCTATCCTCCGCAGCGTGGGCCATTTTCACTTCGGACAGTGAGTTAGTGATTTTTCAAGGGATTTGTATCAGTTGATCTACAAATAATATCATTGAGTATAGTGCGTTGATCGATATTCTCTCTGATGCCATTTCATTTGGTATTAACCACATCATCACTAGGTTAGACTCACAACTTGTGGCACTGCAACTTACTAGTGTTTATACTGTAAAAAATCCAACACTGCACCGTATGTTTCTAAGAGTTCGACTTTTGGAAAGACATTTTGATTTCATTCAATATCAACACATTTCCAGAAACTTGAACACATTAAATAATTCTTTAGCAAATTATGTTATAAACAGACATTTGCAACACATTAAATATACATTCACATAATTGAATAGGATTACGCAATAAACATAGGAAAACACTGAAAAAATAGATAGATATTTATAGTTTTTTACAAAATATGTGCCCAAGACACATTGGTCATCTGACCTCAAAATTTATGCAACATATCAAAAGTAAAATAGTGGTTCTCATGATAACATGCTACTGATCTAGCCATCCTACGCAGTAACCACATCCAACGGTTAGGAACGCCAATAGTATGGAGCTGCAGTCACATGGGTAACTCTTTAATTTGGAAATTCGGAATCCCGAAGGTCAACCCATATATGTACTGCTGAAGCTCATCAAGAGTCTCAATCATATCCAAATCCTAAAGGACTTCTCTCCCAACAACCCTCTCTTTTGGCTCATCTTCTCCCTGCTCTGGCTGTCCCACTAGTCAAACTTGACCTACATCGACATTACATAAAAAAATTATTTTAGTCTTGGGAAAATATAAAAATACAAAAACATGTATAAACCTTAGAAAAATAAAAAAACATGGTCAAAACATTCTTACCAATTGCACCCCATTGAGTGCCTTCTAGTAAAACTAAATCTGGATCTCATCGGAAGTCGGCGCCTGCATATGCATAGTCATCGATGACGATAATTTGTCTCCTAAACTAGGCAAAGAATGTAGTCCATAACACAATGGTTGATTGACTAGCATGTCTAGCCATCAATTCTACCCATCTCTACATCCTTGGATCTCTAGGGTTAGATATCGCCAGCGTCACATGCTGAGGCTGCATTAGTGGAATCCACTCTAAGGGAAAAGAAATGAGGATCAAATCATAGTTGAATTTTTTCTTCCTTCCTCCCTTTGCCTTGCTCAGTTGTTCTTTCATTTGAGAGAGTACAGCTTCAACCCAATTGAAAATTGTTGGTTCCATGCACTGTAGTGCATACTGCATGTAAGATCTGTTTTCTACATCTACTATAGCGATACCAGAAAGCTTTGTGTTCATGAATAAGATGGTTCTTAATGGTAAATCACGAACATCACATATGTTTATTTTCCCATCGTTGCTAGGCTCTACCCATAGATAGAAATAATTCAATACATAGTATCTCATTGTCTCTCCTCTGAGAGCAAACCCTGAGAGAAAAATGGGTAGGTCTCCCCTCAACAAGCTTGTGAGAAAATAGATATCCTCCACTAAAATTGGGACCACTTTGTCCCCAATATGAAACTCCTCAATCTTTGGATCCCATGCGCAAACAAGGAACTTCAATAGTTCCATCTATTGCCTCATACCAGATAATCTGAAGTACTTCATCAACCAACAATATTTGAGGACTCTTACAACACCCAGATCATTTAGGGAAATCATGTTTTTTTCCTCATGTTCTCTTTCCCTCCAAGTATTTGTCATTTTTGTCTGTTGAATCCCTGAAACACAACCATAAGACTCATAAGGACCCATTTCATGCAAAAAACTAGGTAAAATTTGGGCACACTGCAAAGAAAAAAAATGTGAATTGTGCCCAACGCACCCCTGGTCAAGGGACAGTGCATTGTTGTGCATCTGGCTTTCATTTCCAGTGCATTGCAATGCACCTTTTGACATTCAAGGGTGCGTTGCCCTGTTTTCAAAATAAATTTTACCTAAGGGGCTGAAATACCTAAAAAATTGCAATTAAATGAAGCAAAAATACTACTGAAGGATTTATGAGGTTTATGGCACCAACTTAGATCAAACGGTAAGGAAACACGTCGACAGAATCAATCACAATCAATAGCTGAATTTTGGGGGCAAAAACAGGTTTAGAGCTCCAAAATGAAAATGGTAACTTTCAAATGGTAAAAATGAACAATAAAACTTTTTTAATTAGTCATTTGATTATTTTCAAATCATATTTGTTGCTGTGACTGTGGTTTTATTCATTTTTTATCATGAAACATGTATTTTTAATCCATTTAACGTTGTTCTGAATAGGTTTACAATTGATATAACATATTAGTTGTGCATACTCATTTCAGGAATGATTTGACCATAAAGAATACTTTCATCCTTATTTTTCGAGATTTGATAAATATGAAAAAGGACTTGAAGCACACTTTTATCTCTTTTTCGAGCTTTGATAACGACGAAAAAGGAAACCCAGAAGTCTTATTTTAGCTCTTTTCAGACTCTGATAATTTGAAAATATTGTCAAGCACTTATGTTTTTGAGCTCGTAAAATTAAATGAATTTTCATCTACTCAATATAAGTTTAACCCTTTTTCGGTCTGAGATATATTATTTATGAAAAAGGAAAGCCTTTGATGAACATGGCTAGGAGGTTCTCTCTGATATCATTTTACACTTTTCGGATCTGAGTGAAAATTTAAAGGAAAATGACTCATGGAGTTTTCTTTTTTCCTCTTTTTCAAACTCTCTAAATATGAAAAAGGACTGGGCTTCACTTTCGTTAGGCTCGTTAAAAAATAAAATAGCAACAGGCTTGTCGATCACAGAAATAATCGAGTTTCATTTATCGATAGACTCGTTAAATTATTAAATAGCGATGCATATTTTCCCGAAGGGTTGAATTATAGATCAAAAATATGCTATCCTTCTCAAGATTGTTAAAAAATAAAGAGGTACTGGTCGACAAATGATCGGGGGAAATTTGGGAAAGTGAATAGAACTTTTACGGTAGCAGCTCGCTCTTGAACATAACACTTCACTCCATCATTGTGATTGTTTGGTTGGGTGATATTCTTGACGGTTCATTCATACCTATGGTTCATCATACATTCACTTTGATTTTGGGTCAATGCTTCCAACTCATCTCAGTGTCACCGATATGTTCAAGAGAAGTCATCCAATGAATACTCATCCTTCTACAATAATCATAAAACTTCATTTTCATGACAGTCATCCTTGAAAATTTCTATATCAAGTAGCATTTTGTCTCAGAAATCATTAACTCCCATTTCACGATAAATTTTCTTCCTATCGACATCAAATCATCATCTAGAAAGTTTACTTAGAAACATCATCTTAGGTTTGTTATAGCATCGACAATATCCTCGCTTCCGGAATTTTGACCGAAAGAATTTTTTTTTTTTTTTTCCGTTCGACATCAAATCATATATTCATGCCTTAAGAAATGTACTGCAGTACCTTGAGAACCATTAACATCAATGGTGGTTCTTGTGTTCGTTAACAACTCACATCATTGGTCAGTAATAAAACAATGTCTTACCATGTTTGACTACAAATCATATATTCGCATGGATATAATTGTACCCGAACGATCGAGTGAACGAGATAAGAAGATCGCAGATCTAGTTTCAGCCCTCTGGGCTACAATTTCAGGATTGTTGTACACATCATCTGTATGGTGACCTTACATATAGATCGTCATCTGAACATGGGCCTATATCTCTAGGCATGTCTATATTGGGCAACATTCCAATATAGATTTTTTGCACTATGTACTTGTTATTAGATAGTTTATGTGTTGAGCATGGGAATGCCTCCCTTAACAATTTGTGATCAAGATGAAAATATCATGATGTATTGTATTGCAAGATCGATACAGGTTGCCACTTTGCTTCAGTTCCAACTCATCACGTCGTAAAGCATCTCATTCAAAATATATTATTATTATTTCGACTTCATGATTTAGGGGGAAAATATTATAGCTAAATTTGGGCATCATCCCCCATGACTTGGTCAAATTGGACATTATCCCTAGGACCAATGAAATAAGGTCTATCATCCCCTTACATTTCAGTTCTATATGCCCTAAGAGAAGAACGATTCATTCATGGCTTCTATTGTGAGATTTCCAAGGTTTGAAGTATATGTTATATCACTTATGAACTCACCAACACTGCCTCCAAAGGGACTAACTGCATTTCTTATGCAGCATCCTCCATTCAAGGGTGCACTACAATGCACTTCCCAACATTCAAGAGAACGTTGGTCAATTGGGAGTGAAATTGTCATTGTTTCGGAATCTCCACATGGCCAGTGCCTTCTAGAAGAGTCCATATGTGTCAAACTTCCAATCCAAGTGTCCATATAACACCTTTGAACTTGGGAACATGTCTTGCCTATTATTAGAATGTCATTCATTGAGAAACTACCATTATTTTCCCTATAAATTGAGCACAGATCCTAGTGCTAGGGAAGGAATAATTATGGTAAAGAAATGTTGTCCGTTTCTCATTTGAGAGAGTGAAAGTATTGATATGCTGCTCATGTGATGTTGGATGTGATGAGGCTAGGATGAAGCTAGAGCTAGTGGCATCAAATCGATCATTAGTTGTAACCTCCCCCTTCTACTCTTTGATAAATATTGCTGTTCATTTTCCCATATATGTATCTTTTATGTTTATATTTCTCATGAAATCGACTCTTGAACGATATATATGTTTCACATCTAATCGATTTGAGTGATTAAGATAAGTAGGAATATGTATATTGCAATCTGTTCGCTATTCTCTTTTTATACTTGTAGGAATCACTCTGTAATCTGAAAAGCGACAGAAGGAGTAGACAAAAGCGACAAAAAGAGTAGAAGAAGCGCTCGGATCACAAGTAGCTTCTTCCACCATTTTGTGTGTCTATTTATTTTAGAGAAAGTGATAGCAAAGTATTTCATCTTTTGTTGTAAGTGCCTAGCACCACACTTAAGGAATTTTATTTATTCATAGATAATAATTCTGCATGACAACCATCCTACAATTTAGACTACAACTATTTTGCAATTTTGGGGGTTTTGGGTTTGACAATTTGTTTCAAGATAACAAGTTGAAGTAAATTACCAATATCCCGAAACGTATTTTCGTCTATTGTACAATTTAGCTAGGTCATTTTGTAGGACCGTTAGTGAAAAATGAAAAAATTAGTAAAAATTAATTAAAAATTAATATTTACAATGAAGACTATTTTAATTGGAAAAATTGAAATATCATAAACTTTATACATTTTTTTAACCCAACAGAGAAAATGATCAAACTTAAAAGGAGTGCCATTTACAAATTGGTTGACCAAATGAAGTGAAACAAGTGTCATTGGAAAGCTTATGAAAAACAAGATTCAATGAAACAATAAAAATAAAAATCCGACAAAAAAATGAAAAATGACAAAATTGCAAAATAATCAACTTAATCAAAATCATAAGAGGTTCTTAGCCAAAAATTAAATAGAAAAGGTCCAAATTATTCAAAGTAAAAATTCAAAAATGGGGGGTATTGGGTTTTCCCTACAATAATGGGGACACATGGGAGAAGGACCACTTATCTCTGATTAAGGATAATGAATTTTAATTGACCCAAAGGTTAAAAATATTGGAAATCAAGAAATCATCTAACAGTAAAACATTTCCATAGGTCCCACATAAATATATTAAGCAATATGTTTTTTTAAAGATAAGTACTTAAAACAGTCTCGAGTAAAAGTGATGAACCCAAATTTTGGAAAAATTTGTTTTAAAACTACCTCATATAAAAAATAGAAAAATGTAGAGATAGGAGTTTTTGATAAAGCATATGTGCACTTTTTATTGTCTCTAACATCTCTTCACTGCCAGCGAGCCTGAACAGTACCCTGACGAAGTTGTATTTTATGCCATACAAGCCTAGTCCCTCTTCCAGCGAGCGTCCATATCCCCAATGGGTTTACTTGTATTTCCCATGCTTCCTCTTTTAATCACCCTTTCGATAAGCACATTTGCAAGATTTTAGTTTAGTCCTTTCTTGGATGGTCTTTAATAGTGATGTAAAACTCCTGCAAAAGTAACAACCAACGAGTCACTCACCCATTTGTAATTGGTTTGTTAGCTAAGTATCTAATGGAAGAATGATCAGTATACAAAAATACTTGATAGCCAGTTATGTATTGTCTAATTTTTTTTTATGGTGTAAATGATGACTAAGAATTCCTTTCCTATTACTGTATAATTAAGTTCGGTAGGGGTAAGATTTTTGCTGATATAATAAATGGCGTAGGGCTTTTTGTCCTCCACCTAACCGAGAAAAACGCCTATCGTTGTATCTGATGTGTCTGACGAAATATGAAAAGGCAGTTCCCAGTTGGGACCACACAATATTGGTGCAATCGAGAATAATTTCTTCAAATCTGTAAAAGTAGTGTCACATTTATCAGACAATTTAAATTCAACATTTCGAGTTAAGGCATATAAAGGTGCAAAAATTTGTGAATTTTTTTTTAAGAATCTGCGATAATATCCCACATATCCAAGGAAGCTACGTACCTCCATCTGAGTACAGGGTGTAGATTGTAAGAGAATTACCTCTATATTTTCCAGATCTACTTGTATTCTAGCCACAAAAATGTAGTGTCCTAAGGTTACACTTTCTGTTATCATCAGATCATACTTTTCGTTACTCAAACATAACCTAGTGGCGATACATCGTTCCAACACTTTTTTTGCAGTTCTTGCTCAAAATCGTCCCCATACGGGGTGAATTCATCCATGTAAACTTCAAGTCCTTCATTTTATCATATCAGAGAAAATGCTGAGTATGGCCCGCTGAAATGTAGTTGGGGCATTACATAAACTGAAAGGTAGTACTCTATAAGAAAATGTACCCCATGGGTAGGTAAAGGTGGTTTTATCTTGGTCTTTAGAGATAATTTGGATCTAATTATAGCCACTGAAGTTGTCAAGTAAGTGTTGTAGGGAAACCCCAACACCCCCCATTTTTGAATTTTTACTTCGAATAATGGGGACCCTTTCTATTTTATTTTTGGATAAGAACCTTTTATGATTTTGATTAAGTTAATTATTTTGCAATTTTTTCATTTTTCATTTTTTATGAGATTTCTATTTTGATTGTTTCATTGAATTTGGGTTTTTGTAAGCTTTCAAATGATACTTATTTCGCTTCATTTGGTCAATCGGTTTGTAAATGACACTCCTTTAAAGTTTGATCATTTTCTCGCTTGGGTTAAAAAAATGAATAAAGTGTATGATATTTCAAATTTTCCCAATTAAAATAGTCTTCATTGTAAATATTAATTTTTAATTAATTTTTACTAATTTTTTCATTTTTCACCAACGATCCTACAAAATGACCGAGCTAAATTGTAAAATAGATGAAAATACGTTTTGGGATATTGGTAATTTACTTCAACTTGTTATTTTAAAACAAATTCCCAAACCCAAAACCCAAAAATTGCAATATAGTTATAGTCTAAATTGTAGTATAGTTAATCCCATGTGACACCACTTTACTTCACATCCTTCTTTCCAGAAAATGTGATCAAAATATTTTTTGCGATAAAAATTAGCGACTGTGATTTTACAATATTGCATATCGTAAATTGCAAATTTATTAAAGCACTTCAAAAAATGATTTCGCAAAAAATTGCGATTGCGAATTGCGATTTTGGTTTTCATGTGACGGGTTAAATCTTTTAATACAAAATTTCATGATTCTCCTTATAACTCTTGTGACTTCCATCTCACCTCACCATACCTCATGCTTACCTCACGGTTTTCTCCACCTTATATCTCCCAACTCACTCACCTCTCCTCCCCCCTTATCCCTCCTCTCTCTTCATATTAATACTTGAATGTTTTAAAGTTTTGTATTTTAATTACAATATAATATTATGATATTTATATACTAATTATAATTTTTATATAATATAATTATAATATTAATATAATAATATTTTAATTATTTAATAAATCAATTTTTTAAATTATTTTAATTCTGTTTACGATTAATTTTTTATTAATTAATATTAATAATATAACTACAATTAATTAGTATTAATTAATTAAAAAACTATAATGTAATTTAAGATTAGAATTTAATTAAAAAAATTTGATTTTTAGCCTAAGTAATAGAAATTCCAGAATTCTGGAAATTTTAATAAACAAACTTTGGAAGCTCATAAATGGAGTTTTAATTTGACAAATGAGGCCCAAGACGACTCATTAGATAGATAAAATCATTGAGAACACTTTTGAAGTGGTTTCATTCCTAGATTTGATTATTTATTAGGTCTAAAACTTAGCAGAAGATAAAGCTCCGAATTTTTTTAAACTAAATCAATTTTCTGATTTTTATTTTCTGCATTTTAAATTTTTCCACAACTTCTTTTAAGTGTAGATCCATTCATCAATGATATCGTTGACCAATTATATCATCACAGGAATCAATAGAAACCTTAAATTTCCTTCTAAATTATTTATTTGGTTAAGTTTTGATTAGATTTGTTTTAATTCTAGATTTGGCATTTTGATTTTATTTTTACATTTTAATTTTGTTTTTGATTTTTTTTTTGCAGGAAAACAGTTGAAGAGATGAGAAGAAGAAGATCTCAATCAATGAGAAGGCTCCATCAATTGAATAATATGATTTTACCCAATGAAAATTGATGGAGCATAATTATTCTTCAACAAACTTTCCTATGAAGAAATCCTTTTGTAAATAATATAAATATCAGATTGTAGAATGTAATAGGGGCTTTTCTTCTATGCAATTTAGGGATTCTTGAAAGAACTCTTGTATAGAGGATTTAGAGTTGTAGGGTAGAGGAGAGAAAACTCAGTTCTGGGTATTATTGAAAATTTTTCTTTTGCATTCTGAATTATATATGGAGAATTAAGTTTTCACTATTGCAACTCTAGTTTAAAAATAGAAGTTCAAGCATTGTAAAGAGCTGTTGGAGATTGGAGACAGAGAAATGGTTTCAATAAATTTATATTTAGAATAATGTTGTTTTAAACATAATTTTCAATTTATGATAGCAATAATGTGTCATTTTATTCATACTTGTGCTCTATTGTCAATATGAGTAATTTGTTTGAATTATATGTTACTATTTATCTCTACTCTTATGGGTTGAATTATGATTTCTGAGTAACTATGTACTCAGAAATCTCTCTTTTAATACTGATTTAACAATCAATATCATTTTTGTGAATTAATTCCTAAATTTTCTTTGGTTGACTATCTTAGTTAACAGGTTTTTAAATTGAATGTGTTTTGGTATTCATAATGTTAGTTATTCGAACTATTTCGTTAATTTGATATTCATTATAAGCCAGACACATTTAGATCCCAATCATTTGAATATATTGCTCTCGGTTGGGTTAGATATATATCTGTCTAATTGAGATAGGATTAGGATAGATTTCCTTTTGCTTGCATCTTAGAATAAATTTTCATTAAGTTTAAATTCTACATTACTATAAGTCATCCTCCCAAAGAGACAAGATTTTAGTTGTGGTTTGGTTGAGCCCTAAATTAGCTTAAGGATCACTCTCTTGCCTGATCAGCAAGAGAAATGATCTGATGTCTCTTTCCCATTGGTAGACAAAAGTTATATTTTAAACCATTGGAGATTGAGAGATGGTAACTGGGCCTGGTTAAACCAGTTGGAATCACCATTCCAAATGGAAAAAGAACGACTTTAAGGTCCAGACCGGGTGGTAATCCTCGTTATGTTGCAGCGAATTTTGAGGCTTAAACATTTTGGGGCTAGAAGGTGGGCCTAAGAATTATTTTCTTATGGAGTCCTTGTATTCTAAAAATTTATTTTTATTATAATGGCTCCTCCAAAAATTCTAATTTGGAGTTACATTTCTAGACGTTCATCTTCCAATACTCCACCAGAAATAGTAAGATTCTTGTCTAGGGTAAATTTTAACAGTAAGAGGAATAATTTTTCATTGAATCATGCTTTACAATTCATTCAAAAATTTTCAAATTCTGATTTTCAAGAAATTGATGAAGGTATTTTATGCAGGATTTTTACTTTTACATTCTTGGCAAAAGCCAGAAGCTGATGTTAATCACCTCCAGATGCCTCAATTCACAGTTGGGATCAATTTATTAGAATTTTCCTTTGTAAATTTTATGGCTATGACTACGAACAAGTATGCAATGAAATTAAAGATCTACGAAGGTTTGAAAGTGAATCTTTAATTGATTTTACCATTATTTTTCATTTAAATTGTTTAAAATTTAAAATTGAAGATAAACCTTCGAAAGAGGAATTATTAGATTGGTTTGAACATATTTTCTCTCTTCCTCTCATTCATAATCCATGTGAAATTATTTCAAGCATTTATCAATCTCCTTCCAATTCTATTAACATAATTGAGAATTCCAATATGGAGGTACAAACAAATGATGATGAAGTGGCCTATATTATGTATGATAGTTTTTTTTTATTTAGTGCACAATTCCTACAGTATTGATAATGATCAAGGTGCACCTTCCCATGTCAATGAATCTCAATCAGAAATATTGAAAAATTTCGCTATTCAAATACAAGAAGATATTAGCAACAATATTGAAGAAGATACCGCTTTGAAATCTGAAAATTAGTGTGCGTTAGAATTAGAAAGTCATAGCATAAGTCGGAAAGTACAACCAGCGATTAAAGTTTCCAATAATACGCAATTTGCTGTACAATTTCTGAATTCTTTTATAATGAACAAATGCCAACTTCATGACAGCAAAGCAAAATTCTTCAAGAAATCATAAGTGGCCAAGTAAATGATCCTAAATATGAAATTTGCAATGAAGAAAATGCAAAAGAGTTTTCAAATAGAAACATTTTCAAATGCATTGTTTCAAATTCATATTTTTCCCTTTATCTTGATAACTTTTTTAATAGAAATTTATCTTCTGCTCACATTAAAGATATTTCATAAAACATAGAGGTTGATCTGAATGAATTTCCAATTAGTTTTTATCAAGATAAAGGATGAATTATTGATCATTCTCCTGGAAGTAATGAACATGAGCTCAATATTCCTTCTTGTTTTGATACATTAGGTAAGATCAAAAGGAATTCTAAAGAATGTCATGAGGCCATTTCTGATAGCTACTTTGACATTGAGGATATTGATTTGTCTTCTTTACAATTGAATCCTCATGATCAAAGTCTAATCAGATGTGAAAATGGAGAACAATTTAATTCAATTTGTTTTTTAAATAATATTCATTTTCAAACAATTAATCATATTCACGATTTCAACATTCAAGAAACCATTCCATTCTATGATTTATACGATGATCAAGCTCGCATTCCTATTCATAATCATAACCCTTTCTCTAATTCACAAGTTGGCATCAACAATCATTCTAATTGCATTATTCTACCCAATTTTTGCAAAGATGAAATTGCTTTAAGTCAGTCCCAATTGTGTCGTGAAAATAATTGTAGCACTAGTGTAAACTATGATTCTGTTTTGTTACTATTCCGCCATTTATTTTTAACTTTAGATTTATTTTTTGTTTTTAGTCTTATATTTTTAAATACTTTATGCTGGCATATTGAGATGCTCAATAATGATCACTCAATTGATGCATTACCTCAATGGAAAAATGAAGTTTCAAATTATAATTGTGAACGTCAAGAGCTATTAAATTTTAAATTTCAATTGATGTTCAATCCTTATCAATTACTTCCGATTTCTCTAGAGTAGTGCCAAAAAAATAGCGTATTATCACATTATGATCGAAAATATAATTAAATTAATAATATTCCATTGGATCTATCAGGCTTCCATCTATTTTTTACTGATCCATGTCAAAGACATTTGGAAAATTTTCCTTCATGGAATATTGTTAATAATTTAACACTTGAACATAAGACTAACAAAATCATACATGCCATTTTTTCTAAAAGATAATTTTTACAACCTAGCCTGTCATCCCGTCTTTTGAACCTCTCCCAATCAATAACGGTAATCCATCCAAAATTCTATGATCCATTTGAAATTCAGCTGGAAAGGACATTTCAAAAGATGGTGACTGTAAATAAGCTGCTAACAATAAATGTACATTATGCTTTCATATTTCACTTCCTTAGTTTAATTATATTTGCATTTTTGTTACTAATGTTTGACATGTACATACATGCAGGAATTAAAATGCTTACAGGGCTACATTGGAAGTATGACTATACCTAGTCATGTTTCCTTCATTGAGTTAGAAATAGGAATAGATTAATTTTCTTTTCTATTTTCATTTATTTCATTATTTCATATTTTTAATAAAGCAAGTAATGAATTCGATTTCTTTTGGGCATCCTCTTTCAATTATGGAAAAGAAGCATAGAGAATTTTAGTATCTCTTAAATAATTAGATCATAAATATTTTTGAACTCCGTAATTGTCTTGTTATGTAAAAATTCATTACATTAATCATACATAAATAAATTCTAAGAAATTTCTACAACTTGACAATTTTTTTATTCACAAGTAATTCTGAAGAACTTAGTTTTACTACTCTTGTCTTCCAATCTATATTTGAAGTGGATGCAATATGGAAACTCATTACTTAGCATTTTTAGATCAAATAAGTAGGTGATGTTGAACATATGCAAATTTTGAGAAAATTTGGGAGAATTTTAAGATTCATGAGGTAAAATTACAATCAAAATTCTTCCAGGTATGTGTTTAACGGCTCACCATCATCTATTGTTAGTTTTAAGTTTCAAAATTTGTTTCTTATTTCTATTTTTTGTTTGTTTGTAGGTGTTCATTGACTTGATTATGAAGACTCAAGGTAATCAAGTAGCCATATCTTTTCAAAATCCAAAACATGTTCAGGGAAGTATTTAAGATTTCATCTAAACTTTAGAATTATCTAATTTCGCTTCTATTCATTAAAATCCTAGTAAGCCTTAAAAAATTCTCGGAATAGTCATATCAGATCATTACATTTAACAACTCTCTTCATAAAAAACTTATGATAAAATTACTTTCTAAACAGATATTTCGACAGTTAATTATTAAAGTGTTATTTATTTAAAAGCAAAGTTGAAATAATCGCTTTCTTTTTTGAATTGAATACTTTAAAGAAATCATTGGCCCCACAATGATATCGCAACATTTGATCAGAAGTGTCTCTTAATGATTCCCGTTAACAAACCTCCGATGCAAGTCCTCCGATATTCCTTCTAGCTCATTCTTCGATAAAATGATTTCGCTAAAAATTGTGATGTCCACACAACCCCGAACCTGATACGACATTTAAATTCGGTTCTGAAACATATCGCATCCATTCATAAATCACAAGTTTGGTTGGGACATATGATTAAAAGTTTCGATGTCTCAGATCCGATATGAAATTAAATCCAACTGATAAAAAATTGGGTTAGTTCTACATCATACATAGACATATCAATGATGTTACCTCATGTACTCAAATATTCTGATCGTCGATTTCTTATAAAGTCTAAAGTTGGTCCCACCGATGAGCCAAGTCATTTATCGCATTTTCGTTATCACTAGAATACTATCAGCGTTTCATTTCATTCACAGCTTCAATCTTCTGATATGATTATTCTCCAATATCGCCATTTTTCCATCGTAGTCCCATCACACATGCTCATATTGCAACTTTTCCATCGCAACTGTTAGGGTCCCATAATCTATAGGATCTCAAGGTGATTGATTATTTCATCTCAGATCTTTCATATTGTAAATAATATTTTATTTCCAAAAAGGTTAAAACCAGAGGAAAGAAATGCTTGCACATCCAAATGTAGCATTAGGAGATAAGTAAGTCTGTTTTGATTAAGCTAATCACATAATTTAAATGTGATTAAATAATTTTTAATAAGGCTGGGCACTACAGGTTTTAATTTTGTCAAATAGGACACAACTGGCAAAGAATGACTTATCCAAGGTTTCAAAGACCCATTATAAGTTGAAGGCGCTCAAAGGAATTACTTTGAAAAGCTTTGGAACTCATCCTAAAAAACTTACCACATTACCATGTATTATTGGGGGACCCACCTTATCATTCACCCGCCACAATCCCTTTTCATTCTATTTTCCTTTAAAAAACATTAAACCTTACCTTTTATTCCTTTTCCGCTATATCTTTATACTTTACCTTTTTCGCAGCTATATCATTATTTTACCTCTGCTTTCCCATTTCCCCAAATGCGATTAAGGTGGGGCTATCCTCCTTGACACATAACCCTTTTCACCACCATCCATGTCATTTCATAGATTATAGGTTTTCGCATTGAAACATAACTTAAAAACTCCGATTGCTGACTTGCGATTTTTTGCATCACCAATTTGCATTACATCTCATCGCATATGTTTTAACTTACCTTTGAAACCACCTGCAATCTATTTTTTTTAACTTGCGATGCAGCAGGTTAGCCCCACCTTAGCATCTCTTCCCCCCACTTTACAACCTTTGCAAGTGCATAAATATATTATGAAAGCATCATAAAGCCTTACCTTACCGCATAAAACTCCGCCAATTGTAGCGGGTTCCATTTCTCCTTGACATGTCATCCTCCAAATAGAGGAAATCACACTTCACGGTTTTAAGAGTTTAAATTATTTTCCAAGTGCTAAATTCTGTGATGTACGATGCGGGTAGGTCCCTCCCCCCGTATTTCACAAATTTTAGATGTTAACCCCGCAACCTATAAATAAAAATTAAAAGTTTCCATTTGCGCCTACGATCTAGTCCCATTTTTTCCCTGCCACATCTCTTACTTCCTTCCCCACGCTTCGTACTTCATTTTTTTTAGTGTTTACATCCTCTGAACTTATAACTAAAACTTAAAACCTGCACTATGACCTGGTCCTACCAATCCATCCCCGTCATCTCCCACTACGCATCGCATCTCTGGTAGCATTCCTCATAAACTTAAACTCTAAATGTTGCATAGTGCGCGGATGCGATGCGACTTTAGAATTGAAATTTATAATATTTTAGGTCCAATATATTGGTTTTTTCCACTATTTTATTCAAAAAAAAAGGTTTTAACTTAGCAGAAACAACTCAGATAACAAATAAACACTACAGGACAAATTAGGAAAAGGTGTTGCGGTAAAGAAGATTAAGTTGTAACTACAACAACACACGGCATTCATACATCGTATCTACCATCACAAATCTCAGTTTAGTCTTCCATCATATTAGCAAAGTGTGGTCCACGTCCTAAAATACCCCACTACATTAACACCTACTCTACACAAGAATTTCATCGAAACTATAATTTTGTAATAGTTAGAGTCTTTAGTTCATGTCTGTTAGAGGTTGTTTGTTGTAATTTTTCATATAAATACTTCAGTTTTGGAACTATCAAAGGTCCATTGATTGAGGTTAGAATTATTACTCTCTTGTGGAGTATTGTAAGCTTTTCCAAGGCACTGGAGCATCAAAAATAATCAAACCATTCATAGGATTCTTGTGGCCTAAATACTGGTAATGTTTTTCTGCGGTTAGTATTGTTTTATTGTTCTCTTTCATTGTAAACATCTGAATTCTAATTGTAAAGAAGAAAGTGTGATGAATAGGATTTAATTTTGAGTACCTTATTCTGACTACCTTTACGATCATTATGTTTTCCACTGAAAGCCAAAGTAAAGAATTCTTAATTTCTCTTTAGTTTTTCTGAATATGTTCATATTTCTACCATAAATCCATTTATAAAGCCAAGAGATCTAGTAAATATTCCTAGCTTTCCCTGTGTTTACTCTGTGAAAATTTGATGAAACAATCCAGTTACATTTTGACTCCATTGCCCAATGGATATTTATAAATTGAATACAATCAATCTTCCAAAATCCAAATAAAACCTAAGACCCAACTACTATCATAACTCGCCTAAAACTTATTTAAACAAAGCTATATATTATAGAGAGAGCCCTATCTGAATCTAGGAAGGCAAGGTCTTGGATTTCAAAGTTCATTTGATGTTGGCCTATGTGATTAGTTCTCACAATATATAGAAAATTACAAAACACTAACATCAATAATTATATCGCATCACAAAACTTAAATAAAGATTTTTCCTAAGATATTCCGATGAGATAGACATCGATATCTGTCTCCCCACCATTGTATTTTAATTATGATAGAAGACACTCAATCGCATATCGGAAAAGGTGAAAGTCGCAGCTTTTAAAGTTATGCATGGAAATGTTTTAAAGATGTTGCTCTAAATTTGGTCACTTTCCCTTGTTTACTTCCCCCACTGCATAAAATCGACAACCTTTCCCTAGAAAAAGCTTCATTTTCATGGTTGAAATGAAGCACAAAGACACCTTCCTCTTAATACCTTCGATTTCGATCAACTTCCCTTGATCATTTATGCAAATAATTCCTTTTGAATAACAATCCACCAAATATTGAAAAGCTTCCAACCAGTCCATCCCAATGAGGAGGTCATAATTTCTTAGGTCAGTTAGTCAAACAAACTTCTAATTCAACCACACATTCCTCAACACCTGACTCTACTGACTCTATTGGCCATCCATCAATGCATGTGGATGGGGTCAAGATTGACCAAATGAACAACACAGTCATGGAGGTAGTGGAGAGATATTAGAGGACAACGTAGTAATAATGGAAGGGAGTCTCCATGAGAGTAGAAAATTTAACGTGTGGGACTCAGGGGGAGGGGGCTCACAAATAATACAAGGAAGGGGATGGAATCTATAGAGTGCATTCTGCATATTTTTTATTTTTGGTCTTTTATGAATTTCTACACGCTTCAGCTATATGAATTTCTACACGCTTCAACTATTTAGCAGAGTTTGTTATGCTGTTTAGCACAAAGGTGTTTCCAGACAGAAATCCCATCCTCATCCTCGGGGGACTTTGAGTGCCCACTCAATATAAGTTCCTTTGAGATTCATTCCATCATCTGGCATCAGGCCAACCTTCAACCACCTCCAGCAGTGCAGTCTCCTTTAGAAATTGCGCAATTCAAGAGGGTAGCTTCAGTGGAGGGTTGATAACCCAAGTTCTTGAGATTATTTTCCTATGAGGGGATCAACCCTTCATCTGGAAAGTTAGTGAGGAGGAGTATCAGATATTTTCACATCAGATCAGACACCTCCTAGCAGTTGTGCAACTGCAAAGCGTAATTCAACCCTAGGGCTACATTTTTCATCTTGTGTATTTCTGAACACCCTTTCTGGGTTATCTTGGACTTGTGATAGAAAGATTAGATCTCTAATCCTGACATTTTCTGAGCACTATATTAGCAGATCCACACATTCCTAGTTTCCAGTAGCAGTTATTTCCAACATAATTGTGTAGTCATGGCCTCCTAGTAGTTTATGTAGTAGTAGTTTTCATGTATTGATGTATAGGGTCATTTGAGACTTGTTTTTCCTAACTGGAGTGTCTTTTCCTCAAGATCTTGTACTCATTTTCTGTTATCATATATAATAAAATGGCTCTATGATCTGCTCATGTTTTTATGTATTGATATTTTACTACATTTTCCAGTTTTATGTTCAATATTCCCGGTTTTCATAATTTGGAATATTACATTCCATCAGATCCATCCCATAAGCATTCACATAAACCCAATTACAGTTACAAAAGAGATCTAATTGTAGATAGTACACAAATTGGAAATAAGATGAAGGCACATTCATAACATAAACATCAGATGCATATAGAACTCCGATATCCGCAACAAATATTCCTTTATTACTTATCAGTTCATATCCTTCATACAAAACACTTCAACAACCCATGCACACAGCCAACGAGGTCTACACATAGTAGGACTAAGGTCTCCACGCACAAAGCTAGCAGGACAATCCACTAAAAATTTCACCAAGTTTCCATATCTAACCTTCACATTCAGACTTATCCATAAACTATCTTCTTAGACTCGATCTATCCATTTATTTATATTATTAGCCTGCGCTACTCTATGGTCCATAAACCGTGGTTTGTGGCCCATTGATCTACCCTTTGATCCATTAAAATTTATGTGGGGCTTTGACCCACCCCAAATCCCCTGTGCAAGACTAAACTATTACAAAAATATAGCAAAATTGGTCGGACTTAGGGGACCATGCTCCAATAGGCCCCCAAACACAATCTTGTGACTCGTCCCGAGTCACACTGGTACCAGATTCTTCATTTTGTTCTGGAGCTACTCAATGGTAGCTGCAAATGGTGCCAAGCCACCTATGCTTTGATTGGCTACGTTCGGCACGGTCTCTACCAACTTTTCTGAAATTAGCCCTTTAGTGGCCAAAGTGATGCTCTACAATGTCTGATTCAAGTTCTAGACTGCCAGATTGAGGTCCTAGGATAGTTTCAAGGCCTCATCCTCCCATGGCTTCATGTGATATGTGACTATCTTCTTATATTTTGGGTTCAATTGATATTGGCATTGCTTGACAGGGCACACATATGTTTTCAACACAATATTCATAACACCCATTTCCCCTATAATTCCCTTCAGCTCAGAGAACTTTGTTGGAAATAGATCGTGATACTCTGTCAACAGCTATGCAGTCTTTCCTAATGTATCATCATCCCAGTAGTCCCCAATATTGGCCAATTTGGGCCGCTCTTCATTCCTAATGTTGACTTCCTTCAATTTTAGAGGTTTAGTAACGTCCATCGTCCTTAATAAGGGCCCTGCAACTGCACGCTCTCCTTTTGATTCCAGAATATTAAAATTTCTTAGGTCATCTTCATTCTCCTCGATCGACATATTTCTACAGTTGATGATGTCTTGCATTTGTGCATCCTGGGCCAGTGCAACGCACTCCCTACGGGGTTGGGATTCATCAAAGAGCATAGCATTAATTTTTTGCAGGGCTTCATCCAGTTTTTCTGAGCCACCCATATAGCCAAAGGTTGCCAGGAAATATTCAGTCATTGTATACTAGTCTTGAGTACCTCGATGTAGCTCAACTTCTATATACCAGGTAGTAGGTGCCAGTACCCATGAGTGGATAAATCTATGAACCCCTTCATTCCATGTATTTTCATCCCAGACCTTCATCCACATGGCTAGGTTCTTGCACTGATCTCCACGACCATAGAATAATTATATTGGTGGAGTGGATGGAGGTTCAAAGTGCAGCCTCATCATTTTTCTACATTCCTGCCAGTATTGGTAAGTTCCCTTGTGCATCTCCCATCACCGCAGTGGAGTTGTGTGCATAGCTAAATCAAGTGCCAAAAATCTTCACTCCTCTGGGACAACTTTTTCCAATGTTCCAAAAATTCTTTGACACTACCAGAACCATCAAAGTAGGGTAGTTCTCTTACCTCAGAGGAGATGCACTAGAATTTATTTGTGATTTTCAGGCAGTGCAGTGCAGTGCAGAGACATCGTGTAACCGGTTCTACCCATTCTCAATTTCGCTGTCAGAATCAGAAAAATAGGAGCTATCCTTCTCCAAGTTCAACATGACATCAGCTGTAGGGTTGATCCAATATTTGTCCCATGCAGTCAATGTATAGATATGGTCAACATCATCCCCTTCATGCACTGGTTTTGTGTATGATTATCCTTCTATTGGATCCAGTGGGACTATCACCCGTGTACCATTATTTTCAAAAATCATACTTTTGCGCTTCATATTTTTGATGCCTCCCATATCGATGGCCCAATCCAATCCTAACAATAAAGGGTAGGGGCCTCCATCATCCACAATTTGTATAACCTAAAAGTCAGCACATACCTTTACTCCAGCGATGTCTACCACAACTTATAGAAATGTGCTAAGTGGAATGATATTTTGTTGATTGGCCATGCGTAGTTGAATGGTGGACCATTCCAACTTTGGTTCTCCCATCTTCTGCTAGTTTTTTTTAGGTAATAAATTTGTATTAGACCCTAGATCCAAGATGACCTGGTCCATCTGATAGTCTCTAATCTGCACAATCATGCACATCTCCCTACCAGTTCTCTTCTTCTGTGAAGAAACCTTGTTCACAGCCTTGGTTTATGTTCGTGAAACCTCTTTTTCTGCGTAGCTGTTTATTAGGGTCTGGAGATTATCTACTAGCTTATGATTGCACTTAGCTTAATGAAGGCTTGTAGGAATGGCTTAACTTCATCATCAGCTTTTGGTTCCATGGGATTTTTTGAGGTGGATGCTCCTACATCAGCAAAATCCTTTCTAGCTTAAATGAAAATATCTTTTTCTTTCTGTAGATTTAGGCTTTCCTTCTTGTTAGACACCTTTCTGATTAGTGGTTCTGCAACAACCTTCTCCTCATTTCCTCCAGTTTCTATACCATTGCATGTAATTATATTTACACTTGGAACGTCGTCGTGCGGTTTAGCATTAATCCTTTGTATGTTTTGCGTTGGTTTCTGTTGGTTTTCTATCATTTTAGCTATTAACACAGGACAATATTCAATTACATGGTCAAATTTCCTACAGTACTTGCATGATTGTCGCGCAGGGTACGGGCAATCATGTGCATAGTGTCTAGTGTCTCTAATGTTGTAATAAATCACTTTCCTTCTCCCTCGACCTACGCTTCCACCTCTCCCCCCTCCCTGTCCTCTTGCTGGGTATCCTCCTTGTCCAGAGGGAGATTTTAGTGACGAATGGTCAACCTGCACTCTGTAAAGGTTCGCTTTGTGAATCATGAAGTCATACGTTCAGTAGTTGTGCTCATCATGTCCCACCAAAGAGCAGAATCTGCACCATTGTTTTTTTACTTCTGGGACATAGGCTCTGTTTATGCCTTATAATTTTGTTGCCATTTCAGATCTAGTTTAGACGTTAGAGAAAGTCCTTTTCTGTTTGGTGTGGTGGCTCCGACTGGGGATGAAGGGACTAGTTTCCCAATAAGAATGATTGTGGGGTGTGTATTGTTTATATAACATGTAATGGGAAATGATTTTAATCTATCACATGAATTTATCTAACACTTATGTATTCTACTATATACCTAGGGTGTTTCTTCCTTTATGCGATCTAAAGAGATATTCTCCAACTATTAGTAATGAATATTATTTAACATTTGAAAGAGATGAAATTACGTAAAGATGATTCTTTTAACAAAATAGTTTGATTAAAAGAATTTTGAAAAGTATATCGCATTCATATGTGTTATTATATATCAAATAGAAATCATTGATAAATATTAGTACATAAGTGCATTTAACATTCATTTATGATGACATTTCAAATATATAATGCAACTAAAAAGATAACCTTCAATCTAGAAAGCAAAAATTAATACAAGTGAATATAAGTACCATATGTACGAAGTCCTACTCATATAAACTGACAATATATTTTCTGCTCCTCTTCACTTTCAAGCAATTTAAAGAGTACAATAGTGCAACATTAGTTAAAAAACTTCAAATTTCAAAAGATAACATATTATGTTTTGTTAATCCATAAAAGCATTTACAAACTTACAGAAGTGGATTCTTTGAAAATGTTTTTGACAAATTTCAGGACCCTTCTCTAAATGCATGAGAAGGGTTTAAATACTAAACTAAAATATGTTTAAAAATAGATTATTACATAAAAATAGAGGAGGTTTCAAACAACCATCCTCGCAATACAAACTTCAACTAAATATAGGAAAATAAAGTAACAATATAACGTATGAGTTCTGATCCTCCATTTGGATTTGATATCAAAATTGACAAATATCTAGCATGGGTTTGAGTTGATTTCGCTGTGAAATTCTCGATCTGACCTGTCTCTTTAATACTACATTTGAGAGTGTTGGTTGCGATATTTTGGTTGAATTATTTAATGATTGCAAGGTTTGGTACTGATGATAAGGTTTTATCAGAAAATTCCAATAATTTTCTTGATCAACCTTATTTACTTTTTTAATCATTTCTTCCTACATTTATGTCTTTTGCTTCCACTGTGCTTCCAATGGCTTGATTTTTGAGAGCACTTTATATGTGGAATCTTTGATAAGCTCAGCCTTCAAAATATGTTCACAAACAGAATCAATAATTTATTTTGTTAACTTTGATGCTTTTTCTACTGCTTGTCTACTTGCCTTAGTTGTGCTTCCCAATCTTTAAATAAGATTTCCTTGTGAAATTTATCTACCTAGGGTAGACAACCTTCCTTTCCTAAGTCTGATGCTTTCCATTGAATGTGTTAATTGGTTTTCTTCTTAATTTTCTCACACTCAAGTTTATGGATAGCCACTTGCTGGATCAAGATTTCACTTGAATCATAATAAGAGCGAGTGATTGAAGTTTATTGGAAAAATAATTCTTGTTGCTGCTTTAGTTTAGCATTCACATCCAATGCTTCCCTTATGAATTGATCTACTTGTGATTCGATTTTTAATTTTTTTAATTCTTCTTCTAGTTGCGTTTGATTTTCTGTAAGTTTCACCTGATGCTGTAAATTTAATCTTTCAAAATAATTTTGAAACTGAGAGATTTTCAATTCCATTTTCCTACTGGAGTTAGACTTTTATTTCTCTAACAGTCTTTCTAAATATTTTAGTTTATCTTCTCTTTGATTCAGTAACAATTGAACTTCAGTGGCCTTATTAATAGTGGCAGTAGCATATGCCCCTGAAAATTGTGATAGCTTGGTTAAATGTTCAGTAGGATCAGCTAGAGGATCCTTCCATAGAACGTTAATAGATTCATTTTTCAAATTTGATACTGTATCATCTATTCTCCTCCTTTTTCTTCTCTTGACTACAAAGTTATGATTAGGACTGTATAAGACATCAAGTGAAGTAATTTCCTCAATTTGTAAAACTATATTCTCTGTTGGGTATGCCGGAATGATCTCTCGATCATGAGTTTCAGGAAATTGTTGTTGTGGAGTAGCAGTTTAAGAATGTTCTGGTGTCTGAAAACTGGTATTTTGATCAGTATTAGGATTTGTTTGAGACATTTGCAGTGCCTTATAAAAATTATCCCATTAACTCTTCAAATCCTTTGGCTGAGATTTTTCTTCCTGATTAGATGTATTTTGGTTTTGCTGAACTTATTGGGAAGATGATTCAGTTCCATTAATTCTTGAATCTCAATCTCTTTGATTACTTGATCAATTACCTTTTCTGGTATCTCATTTCTATTTTCAGATTCATTATCAGAATGATCCGAATTCTGAGATTGATGTTCTGATTTCCCTGACTCATCTTTAGACATGTCTTTACCTTCATTATCCAAGCTAATACTTGGATTCAGTCTGTTGACATCTTCAATAGTCAATAAATCCATAGGAATCCTTTCCAGTCCCTTGTTTTTGTATGCTTGGAAGGCTTCCAAGTCATCTTTATTGAGTTGACTGGATGCAATTTTTAGTACATCTATAAACTTTTCAATACCTTGAAAGAAATCATCAAATCTATCTATCTCTTTTACAAAAGGCTTCACTTTGAGCTCTGTGATGTAATTTTTACTTACATCATTGTGGTCATATGGCTGCTTTGGCATTACAACCAAATTCAAAAAATTAACATTTGAAAGTTCCTTAAAGGTATGACCAATATCAAAAAGTGCAAAATTACTGCACTGTAAAGGGAAATTAGGCCATTTACCACAAATTGGTAAGAAATTTCTCTAGCAAGTAGCTTGTCAGGAACGTAATATGGCATGACGTGGCGAGAATCATTGCTCTTGAAAACTTTGACATAGGTGAAAATTTCTTCGGAAAACCATCTGGAAATGGGAAAAATGTATGTACTAGCTTGTTTGTAAATCCTAGGGGCTTTCTCATTGAATATAATCTGGTACATAGGTAGTATGACTCAATGGAAATTTTTATAAAAATGTAGATGAAAATATGACTCCCAAAGGGCTCTCTGGTAAATGTGGATTGGAGTAGGGTCTTGGTTCGTCCATTTCCATCCAATGGTAGGAAAACTCGAAGAAAATCAAATTGCGTCCATGACATAAGCACTCATGTAAAAGGGGGGTATTGCCCTAGAGGAAACACTTATTTTAATCCTATACTCCGTGATACTTCTGGATAAATTATTAGATAGGATATTTTCCCAATTCAAAATTAAATAATTGATGATTGCGGTAATTAATGGGACCTAATATACATAAAACCTAGTAGTATCAAGCTTTGCAAACAATCTAGACAACATTCCAGCAACATAGCAATAAGGTGAAGGAATTTGTGCTATTGGATACGTACCGAGTTTGTCCCGTTTAAGCTTTCCTTGGTCATCCTTCTATTATTTTATAGCTTTCATAAGGTCTGGATGTTTTGTTGTAAAGCTTTGATGATGCAGGAGCATCAAGGGCATTTTTTATTTGTAAATATGGTAGAAAAGGGGGTGTGACAATTTTTAAATATTTTATTAATTAATTTGTTATTTTAAATAAAATAGGAGAAAGTGAGGATTTTGTAAATATCCTTTTATTTAATAAAAGGATATAAGAGAATTTGGTTAGTTAAGGATATGAAGGGATAAGATTCTAGATAATAGGATTTGTTGATATATTCTAGTGGTGTTGAGATATTAAGGGGATTGAGCATTTAATTAGATCATTTTTAAAATTGTATAAATTAGAAGGCCTCAAAGGCAAATGGGACACTTGAATAGTTGGAGAGTGTGAGAAGTGAGCAAGGGTTTCTCCTTGGAAGCCTTTGGGCAGTTTGTAAGGGCCAATGAAATTGTAAATCAGGCCACGGAAAAATGCTACTGAGAAGAATCGATCCTCCTGAAGGATGTTTGGATCGAATGTCAAATTAAAAGCAATGTTGGCATATTGACTTTAAAATGTTGAATTCATGGAGGCACACTCATTTTGGGTGAAAATTAAATTGGACTGTTGTGAATGCTGTGTTTATGTTGTGAATGTTGGGTTTATGTTGAAACGCTGTTATTTGAATACACATAGCACCGGTATGAATATTTCAAGACAAAAATTAATGAATTTCGATTATGGGATGCGTTAAATTGCTGATCCAATTCTATTGAAAGTAATCTATGATAGTAATTTCTATTCGTGTAATCGATTGCTGAAATTCCTATTGGATGAAGCATGTTCTAGACAGAACTAGGGGCGGAATTAATTGGATGTTGGCTCTTAGTAAATCAATATCGATTTATATAAAAACTGAATACATGGATCACCTTATGGTAAATGCGGTTCTGGTGTGTCAAATCATGGATAAATTGCAGAAATAGCCAGTGTTTGGTATCCAAGACTGCGTTTTATATGTTTGAATGTTTATTAAGTTTGCAGGTGAAAATCGATTGGTGGGAGAATCATGAGCGGTAAGGTGAGTTCACAGTAATTTTGATCAGATGTTGAAATAGAGAATTGAGTTAAGCTGTGGTTTTAATGAGCAGTGTTTAAAAAAAAAATATAACTCACAGTAATATGAAGCGCAGAGCTTCATAAGGGCGCAGAGCATTTTTTTATTGGAATCTGTTCAGAATTTAATTGAATTTGCGTATAGGAAACTGTGCAGGAATTCACACAATTTATTGGAAGCGTTGAAATGAATTTGATTCCAAAACAAAATGGAGTCAATCCTTAGTGTGGAGAGAATCCATTGTATCAATGAATGATAAAATAAGAGTTGCATAAGGTGGTTTGGTGAATGATTTATCTAATTCAATAAGTCAATGGCGTGTATGTTTAATTTCATTCATTGAATATTAGAGTGGAAACTTGTGAATGGATATACATTGGGATTCAATACATTGTTAATAGGGATGCTGAGATATGGAGCGATAGAGTTCCATACAATTTGGAGCGAATGATATTGTGCAGGCACATGTATTAGATCAACGATGAGGTGAGTGGTAAATAGACCAGACATTTTGTTCATGTTGAAAGCATTGATTGAATGGAATTCTATCATTTAATTGTTGAAGAAGTTAAAGGTAAGGGCGCATTTCTGTAATTGAATCCAGTCATATCTGAATGTTAATGTTAAATGGAAATGATGAATGAAGTTACTTAAATTGGGTTTGAAATGAACTTTGGGGTTGAGTAAATGAAAATGATTTGAAGCATGAGTGTTTTCTAACACATAGAATTTTGTGAACAAGATATTGAAAAGCTTCCGCAAATTTAAGTGTCAATTTGCCGTGTATTGAAGTTGGATTGGGCAGTTGTTTGAGGCACATGTTTTATATGCACGGGCATTGGAAAAAGATTCTGGGTAAGCAGGCTAGCCCTGTATCATTTGAACAAAAGCTTTGTCAAAGTTCTGCTGCAAGATGGGTAAGTGGTACATTGTCCTCAAATATCCTGCCCTGAATGAATCGATATTCTCATCCTTCGAATTCTTAAATGTTATATCTTCTATGTTCAAGTGGTCAATTACCCACTTAACCATATCTGTTATATCTGCTACTTTATGAATGAATGAGCATGCAACATCGAAATAGGTCGGGTCTGAAGAAACTGACGCGCCTACTGTAGCAACTTTGATTATTACCTTTGGAAATTCATTCTCGAAGTATTTATACATTGACTCCCACAAGGAACTTCCGTAATCCTTGTTGCAGGTGGTATCTGAGAATAAGGGAGACATATCTGAGTCTTCAGTAGATGATTCTTGGGCAATTTTGCTTGCCTTTCTTGTTCATCCCTGTTATCCTTACTGTTAGCACTCAAATCTACCTCAGGCTGAAATGAAGTAAAACTCAAGGCTACATCAAACCACGCTCAGCCTCGTAGCTAGCCCTACGAGGACAGGAGAGGGATCTCTCCGTCAATCTCGAGAAAATAAGCAATAAGATGCGAGATGACTTACAATAAGAATTGATTTTAGGCTAGTAAAGAGATAGGTATGTTTGGTTTTTGGTTTTTTGGGTTTTCGCTGGAGTAATGGGAAAACAAATTTTGGGTCCGGGGATAAGGTCAGACCTTTGCAGAGTTCAAGCTGGGGCGAGGTAGGTGATGATCTTGATGCTTCGAATTGGATTTTATGGATATATTAGACCGACGAGGAGCTGAAGAGGGCAAAGAAGAACTTGGATCCTCTCCAAACAGCTGAAAACATATAGAACTAACTGAATTCAAAGGCCAAGCACTGTAAACAATGGATTCAACCTTAATCACTCATTCAACTTAGTTCAGAAGCATAATGAAATGATGGCATACATTAAACATGAAGAAACTTACAGTAAACAAAGGAGAAACATCATCAAGAACATAACACCACAAGGATCCCAACAAGTGCCGCAAAACCCCTGATCTTTCCTTAGCCAAAATATGAAAAATATGTACAATGATATCAAAAGTATCCCAAGAGTCCAACCCGTAGAATGCCTCAGAAATTACAATATATAGATCACTCTAACACCTTTCCCCACCTCTAGGGGTCGAATTCCCTCTTCAGGGATCAGTTTCAACCAATTCTATTCATGGAACTACAATCTAGGCAGCTAACAACTTGCCTCTAAAAGAGTGGAAACTGATCCATTACATGATTTTTTACTCTTTTGAGAGTGAATCTTCTAGAAGAGATAAAAACAAGCCAAAGTTACATATCAAACATGAATTTACATCATAAAAACCCAAGAATTATATCCATAGGCAAAACTGGTCCAAAATAGGCGAAATACTGAGCTGGCAGCTGAAAACTCAACAAAAATCTCTAGGTGGGTCGCTCCTGAACTGCGTGGGTCGCTCATGTTCCAGGCTGATTTTGAGGTAGCTCCCAACATCCAAATTGAGCTCATGATATCTCGTTGGAAAGCCCTGGATGTCTACTTTCCAACACAAGTGGAATTTCTAAATTTGGAGTTGATGTGACCCTCCAAAACCTCATTCTCCCGGAGGTACTTCCTGCTGGTGCAAAAGGTGGCAGCAAGGTGGTTTTCATGGTGTTTTTGAGCTGTTTGACCATCCAGATTTTGTTGAAATGCTAAGTTGACTTCAGAGGATGCATAATTAACCATGAAAAATCTAAAAATGTAAAAATCTCCTCCAGCAAGTGTCTCAAAAAAATGCGAGCGCATGAGCGCGCGACCCACGTAGCTGCAAAACCTGTTTTTTAGACCAAAAATTTGGAAATGACAAAATTTTCTCCGAATTTGCCCAAATTCGGAGCGGAGGTCCTCCATCATGTGTCTTGCCCAGTCAATGAAGCCTCGGCCAAAATCCGGAGTGGATTAGGCCTTTTCCGCCGTTGAAGTGCCTTGCGCAACCTCCTCTTCATGATCCTCATCCTCGCTTTGCAAACATGCATGCGAGCCCAGTAATGGCCTTTCATGTGGCGAAGCAAGTCTTTGTCTCGATTGGCCTTCGCCAACAGCTTCTCCAGATGTATATTTACCCGCGTGAGTACAGTATCTCTGTCAGCTGGTGTCATGTCACCGGGCCTCTTTCGATTCCACTGCCTGTCCTCACGGATTTGGCGCACCTCATAAAATGTGAGCTCATCCTAGAGCTGTTTGTTGCGCTGCTCCAAATAGTTAATCACCCACTGAGCCTTCTGCAATTGGTCTTTCAGCTGGTCATTCTCGGCCCTTTGCTCCTGGATGACTTCCCTCAGCTTCGAGCTAGGAGAGCCCATATCAACATCAATGACTGTCATATCGGTGTCCCGGCCTCCTGATGGGCCCTCATCATGCATGGGCCTCTTGCCCCTGTCTTGTACCTGTACCTACACTGGAGAAGAAAGCGAGACCCTTTCCGCATCACGTGGAGATAGTACCCGCCGTGTCGCTGCAAATAAGGCCCTGTGGCCTCGCTGATATGTCTGAACCAAAGGAGTAATGATATGCTCAACCTCAAGCATGTCCGGCTGGTGTGAGGGCTCTCCTGCATCATGAACTGCCTCGGGAGGCTGCTGTGGCACTCTGAAAAAGTCTCTAGAAATGAAATCTTCCCAAGTGATGCCCTGCTCTGCCAACTGATGTGACACCAAGATTTTGATCAAAGCGAAATGATATATACTCCTGTACTGCTGCACTGGGCTCGTCTTCTTCTGCACAAATGTAACCATCCTCTCTATGTTGCGGTATATGAAATACGGAATATTCATCATACGCACCCTTGTGAAGTGCATTAGCAAACGAACATGATATGAGAAAAGACGAGCATACCTGCCCTCACAACTAAAATACTGAATGATGAGCCTCATGAGTGGTGCATACTCATCTCTCAAGAATCTGAATGGAAAAACTCTACTCAAGTAAGCCTTATATCCAGTTTTAATGTATGGCTCATAGTGAAATTTCTCTAACTGCTGACCCTTGGTCCATTCCTCGCCCATGTTCGGTATACCAGTGGCTTGAGCAATAGTCAAAGGTGACACAATGAAATCAACCCCAGCAAGGCTTACCCGATCACCCCGCAAATGAAGAACAAACAGACGTGCTAATTCACGATGAGGTCGGGTTTGTACAACCATCTCACAAAATCTGAAACATGACAAGAATCGAAAACAATCCATAGCTAATGGACATGCCCGCAACCGAGCCAAAGAAGTAGGCTCCTCTCTGCGATGATCACCACTTCTATTTTCTCTGCGGGAACCCCGTGGCACATTACCTTCAGCCACCGAATCACTGCCTGACCCTGGCTCATATTCTGACTCTGTCTCTGACATATCTCTGATCAAGTTTTTGGCAATGTGTACACTTTTTGATGGTAGCTTGAGTCGATTCCAAGCCAATCTGGGCGCGCAAACTGAATTTCAAAACCCTGTGTCTGCGTGGGTCGTGCAGGCTCTGCGTGGGTCGCGCAGCCCAGGTGGGTCGCGCACCTGCAACTCTACAGTGCTGAACTGACTCTGCGTGGGTCGCGCAGCCCAGGTGGGTCGCTCTCCCTCAACGTGGGTCGCGCAGCCCCAAAACTCTGTCCATGCACTTCAAAACTCTGAAATCGGCCCTCCACTTTGCAAACACGATTTGGGAGCTATGAAATTGGTTCAAATGAAACTTGTTTGGCTTTTATACATGTCACAAATATCTTCACAATCATATTTTATTTCAAATCTAATTTCAAACCCATATTACAAATGTTTTTGTAATTTTCCCTTTTGGCTTTTTCAAATACAAACTTCCTTTGGCTTTTTTGAGGTCGATACTAATGATTTTACTGTCTTCTTGCAGGGATATGACTATCTTGGCTAGAGAAAAGACCAGGGGTCTGCTTTTGACAATGTTTTCATGGCGGAACAATTACAATTTATTACAAAATGATAATGACAAATTTCTAGTTCCAAAACAGAGTTTTGGACTAGAAATATATTTCTTTTAAAATGCCGATGATAATAAAAATAGAAATCACAAGTACTGGACTTTCCTCACCTTGCAGGCTTTATGACTAGTATATAAATGACTCAAAAACCATAGACACCAAGACCTAGGACACTTATTGACATTTTTAATGACCATATATATAATGACAATGACTATGAATAATTTTTTGAGGAAATATTTTTAAAATAGCACTGCAGGTATAAACATGAGGAAACATAGGACGACAGACCCCTTCGTCAGTTCATGGCATGATCCTAGTGAAATGCAACGAAGTGGAACAAGCGAGACACCTAATAATGAATATGCAAAAGACGAAATGATCACTGACGGAGGGCTGCAAGGACCGACTCTAACACTTACTTTGTTAAGTGGTTTCCTTAATTTAAGTGAACAAAGAAAACTTTAGTTCTAAGGTAAAAAAGAGAAGGATAGATTTAAAACTGATATAATAAAAAAATTGGCATTCAATAATTTCAAACATGCTCAAAGTAGATATGAATCTTTCAAATCTCACTCCCATTAAATCTCGTTAATCACCCATAATTATTCCAATCAAATCTCTTACACACCATTATGTGAAATTTCTATCGATGAATTTAAGATGTTAGATCTTATATCTAGTTGATTAGATATGAATCATTTCGCACACTTGAGCAATAAATATGAATATCGCATATTTCAACTCAAAATTTTTTCTCTTAGTTATGTTTTCTGTTACTGATGATTTCGCGAAGTGCGATCTACGCAAATCGTAGATCACAATTTCCATACGGTAATACAACTTGCATTTGGTTATTTGTTGCGAAATGTGAAGTGCGCTTAAGGAATCACGTCGATGCGCTTTATCAGACACTTGAAGTTTTATGATGGCTTCTTTATTAATTTTTTGGGTCCGATCATAACAACCCTTACCGAATTGTTATTAGTTGATCGTTTTTTTTCAAGGTGCGATGTGATTTTCTTTTTAAATTGGTGTTTAAATATTTTGTAACGAGAGCTTTATATGACTTCGAAAAAGGTTTAGTGCATATCATAGCTCACAAGACTTAAAATGTTTTAGTTTTTTAGGCTTGTAAGCTATGAGATTTGCGATGCTCTCTAAGGAATGAAAGCGAAAAGGGAAAGAACTTTATTTCCTAAATTTTTTAGACTTAGGCTAAGATAAAAACAAACAAATAAATTTACTATTTATTTTAAAGGGTCCCCATTTGGTAGAAATAAATGGGGGGTGTTGCATAGTACAAAAGGCTCCTAATTGCAGGCAGTGGTTTGTATCATGTTGCCCAACCGCTCGACAATCGGTGCACCAAATTGTGGGGGTAATAGGCTCAGAACAATCCCTTGGGAGCAGTGGACTCGGTCCCCCAGCTTGTATATAATCCAAAAACAGAGGGCACTCATGTTTGGTATGTCTAGATACCCTGTAGCATATGCTCCAAGCATCTGTGCTTGCTTCTTTACCCCGATCTCTTTGTAAATTATAAATTTTTAAGTGCATATTTTCTAATTGGCTTTGAATCTGGAGTGCTCCAAATTGAGCATCATCCCTCGGTGCAACTTCTAACTTCATAGAAATTTCCAAGGCTTCTTCCTGTGAGTCAATATTATGTTGACCCATGGGCCCATGTAGATGTGGCAATAGCATGGCGATGAACCATTCCTTATGCTTCTTGTCATCATAAGAAAATCCTTTGTCGCTGATGACTTTATTTAGTCATTGATTAGGTTCCCAAACTGATTTCATAAACCCATGCTTAATATCTTTCAGTTCTACTACAGAGTGAGAATAATATTTTGGCTTTCTGAACTACTGCTTTAGGGCATCCTTTATATCCTAAACCGTGGGATCCACATTCTGAGCAAGGTATCACATAAACCAATTTAAAGCATGACCTTCAAAGGCCACAGCCAGTTGCGCTCTCTTAACAACATCAATAGTGGCATTCTACGCAGTCAACACCACATTTGCGAGAAACCAAAATCAGTCCATATCCTCATCCCCGCACCCTTAAAGGTGGTTAAATTCATCTCCACGACCGTATCATCCAGAGGTGGGGGTGGTGGTGGGGTAGGAGGATTCGTACCCTTGAGCGAGTTTGATGGTGGCGTAGCAGGAGGGCTAGTCTCAGCGTGCATAGCCCCACTTCTGTTTAGATCAGGGGAGCTTCTTAGAGGACTGTATATAGATCTATCCCCTTTCTAATTGACCTGGTAGTATTTACTACTACGCGTTATACTTTCGCTCTGATCAGGGGTCATTCACTCGGTGTGGTTGCACAAAATACCCTTTTCACACTATAACATATGAGCAGAGGCAAAGTTTGTAAGAACTTACCCCTAAATCCTTTGAAAAATATCCTTTCATCTTCAGAGTAGGACACAAACTGATCGACTGCAAATTCTATTACAAATCCACACAAGATGTTGTCAACCAAGTGATCTACAATCTGGGTAATGTAATTATCAATATTCTCCAATTGTTGGATCAATTTAGGGGTCCACTGCGTGACCTGATCGCCCTTCCAATAGGTTTGGAATTATGCTAACCTTGCCAACCACTCTTGTAGTTCATGTGCACGGTTATGAAGAATATCACTTGAAACTCAATAAAAATATACTTATTATTCCACTCTTCGAAGACAGTTTCTTACTTATGTTTTCTTTTAGGGAAAACTCCTGAATCTATTTTTCAAACTAGTCCTCAAGTTCAGGCTTTAACGGCTTCCAATGACCACGTGGCATCATCCAAAATCTCTCAAAATTCTCCTGGTCCTGGCAACGAAACTAGTTTTTGGCTTGAGGGGTCCTGACCTAGGTTCATAATTGAGGTTAACCAACAAAACCCTCTTACTACTGGCCCTTTCGACAATGGCTAGCTTGTGCGACTCAATGTCTCGCCTAAAGTAGTATGGGGGGGTGTGCTGGAACCAGGTTTTCGTACCCTGAGAGAGGTTTGAATGATATGGGTGCCTTATGATCCCAAACAACCTTAAAAAGACCTTCGCAATATTAGCCATAACAAGTAAACCCTTTTCAAACATATTTAGGTCAAATATGCAGAATATTTAGTGCAAGTTAACACAACAATCATAAATCAAGTAATTAAATTTATCACATCATATCAAGGCTCTATTCCATCAGATCCATCCCATAAGCATTCAGATAAACCCAATGATAGTTGCACAAGAGATATAATTGCAGATAGTACAAAAATAACAAATAAGATGCAGACACATTCATAACATAAACATCAGATGCATATAGAACTCAAATATCCACAACAATATTCCTTTAGTACTTATCAGTTCATATCCTTCATACAAAACACTTCAACAACTCGAACACATAGCCAGCGGGGTCTGTACACAACAAGACTAAGGTCTCCATGCACACAGCCAACAGGAGCCTTCATACCCAGACAATCCGCACAAAATATCACCAAGTTTCCAGATCTAACCTTCACATTCAGACTTATCCAAAAAATGACTTCTTAGACTCGATTAATCCATATATTTACATTTTTAGCCTGCGCTAATCTATGGTCCATAAACCATGGTTTTCGGCCTGTTGATATACCATTTAACCCATTACAATTCATGAGGGGCTTTGACCTGCCCCAAATCCCTTACGCAAGACTAAACTATTACAAAAATATAGTAAAATTGGTTGGACTTAGGGGACCCCGGTCCAAAAATTGGTATATAACATATGTATCGGAGAACGCTAATGCAACTGTGGATAATCTGAAATACACCCTAAAATAATAATTCAATAAGCCGAAATCATACGTGTAATGTGTAGTGGAGTTGAAAGAGATTCACCAGGAGTTAAACGAATCTGTATGGGATGTGGATCATAGATTGAAGGTCATTATCAGAGATGGTAGATTCAATATTGATGATACGTAACACAAGGAGTGGTTTATTTCTATGCTTCTACCACATCTAAGTTATTCCTTGAGTCAATAGAGGATTTCCACGTAGGCTGAGGTCATAGAAATTGCAATGAAACTAGTAGCTATGCTGTTACCCACGGTGATTGCAACCCAACATATTCAAATTCAGTTAGAAGAAATGGATTTTTAAATTCATAAAATTTGCAAAGATAATGGAAAGGATGTATGCACAGATGTATGGGGCATACAATGTAAAGCTACTAGGAATCATAAGGATCAATGCCCCATATTCAATGAGTATATGCAAGTTAGAGTACCTATCCTACTAAAGATCTTGTCTAGGCCGAGTGGAAAACCTACATTATGGTACACAATTTGTCAGTCTATGGGTTTGCATGTGACCAATTACTGTCAGATAATTGGAAAATATATGCCTGAGCTAAATCAACCTTTTTTCAAGTTCTGCTCATCACAAGGACATGATGAACAACACTGTCAAAGTTTTGATTTGATGATGGATAAAGATAAGATGTAAAAAATTCAGATTGAACCTACCTCATCAGTATCTCCATCTGGGCAGGGTGGATTCGAGACTAGAGGATGAGGAAGAGGAGTAGGATCAACTGTGTTATCACTCCCACCACTTCACAAGTCTGAGAATGGAACTGAAGGTGGTAACCTCAAACAAATATTTAGGTCTCGTAGCTAGCCCTACAAAAACCAGAGAGGGCTCTCTCAATTTCACTTTTACAACCAATGAAATGAATATATATTTAATGATATTAGGCTAGTTATAAATCTTAGTGAATTATGATTTTGTTTGTTTTAAGTTTTTGCTGGATAGGAATGACAATCAAGGAACTAGGTCTAGGTTTTATGTCTAATTTCAAAGGTACAACTGCAGAGATGAAGACGAGCCCAGGTAGGTATACTTAAGAACATAGTTAATTTGACATTCTTTATAGGGTTTTAAGAGAGAGAGAGAGAGTTAGAATGAGCATGTTACATGAATTCATTCATTAGAAGAGTAGAAACACATTCATGAAAATCTTATAAAACAAAGCATGAAAATAAATATTTGTGTTCATAAAATCATAATATAATCATATAGAGGCATACATGTGATGGCAAGAAAGAATAAAAATTTAGATTTATGAGGTTATTGAGAAAAAAAATGCTAATAAACATACCATTGGAGTCCCAAAATTATAGCTGCAACATGTCTTTGATTTCACTGAAGTGATTTGTACAAAAGTTCCACACTGCAAAAAACAACTATCCCACCTCTAAAATGACTTGAGTTGGACTACATATAGAAAATAAAAGTCATGAAACCTCATTGGGTCGAAAAATTATCCAAAATACGTCATAAATGCACTCTATGAATCATTACCTAAAATCTAGGTAAGTTAGAAACAATCCCTCCAAATTTAGCTAATAAATAGGAGTGTATGTCTCTTCGATTATTTACATGATTCCTCCATAATGAGTGGAAAAAATAAAATACATTATCCAAAATTCACCTCATAAGATAGATGCAACCTCGAAATTTGGAGTATTATTGCTTGAAAACTGTCCAAAATGAATCCAAGGCAGAAGCATCACGCCAATTAGCAGAAGCGTCGCACCTCCAAGTAGAAGCGTCGCACCTCTTTGAAGGTGAATTTGGTAGACCTTTAGGTATCCATATGCAAATTTGAAGATTGGAATAGGTAGCCCTATGTTTCCTCTTTCCATTCCAACTTTGAAACCGAGAAAATACCTCCTGTAATACATTCAAACTTCCATTCTCCTAGCCTTACTCCAGAAGCACCACGCACAAGCAAAATGAGTGGCAAAAGCATGAAAAAATGGTTTTTTTTTTTAGTCTTTCTCCAAAAATAAATAGTGTCATGCCAACCTGAGGCCATATATGTGAAGTAGAAGTAAAAATCCATTTAACCATATAAAATTTTCTGCATTTTTATGCTTCAACGAAAAGTGTCACGCCACTGTAGGACGCTTTTGCACAACTGAAATTACCAAAATTTTCAAAAATCCAAAATTTTCCAAAAAAAATTTCTACATAAATAAGGCTCAAATATGGATTAGTATCTCTCTAATGATAATGGTTTTTATAAACTGAGAGATGGATTTTTTCTTTGGTATGTTATAAATAGAAACCTCCTCCAGGGTTTAAAAATACATTATGATTTGTTCAGAATTCAAGTTTGAAGTTGGTCGCTAAAAATTTGCAAAAGTGTAGCGCACTCTGAACAGAAGAATCATGCCACTTTGAGAGGGAGTTTGGATGCCTTCCCAGAGGATTTTTGGGCTAAAAATGGTATGGTTGGAAAGTTTTGGATGTTGGATACATAATACAGTCATCAATAACTCCAAATATCTAATCCAAACACCTGAAATATTGACTTGACCACAACCTGTCCAAAATTGCATAAAATGACCCGGAGAAACTGTATTTTGGGAATTTCTCTCAAATAATTACACTCATGCATAAACTGAAGGATGTTTTTGTTACTTTTTCTATTACTTACAAAAGCTTCTTTCACGTTTTCCAAATTCATATTCATTACTTCATAAAGAAAATTTGAAGTAAGACTGCCTCTGTGTGCAATGTAAACCCTAGTGTGATCATAAAACTCTAAAAATGATGCCACGGTATGAGTTGGATCAAACTTGGAATGATGAACTCACTTATTATACTTTATATTCTCACCTTCCATGATGTTTGTTAGCAAAAAAGAAACCCTAGCTCTATATGAAGGAAAGGAAGGGTGAAAACTAAGAAAACAGGGGAAAATGGGGCAACAAGTTTAGGGAGGGAAATGGAGGGAATAGGAGTTAGGGAGAAATATGAAAAAAATAGGGGAGATAGGGTAGTATGCTAGGAACATATTGTGGAATTTTTGGAAATTTATAAGGGAATGAGGGAAAAAAGGCCTAAACACAGAGCTGACCTAGTATCTGTACAAAATCATAGTGAGAACTATAGTTTGAGTGAAACGGATAATTATGAGAGATATGAGTGATATGTAGTGATTTGGTAAGGTATACGAGTGATGTGAAAAGTTTTGTATGTGATAAAACTAGGGTTTTTCCAACTGAAACAAGCTAAACATCAATGGAACCAAAAACATAGTTGAAAACCCTAGAAGAGGGAATAAACCCTTTGCTGAAGAAAATGAGTTGAATGAAAGGTGAGGGATGATAAATTACTGACTACGAAGCCTCTGTAAATTGAGAAATGATGAAATGACCCTTCTTATAGTTTCTTGGAGCTTTAAAACCAAAAATACAACAAACTGCCAATCTTTGGATGGTTGTGGAGAGTCCTGAGCATGAGAGAGGAGTTCTTTTGACCATGTAGCATACTTCTTGAAAAAGGATTACAATGACCATTTATTTTCCTTCTTCATGACATGATTTTGATATTATGATGGAAAAACAAAATAAACCTAGACCATGACCTAGATGGAGGTATGTTGACTAATCTATGACCCTAGGTGATGATGAATGACATGAACTTGACTTTGATAATGAGCATGAATGAGTGAAGGGAGTAGCATTCAGACCTAGATAAACATTTCAGTGAACAAAATTTTATTTGAGAATTTGTTTAAAAAAATGAAATTTTTACCAAAGACCACTACCAAATAAACCTAAAAGAGAATATTTGATCACTAAAAATTTAGACACTAATAAGCTGGTCAAGGAAGGGGACAACTCATCTGCTACAATTGTGGATATGTTGGCCATTATGTGCAACATTTTTCAAATCTAGCGCAACAATATTGCAGGTACTGTAGGAAATTCGATCATATAATGGAATATTGTCCTGTTTTAGTTTCTAGGATGCATGAAAAGAAAACAAAAAATATTTATATTGTAAGAGAAGAGGTGCACGAAGAGGAGCCAAGCATGAATGTTGTCACTAGAAGTGGTGCGGCCACTGGTGAGGATAAAGGAAAGAAGCCGGATACTGATCTTGGGATCTAAAAGGAACCTGAGAAAAAGGATGGATTCGACTTACAACGTGAAAAAGACACTTTTGTAGAAGAAAAGAAGGGGTTTGCAGAAGCCAATGCATCAACATTGGGTAGACATATGGATGTGACCATAGTAGATGAATAAATAAAGCCATTATTACAAGCTTGCATCAAACTATTGCACAACAAGAAGGAAATGGAGAATATTCAAGAATTGATAGATAACTTCATGGAAAAAAAAAACCGGATGGAACAAGAAGTTGTCAATAAGATAATTAAGAAAAAAAGAAGAATAAAATGAGAGATGCACTTGACTGCTCAAATCGATGCCAATGATATGGATCATGTCATTTTGGATCTAGGATCTGATGCAAATTCCTTACCTAAGCAAAATTGGAAGCACATGGGAGAGCCTAAGTTGGAGTGGTCTATAATTTAGCTGTGCATGGCAAATCAACAGAAAATCATTCCATTATGAAGACTCTCACAGGTGGTAGTAGATATTGAAGGAGTGAAGGTGCTTGCATATTTTTAAGTGATACAGATTGTGGATGATATTGATCCTTATCTAGGGCTATTGGGTTTGGATTGGGCTATTGATATGGATGGAATCATAAATCTTAAGAGGAGAAGTATGGTATTTGAGAACAATGGAACCAAAGTTGTAGTGCCCCTAGATACTATAGAAGGTGCAAGATATACAAAACCGGTGCACATAGATGATGATGTTGACCATATATATAAGATGAATACACGAGATGATGATTGGATCAACCCGAAAACTAATGGAAGGCTTAATTGGGAAAAATATATTTCCTACTTCTCAAATTCAGGTGAAGAGTTTGAGAAATAGCATAACTAGTTACATGAAGTATCTGTGCTAAGTTGCAACCGAGTGACCTGATCCCTTAATTGCATATCATCAGAGGCACTAGAATTAATGTACTACGATGGTTTAACTAATGTGAACATGTTTTTAGGACAACTTGAAAGGATTGTTCCAGATGCACAAAAATTCCATGATCAAGAGTTCGTAATTTTTTCTCAAAATTGAAAGTGCTCAAAACTATAGCAAACTTACACGACCGTGTAGATCTTATCATTCTGAGTCCAGCACCATGAACGGCTCAAAAAACTGATTTCGTATGAGGGAGATATTGTGTTCTGATGGATTTCCCAAATAGCTAAAATTGCGACAGGTTTGACTGGGGTGCCCAGTTAGCATGCAGAGGTAGAGTCAACAAAAATGGGAATATTCCTAAGAATATTCCATTTTCCAAGCCAATGATATTTCACCAAGTGGCGCATTTTTATTAGCTAATGTGGATGGTACGATGTTTTTTGGGCCAATGGATGGGTGACACGTGGCCAACCCTAAGGCTGCCACGTGTGCCCTACACAGTTTACCAAAATTTTGTTGAGGTCCGGGGGGTTCGATCCTGCGACCTCCAGCGCACCCACATAACCCTCCACCATTTGGGCTACAACATGTGACTTACCCTTATAGAAGTCTGCATCTATTTAATGTTTTCAAACATCGCACATGGGTGGGGGGGGGGAGGAACCACCGGTCATCCCAACCCATCGATTACCCCAACGTTAATTGGTCACATGTTAACCATTACAACTATTGTAACACCGACATCAAACTACAATGTAACCTCCTAGCTTATCACATGGGTGGTTACCGTGTTATATGCCGACTATTTTTTTAGAACTCCGGTTCTAACTTTGCATCCAACTACAATTTCGGTGTTAAGTTCCGCCCAAATTAAATATGACCGTGGGGTTAGGGGGTTGGTATGTGGCCACCCCTTCCCCTTAAACATAATGTTTAAATCCGACAATTTCGCTTGGCGAAATGTTTAGCGCGCCCTCCAAATTCAGTGATTTGTCTATTTTTAACTGTATTTAACTGCAATTCTCCAGTTTTAGTGGAGGAGTTTTAGGTGTCATTGGGAAAAAGGATAGGAGGGTCAATTTTTGACCAATTTGGGTGAAAAAAGGGTCTACCTAGACTAATTTGAGCATTCTGGAGCCATTTGTGTAGAGAAAACAGCCATTGGAGGCTTGTAAACACATGCGTTTGTAAAATTTTGAGAATAATGAAAGATGGACATGCCATTGGGAGCTAGACCAACAAATGTAGCTTAGGAGGGGTGAATTACCTCATCATGCCTGCTGTGTAAATCTTATGTGTATTTTTATTTCTCTATTATACACTACTGTTAAGTTTTATTTAGGCTTATTTTCATGCTTATAATTCACAAATTCATCTATGTTTCATGGTTAAATTCCTCAATCCTTAAGAAAACAATTGTATACAAATATGCACATGTTTTGTAACTGAAAATACACTTAGCACAAAAAACTAATAGAGTCCTTTCAAATCAGATTGGTATCAGAGCTTGAGTTTATTCTCTGGTGTCATTGTGTGCAAATATTTATTTAACTGTTTGCAAGTTGCACATGCTTACTAGGCTCAAGCTCAAGAGAGGAGAAGGAAAATTGGTGGAAGCAAGAGGGTCTCAAAGTGAGCCACAACAAAGGAGGAAAAAATTGCCACATTCTCCACCACCTATTTCACCTCTTAAAGAATTAGAAGCAACATTAAGCATGCCTCCAGAGGAAGGATAAATCCATGAAGAAGTGGATCCCAAAGAGGAAGAAAGAGTGTTCAAGAAAGCATTCCTTGATATGACTGAGATGATGAGAATCCTTTATCAAGAAAGGAATGAGAAACTAGAAGGAGAAGGATCCAAACTTCACATGGAAGGACAAGGATCATCAGGAGGTCACAATGATGAAGATAAATCAAAGAAGGCCAATAAAGAGTGAGAAAAAGTGGTTTACAAATATTGTTCAAGAGAAGGCCATAATGAAAATCAATGTTGGAAATTACATCCTGAAAAGAGACCCAAGTATAACAACAACAAAGGGAAGTAGAAACCTGCAACTACAACTCAAAATGATTTAGGAGAGAATTCAGGTGATGAATCTAAAATTGCAGCCATGGGATTGAATAAAATGAAGGGGAAAGAAATTGAAACTAAACCCATTACTAGTACATCAAACTGTCACATACAAGCTCCAAATGAAAAAGAGAGAATTGAATTGTTTCATGTGAGGGTCATATCCAAACATACCAAGATTGACACATTTTTTGACAGTGGGTCACAAGAAAAATTAATCTCTGAAGACTTGGTCAAGAAACTTAATCTTGAGACCATACCACATCCAAAACCATATCGACTTGGTTGGATTTGTAAGGATGCAAATTTACAGGTTTCAAATAAGTGTATATTGCGGTTTGAAATAACTACAGATTTTGTTTACACAATTGAATTAGATGTGGTTCCATTTGAAATAACAGGTATTGTGTTGGGAATTCCTTACCTATATGACAGGAAAGCGATCTTCCATCGCCATGAGAACAAATACCATTTATTCAAATATGGCAAGGAGTACATTGTTAGAGCACATCGTAAGAAAAATATTGCTATAGTAAAAGCTGGAAAGGTAAAGAGGCTGGTAAATTCAAGTAAGAATTTTGTTCTTCTAATGGTTAAGCCTAAAGATGATGTTAATCATGAATAATTTGAGGATTGTGATCCTAATTTTAAATCAGATTTATATGATGTAGTTGATGCACATCATGATATGTTTCAGGAGCCAATAGGATTGCCTCCAAAAAGGGAGACTCAACATGAGATTCAATTGCAACAAGATTGTCCTCTTCCAAAAATCGACATGTATCACATGTTGATAATGGATAATGCTGAAATAAAGAGGAAAATTAAAGAGTTTCTGGACAAAGGACTCATAAGGCCAAGTACTTCGCCATGCGGTTCACCCATAGTCTTGATTCTGAAGAAATATGGGACTTCACGCATGTGTGTAGATTTTAGAGCATTGAACAAGATAACATTAAAGAATCGATACCCACTTGAAAGGATAGATGATTTTCTTGATCAACTGAAAGAAGAATTTTTTTTCACTAATTTAGATTTACGAAGTGCATATCATCAAGTAAGAATTTCAGAAAGTGATATATGGAAGACTACATTCAAAACCAAACAACGAATCTTTGAGTGGCTGGTTATGCCATTTGGTTTTTGTAATGCACTGGAAACTTTCATGCGTGTTATGGATAATTATTTGCATCCATTTCTTGATGACTTTGTGATTGTGTATTTATATGATATACTAATTTTCAGCAAAGAAAGAGAAGAGCATGTATTACATGTGAACAGGGTGCTTTATGTTTTGAAGAAAGAGAAATTATTTCTTAAGATGTTTAAGTGTGATTTTGGAAAGACTTTTTTGTTTATTTGGTAAACATTATTGGAGGAGGCGAGTTGATAATTGATCCTTCTAAAGTGGAAGCCATTGTGAATTGTCCCACTCCCAAAAAGTAACCGAGGTAAGAATTTTCTTAGGTGCAACACAGTATTGGAGAAAGTTTATTGCTAAATTTTCTGCCATAGTAGCTCCTATGCATGTAGTGACAAGTGTGAAGAATGACTTCCAATGGGGAAGAAAAAAACAACAAGATTTCGAAGCTTTAAAATACAATATCAGTTCAGCTCCAGTCCTTGCATTACCGAATTTGAGACTGCCATTCGAGATACAAACTTATGCTAGTGATTATGCCATGGGCGCAGTTCTTTGGCATCATGGAAAGCCTATCAATTTTCATTCTAAAACATTAAATGGTGTTGTAACTAATTATCCTACATATGAAAAAGAGATGTATGTGTTGGTACAAAGCGTCAAGAAGTGGAAACACTACTTGATGGGTAAAGAGACGATTATACATACTGATCACCAACCATTACAATACTTGTAGTCCCAAACAAATTACAACAATCACAATATTTCAGGTGGATGGGTTTCCTTCAATAGTTTCACTTGGTTATAAGGTACAAGAAAGGTATTTTCAATTAATTTGTTGATATTCTTTTAAGGCCAATTATAAGTGCTTCTACTTTACTTAAAAATTATTCTATTGTACATGAGAGTTACATAGAACAATATGCACATGATGTTGATTTTCAAGATGTGTATGCTAGTTGGAGTGAAGGGAATCAAGTTGAGGAAAATTCTTATCACATGCATAAAAATTTTCTGTTTCATTTGGGAAATTTGTGTATACCACAAGGAGAGAGGCTAAGTGTCACGAGAGAGGCTTGTTCATCTCTTATTTTTGGACAATTTTGGGTAATAAAAATAGTGCTACATCTACAGAGGTATTGCTATTTTCCTCGCATGATAGATAGTGTGTTGCATTTTATAAGAGGTTGTTCTATGTGTGCAACAAGCAAGCCTAGAAATATGAAGCTTGGGTTGTACACGCCACTATCGGTACCATCAAGGCCATATGAGAGTGTCTCCATGGACTTTGTTGGAGGTCTACCTATGTCAAGAAAACAACATGATTATCTTTATGTATTTGTGGATAGATTTAGTAAAATGTGTATACTTATGCAATGTAAGAAAACCATTACTACTGAACAAACCCCTGAAATTTATTTTCAACATGTATGGGTTCATTATGGATTGGAAACTTCTATTGTTGGTGACAAGTATTCCAGGTTCATTGGGAATTTTTGGTCCAATATTTGGAAGATGATGGACACAAATTTCAAAAAGAGTATTTCTTTTAATTCGCAAACTGATGGCCAAACCAAGGTGGTGAATAGAACTGTTGTGCATATGTTGAGAGGATATTGTAGCAAACATCCTAAGTTTTGGAATGAGCAACTGCATTACATTCAACATGCTTAAAACCAGGAAAAGAACTCTTCTATCGATACATCACATTTTGAAGCATGCTTTGGGTATTTGCCAAAATCGCCATTAGACTTCATATTTGAGAATGATGTTGTAATTGATGGACATAATGATATTGACAAGGATCTAAAGTTCATTGAGAAAATTCAGATTATACATCAACAAGTTCAAGAACAACTTGAGAAGATTCAAATGAAATAGAAGGAGAGGCATGGAAAACATAGAGTTGATCACAATTTTCAAGAAAGATATGAGGTATGGTTGCACATAAGAAAAGAAAGGATGCAAGGAGAAGTTAAAAAGCTTAAACCCATTCACTATGGTTCATTCAAAATCATAAAGAAATTTGGTAACAATGCATTTCAACTTGAATTGCCTTCATATATGCAAATGTATTCAGTTGTTAATGTTGAAAATTTAGGTTTCTATAAGCCACCTTTGATTTATGATCAAGGAAGTGATGTTCAACTATCTTCTATTGAATATTTCTCGCCAGAATTTTTGGATGAGCTCAAGGAAGATACAATTCTTGACAAGAGGGGAAGTGTTGACTACCTTCAAGTTGGGCTCAAAGGCAGGAAGCCAAGCAAGGAAAAGTGGATGGAAGTTGGAAAGGTGAGGGAGATGTACCCTCATCTACTGAATAGGTAATCAAGTTTTTTCGGGTCCAAAATATTCCAAATGGGGAGGTGTGATCAGGAGTTCATAATTTTTTCTCAAAATTGAAAGTGCTCGAAATTGTACATAACCTACACGAATGTGTATATCTCGTTGTTTTGATTCTGGCACCACAAACAGTTTGAAAAACTGATGTTGTATGAGGGAGATATTGTGTTTTGATTGATTTCCCAAGCAGCTAAAATTGTGACAGGTTTGACTGGGATGCCTAGTCATCCTGCAGAGGTATAGTCAACAAATATGGGAATATTCTTGAGAATATTACATTTTCCATGACAATGATATTTCGCCAAGTGGCGAATTTTCATTCACTGATGTGGATGGTACAATGTTTTTTGGGCCAATGGATGGGTGACACGTGGTGAGCACTGAGGCTAGCAGATGTCCCCTGCACAGTTTACCAAAATTTTGGTGAGGTCCGAGGGGTTCTACCTCGCAATCGTTGACGCACGCGCATAAATATCTACCATTCTGGCTACAACATGTGACTTACCCTTATAGAAGTCCACATCTATTTAACGTTTTCATACATCGCACATGGGGGGGGGGGGGGGGACCGCTATCCCAAGTCACCGGGCAGCCCTGTGTTGTTAATTAATACAATAACCATTACAACTATTGTAACATTGAGGTCAAAATACAACATAACCTTAGAGCTTATCACATGAGTGGTTACCGTGTTATATGTCGACAATTTTTTTAGAATTCCAGTTTTAACTCTGCATCCAACTACAAATTCGGTGTTAAGTTCCACCCAAATTAAATATGACCATGGGTTTAGGGGGTTGGCATGTGGCCACCCCTTCCCCTTAACCATAAATTTAAATCCAATGGTTTCTCTTGGTGGATAGATTAGCACGCCCTCCAAATTCGATGATTTTTCTATTTTTAACTGTAGCTAACAACAATTCTCCAGTTTTAGTGGAGGATTTTCAGGTGTCATTGGGAAAAAGGCTAGGAGGGTCAATTTTCAACCAGTTTGGGTGAAACAAGAGTTTACCTAGACTAATTTGAGAATTATGGAGCCATTGGTGTAGAGAAAACAACCATTGGAGGCTTGTAAACACATGTATTTGCAAAATTTGGAGCATAATGAAATATGGACATGCCGTTGGGAGTTGGACCAATAGATTTAGCTCAGGAGGGGTGAACAACTTCATCATGCCTGCTGTGTAAATCTTATGTGTGGTTTTATTTCTCTGTTATAAACTATTTTTCAGTGTTATTTATGCTTATTATCATGCTCATAATTCACAAATTCATCTATGTTTCATGGTTAAATTCCTCAATCCTTAAGGAAACAATTGAAGACAAATATGTACATGTTTTGTAACTGAAAAGACACTTAGCATAGGAAACTAATACAATCCTTTCAGATCATTCCATGCATTGGATATAGTGTTGTTCTCTACTCCAACAATGGTGGGAGACTCACAAAGGAAACTTGGGAAACTGGGAAGAATTCACTTGAATGATGAGACTACGATTTGAGTGCCTAACTACTAGAATGGAAGAGACATAATCCAGAAAAGGTGATATATGCAGACATATATCTAAATATACTGAAGTATGGGGCGTAGAGCCGAGACCACAATGGGTGCACATGTTCATCCATACTTTGGGGAATGTTCCTACTAATTGGTACCTAGAAACAGAGCTACACCAAGGAACCAATGAATGGTATGCACTGACCAAGAGTTTCAATTTAAACTTCAAATTTGAGAGTGGGTTTGAGTGCTTGGGTAAAGCACCGCAAGATATTCAAGAGGTTATATTTGATATGACAAAGCCAAAGGTAGAGAAAAATTCGTCAGTATGGGATGCATAGATGAGGGATATTGTCAATTGAAGAAATTTGACTGTTGAAGAAAATGAAGAAAATACAAGGAATATCACGATCCCTGAATATGAAGGACAAAGCATAGTTTTTGGACCTTAAATTACGTCTCTATATTTCATGAAGCCTCTAAAGATTCGAAAATTGAACATTGGTACAAACAAGCAACTGAAATTGGTGAAGATGATTACTGGGATGATGATACAGTGGGAAATGTTGCTGAGCTGTTGACTGAGTATCAATACCTATTTCCTACAAAATTATCTAATGTGAAGGGGATAATTGGAGAGCATGGGGTCATGAAGATCACTTTGAAACCTGATGCATGACCTATGAAGTAGTGCCCATATAGATTGAATCCTAGGTATAAGTAGAAAGTTAAGGAAGAGTTGGCTAAAATGGTGGCTGCATGAATTATAGAACCATTAGAGGAGTTAGAATGGGTGAGTCCTATGGTGGTACAAGAGAATAAGACCAAAGGAGAAATAAGGATTTGCGTGGACCTATGAAAATTTAATGATTCCTACGTTCATGATCCATTTCTGACCCCATTTTCTGATGAGATCCTCGACAATGTTGGAGGAAAAGAGGCTTATTCATTTACATATGGTTTCTTGAGATATCATTAGGTCAGAATTGCATGGGAGGATAGAACTAAGAAAAAATTTGCAACAAAATGGGGATTGTTTCAGTATAAAGTCATTCCATTTGGGTTGAATAATGCGCCTACTATCTTCTCGCGCGTAGTAGTATCTGCATTCAATTAGGAATATATCGACAAGTTCTTAGAATTATACTTTGACGATTGGATCATATTTGGTTGTTGAAGAAGCATGTATCAAGTCTGTGCCTGATGTTGGATACTTGTAGTAAGCATAAAATCTCACTTAATTAAAAGAAGTGCATATTTGTTGTGCCATTCAGGATATCCTAGGTCATATTTTCTACCAGCAAGGAGTGATGGTGGATGCTATGAACATCGTAGTGATTGTTAATCTGGAATTCCTGCTAATGTCAAAAAATTGTGCTCTATTTTTGGGCATCCATGATATTATCAGAAGTTCATTCAAGGTTATGCCCTGATCACTCTGCCCATGGATAAATTTCTCAGGAAGGATGTGTCATTATGTTTGGATGAAGATTTTAAAAGAGTTTTGAATTGTTGAAGGAGAAGATTGTCATTGCGACCATATTAGTCTTTCCAGATTGGTCGAAGGTATTTCATTTCCATGTTGATGCCTCCTACATTGCGCCAGAGCTATTTTAGCACAACCGGGAGCTGGGGAGATTGATCACCCTATTGCATTTGCAAGTACGAAGTTGTCAAGTATGGAGCATAATTATTCAACTATGGAGAGGGAACGATTGTATATGGTTTATGCCCTCTAGAAATTCTGCCATTGTCTGTTAGGAGGCCACTTTAAGATGTTTACTAACTACTCTGCTTTGAAGTACCTGGTCAACAAGAATTTGTTGGGGGGGGGGGGAGATCTGTAGGTGGATTTTGTTGTTTTAGGAGTATGATTTTGAAGTTATTTTGAAGCTTGGGAGATTGAATGCTAGACCGGACCATATGTCATGCATTGAGAATGAAGAAGAGCCTACTAACTTAGAGGATGGTTTACCAGATGTGCAGTTATTTGGTATAAAGGTGGTTGATGATAATTTCCCTGATATCATTAATTTTTTGACTACTGGACATGCGCTCGAGGAGTATACAGTGCAACAGAAGAAAGAGTTGGTTACACGTGCATCTGAATTTACCCTAATTTATGGTCAACTGTATAAGATGGGTGTAGATGAGATCTTGCGAAGGTGTTATAATTTGAGAGACGAGAAATCTTAGCTCAAGCTCATGGAGGAGTTGCCAAAGGTCACTATGCAAGGAAAACCACTACGTAGAATATCCTACGAGCTAGTTTATGGTGGTCCATGCTGCACAATGATCCATATGCGCATTTTCGCACACGCAATGTATGCCAAAGATCATGAAATCCATCGTGTAGAGATGAGATGCCCTTGCACCCACAGATCGCGTTGCAAGATTTTGATAAATGGAACATATATTGTGTTGGACCTATTTACCCCAAAGGAAAGAATATAGGTGTGAGTTACATAATAACTACGACAAACTATGTAATCGGCTGGGTTGAACCTAAGCCAGTGAAGGATTGCGGTGTAGACACAGTTATGCACTTCATCTTTGAGAACATTTTGACTCAATTTGGATGACCTAAGATTATAATGAGTGATCGTGGTACACACTTTGTGAATGAAACTATCGAATATCTAACAGTAAAATTTCAGATTCATCATTAGAAGAGTACTCCATATCACCCATAGGAGAATGGTGCAGTGGAAGCTTTCGATAAGATATTGGAGACTGCACTTACTAAGCTTTTAAATGCTAACCGAAATGATTGGGATGTGAAAATATTTGCGGTTATTTGGGAATATCTAACCACATGCAAGAAGTTGACAGGAAAGACACCATTCAGGATGGTGTATGGGCAAGAAGCAGTTATGCCAATGGAGTACATTTTTCCAAATCTACGCATTGCAATATTCACAAATATGGCAGAGAAAGATATCTTGGGAGAACAATTTTCATAGTTGGTTTCGATAGAAGAGGATCACTTTATTGCAAATCTCCATCAGCAAGTGCAGAAGGCATGTGAAAAGGCTTGGCATGATATGAATATCAGACAAAAGGTCTTTAAGGAAGAATATTTGGTCTTGTTGTATGACAACAAGTTTGTGTGCCACCCAGAAAAATTCAAGATGCATTGGCTAGGACCATATATTGTTAAGGAAATCAGTAATGGAGGTGTGATGGGTCTAGCCAAATTGAGCGAATAAAACCTTCCTGGGTATGTCAACAGAAATTGATTGAAGCCTTACAGGGATGACCATCTCCCTCCACACACCAAATGACTATATGGCTAGAGAATTAGATCTACGCAGATAGGATGGTGGATGCGCAGACAGGTGTGACGCATGCATAGACGTTTTCTAGGTTGAAAAGGTGCCAAAATATAGCTATTGGAACAGTAAATCTAGAAAATACATGATTATTTCCATTTGGAGGAGCATCTAAGTTGCATTTAATGAGGATATTATGCCAGATTTGGAGTTGTTTTATAATTTATGGAGCGACATTAATGCACAAGAGACCGTTTAAGATGCGCATATGCTATAAATATGATTGAAGGGGTCACATTAGTTCCCTTTGAATTCTGTGTGATTTTTGTGAATTGAGATTTCCGATTTCCACAGTTTATCTGAATACTATGTCTAGTATCGAACCACTGTTTGAGGAGGAGTTGCTCCATAGAGGTTTAGGTCACTTAATACCACCTAGTATGACTGCTACCAGTTTGGCAGATGAACCCGATACGCAGGTTGCCGAGACTTCAGCACCAGCTCAAACCAAGAAGGAACAAACCTTAGGGTCCTAGAAGTCACCGAGATAAAAAAACCCTGAGCCACGCTCCACTGCGATTAGGCCCCAAAAGAAGCCAATGGTTGAATTAATAAATAAAATCATGGAAGAAGAAGATGTAGTAGAAACTGGTCCTATCTCATGGTTTCCTCCCTATGTCACACCGTGCAAGCCTTCGGTGAAGGTTCTGAAATACCTAGACAAATTATTCTCATACATCAGCATGCCTTTGCTGCTGGAAAATGTACTAGTTGAGGGTGATATGTGTGCCAAATTTTCCCTTCTAAAAATGGAGGACTGGGACCTCATAGACTTGGAGAAATTTCCTGAGCTCGCGCCCCAGAGGTACTCAGACTAGATTCCTTAGAGAAAGAAGTAGAACCTCAAAATAACGATAAAGGTGTCGAGGAGACTAAACCTTAGACTACCAAGGGGACTACATGTGACTGAAAAAGAGAAAATGGTAAAAATCATGCAACGAAGAATGCCTCACTTTGACCGAGGAGGAATTTAATGAAATTTCAAATGCAGTGACATCTGCGATAGAAGATGTGTGGACCGATCTATAGGTGCAGTGAAAAACTATGCTCGAAGGCATCCAAACAGGTATCCAAGAAATCAAAGTTCAAGCAAGCCTGATTCAAGCAAGTGTGCCTGCCACCAGTGCATAGCTGATCAATGCAATACTACCAATGACTTGGGATAGTTGCCCCATCTAGATCACCACACCTTCCATCCAAGTCGAGTCACTGAATCTGCAAGCAACACTTAGAGCCTGACGAGAAATCAATGTTTATTTGTCTGTACTGCCAGCATGGAAGCTCCACATGATCCAAAACATGATTGTGTATGAGTTATAGTTCATATAGGACTAAGCATACCATGTTTCCATTGAATCAAAGTAGCAAGCCGCAGTACTTTTGCGAAAAAAGCAAACAACAGAGGAGGCGTTCCGCACAGCTGAGGCTCAACGCACCACACTAGAAGAAAAAAATGAACAAGTCTTCAGTGAACTGCCAGAGGTCCCCGCCTTATCCGTGCCCACAGAATAGCTAGAGGGATTGGCTGCTCCGCTTAAGGCATCACACAATGAAGTACATACTATATTGGCTTCATTTGAACAAAGCATTTCCAGCTTATAGATGAAGCTGCAGTCGGAAACACCACTAGAAGTTAGAGCACATCGTGTCACGGAAGTTACAACAGCCACAGATAACATCTCAGTTGCCGTGACAGAGTGTGGTCCACTCCTAGATGAGGCCATGGGTGTTTGGACTTTTCTTCAGAATGATTCAATGGTGTAGCAGCTATGCAATTAATTGCATGTGAAAGAGAAACCATTTGCAGATATTAGGATGGTGATGCCTATGTGAGCAACCGCACAATGACTTTCATGCCTTCATGAGGGTATGGATCTAAGAAAAATGCAGGGCTTCATCATCCCACGGTTGCATCCTTTCTTCCAATAACTACTCCTGACGATGCAAACAAAAATCTAACCATTGCATCGCTGGGAGTAGTTATTGGAAGCAAGGATGCAACCGTGGGATGATGAAGCCCTGAAATTGTCATAGATCTTAGATGGTGCCTTGAAGAGCCTTCAGTAGACCCAACGCAGCATGATTCTGGCCGCTACAGGATCGACGACTGCAAATCTCGTGGATGAAGCGCATGGTGCTACCATGCAGAGTGTTGAAGTGGTTTTTCCACTAAAGGGCTCTGTCTAAGTGTTCAAAGTGAAGATGAGGGAGCCCACCCCACAGTGACTCGGTACGAGTCACGAGTTTTTGTTGGGGGATATTGGATTAGGGTCCCCTGGAGTAAAATTTTGGTACAACTTTTGTAAAGTTTTGTATATGATTTTTGTGCGCACTACGTGAAAGAGTCAAAGGGGATTTGGAGTGGGTCAAAGCCCCTAATCAATGTAATGGGTTTTAAAGGAAAACCATGAGTCTCAAACCATGGTTTGAGACCATGGTATCTGCACCCTAAGTTAGTATAAATATGGATAGATCAATTCAAGTAGAGATAATTGGTTAATGACACATGCATGTTTCGTAAGATTTTTATCTAAGTCTGGGTTTGGGTAGAAAGGTCTTGCTGGCTGTGTGTATTAAGACCTAATTCCTGGCTGTTTGTGGACTTCACTAGTTGTGTCCACAAAAGGATAGGTTGTGTTGAAATTCTTAATGTACTGGAACCGTTGGTTCTTTTAATATAGAATACTATTTTGGCGAAATCTGGACTATTACATGAATGCTGTGTATTTATCTGTTATTTTCTTTCAGATCAAAATATGTTCCATTATTACATATTTAATTATGTTTATGGTTAATTGTATCTGTGTGAATGAATTAATTACTTGTGAATTAATATCAATTGAAGAATAAGTGTGATTAAATTATATTTGTTTACTGTGCGCGAATATATATTGCATTCAGTGATAATCTACGAGGAGTTGATATGTTATTCTACTGATCTATTAATGCATGTTGTTGTATATCACCTGTTATAGTTCTATTATAGTCTGTTTAGGGCCACCACATTAAATTCTTCCTCAGGGTGTGGAAGCCTAGTTCCAACACCCCTCGTACTACTTCAGGTGAGACTTTTATTTGCGTAAGCAGGTCATTGCCGAATGGGCCAATAGTTGGAGGGTTTGTTGGTTGCGTAATAAATTCAAACCTAGGTCAGGACCCCTCAAGCTAACAATTGCGTTACATAAATGTAATTTGTGAGTGTATTAACTACATAAGTTATATTGGAGAAGTAAAACTTACAAGCGTTCGTATGATTTACTAGTCTTCCTTATGCATATGATCTGTTGAAATATAGATATAATGGTTTGTGAATTAGAATAGTATTTTTCCATAGAACTGTAGTTGTAGGAGTACTTATTTTCTATTATCATTTATCTCTGCAATGATTGAATTAGGATTATGATTCATGTAAATTTTTGGAAGTATTTAATTTACACTCTTTCATAATCTAAGACTCTATTCTTGCATAGATTGTGTCAATAGCCTTGAAACAAAAGATGAATCCCAGGTTGATAAGATTAATGAAGGTAGGATTAAGTTTATTTTTAGGAGTGGCTAATGCCCCAATGAAGTCTATTCCTTTACAGAATATCCCAACCTTTCATGGGATGACCTCAGAGGATCGACATGACTTTTTATCTGAATTCGATTGTTTGTGCAGAGGGTATGATTATACCACCGATCCATAGAAATTATAACCGTTCCCTTCTACTTTGAAGGGAGCGGCATTACAATGGTTTATGGGCTTAGGAGGAGGGAATATATATTCATGGGATGCAATGAACATTAGAGGAAATTTCAGCCTAAAAGTGGCTTCCTAAGGAAAAATAATAAAATAATAGTTAAAATAATAAAATAAGAGTTATGATTTTTGGAGGGAAAAGAAGAAAACTACTTTTTTTAATTATATTTTTGGCCTATGTCCTTGTAGGTTTACTCAATATTCAAGTTTAGACACTTGTTCGATGTGAAATTAAATTCCACATCTAATGAGTACCCATTATGCATACTTTTGAGAAGACCACATCGATAAAAATTACAGATACATTAAAAAAATGTGTTGAACACGTTTTTTTAATGTATATGCAATTTTTATCGATGTGGTCTTCTCAAAAGTATGCATAATGGGTAATTTTTGGACGTGGAATTTAATTATGCATCCAAAGAGTGTCTACACTTGAAATTTGAGTAAACCTATAGGGAGATAAGCCAAAAATACAATTAAACAAGTAGTTTTTTTTTTTCCCTCCCCAATATTTACATTGTACCTATTTTTAAAATTAAAGGATTTTGATTGGTTTACATATTATGACATGGAAATTACATGGAATTTTCATGGGCACTTTAGGATGAAATTTCCTCTAATGAAGTTCTTTTCTTACTAAATATCAGTATTACTGTCGATCCAAGGATCTAAAGGATGAAATTTTTAAAATGACTTCAAAAGAAAGTGGAACTTTAGAAGAATATATTGAGATATTTCAGTACAACTTGAAAAATATCACCTTATACTACCATAACAAAAGAAGTACTAAAATCTTATTTAATAAAAGGCATGAAAGGTGAGTGGATAGAAACATTGAATTTAATGGGACAAGGTGATACCTATCAAGAAGAATATGATAATATTTTTAAGTTGTGTATTAGGTGTTCATGTGGCAGTACATGAGGTAGATATGGAATACGATATCCTCTTACATGAAACAGCAAGACCACAGGTGGTGGTGTAATGTGAACATAAATTGGTAATCTTTTAGAATATTTTAAAATTGACATTTTGGGCACACTGACTACTCAGTTATATGTTTTGCAGGATAATCAGAAGAAAGCTGAGGTAGATCAAGCATTGGCCATATTATTTCCACGTTGCTAAAAGAAAAAAATTGAAAGGGAATGCCCGCTGGACATGGTTCGAACCTGTTCTATTTGCGCGAAAGAAAATTTGACAAAACAATGTCTGTCGCTCCCAGGATTAAAATATGTATTTAAAGAAGACGAGGAGGAAATAGAACATGCATACCTGATGGCTCAAATTGACAATGGAAATCACGGCATTCAGGTATGATGCAAGACCTCTCCTTATTTTATAATGGACAGTATGTTCCACAACATAATCTTGGAAACACATGGCAGGGACAATCACCCTTCAATCCCACTTGGAAATCCCAATCATATCCTACGTCACCATGGCCGAATCAATTATTTTCTAGATTAGTATATCCAAATTCATAATATCCTACCCCATTATGGAAGAATATAGTTACTAATTCCTATCCCTCGCAATGGTCAAATACGCATGCGCAGAATTCAATGTAATATTCCTAATTAGCCCAAGCTAATAGGAATATTCAATTTTGTTTTGTTTTTCATGATTTTGAATAAAATTGTAAAGGAGGAACAATAATAACTCCTAAAAATCAAAATAATCAATGATCAATGTGAAACAAGCTAAATTTGAGCTACTTTCATAAACACACTTAAGTGTGAATGAGGCTGGGCCAATTGACTAGGTCAACAGGACCAAATCCACAACACTGTCTACATGCAATGTATCTCCTAAAGGCACAACGCAGTTCATGTTGGAGGTCACTCATGTGAATGAGGCTAAATCATAAAGGTGGTTTAGGGTTTGACAAGATTTCAAAATTATAAAAGGAGGAGGAGGACACCAAGGAGAGGGTTGATTATTTGATATTTCTCAAGGTGTTGTCTATTTAGACATTCCTTATTCTCTAGTTGTTTAGCTGAGAATAGTGTTGTTTAGCACTTAGGTGTTCCTGGTCGGGAATCCCACCTCCTTCCTTTAGAAGCTCTTAGAGGAGACTTGTTCTATATTTCCCACTATCAGGCTTTGGGCCAAGCTTCATCTTCCAACCATAATTCAGATCATGTTGAGGGTTTGATTGTTTTTGCAAGCTACAACAGTGGAAGCTAGATCTATTCAGATCTATAAAAATCTAGTGCCTCTTCTCAGTGAGTGTGTCTTTTAACCTCCTGGAAGAGTGTATTGGATCATTAGAGCTGCACTTTTAGATCTAGGCATCAGGCCTATTCAGTATTGAAGCTAAAAATGCAGTTTATCTCCCATAACTGTGTTATCTGCAAGAGGGAAGTTGCAGGGTGTTTGAGCAACATTATGGAGGAGTGATATATGGTGTTAAGGGGCTCTCCTTGCACTGTGGTGATCCATGGATTGGCCATCCAATCCATGTTCATTTCAGATCTTATTTGCATCTAGTTCTATATACTGTGTAATTCCTGAATATTACTACAAGACTGCAACTTAGATCTCAGATCTACTCACTGTTGTTCATGATTTGCTCAGATTCGCAATGGGAGTGTATTAAGGAGACCATCTAGCACACAGGTCCGTATTTGATCTATCTTTCTATGTATATATCTACTCTAGATCTGAAGTGTAATATATATCAGCTGTAGCATCAATAAAATAACATTGTCAGGCTTTGCAGTCTCATTTTGTTGTTGCAGTACCTCAATCTTGAGGGATTCCTCATGTAAATCTTCTGTTTATCTATTGTAAAGTGTATGGGACATAATGTAGAACTTATTTCTTGATTTATAGACCATATTGCATCCAAAAAATTCAGAAAATCATGCATTTTTTGCTTCAGTAAATTCTGCAGTAATCAAGTCATGGGGATTGGGCATTTTTAAGCCATACCGGGAGTGGGAGACCTGTTTAACATAGCTAGAGTCATTTTTTTTTCTTCTGAAATTTGGTATGTGAGTCCCTTATGACCTAAGATATGAGATCCCACCATCACGTGCCCTTATTTTTATGCACATATTTGAAATTAACCTTTTTAGGGCATAGATTGTTGTTTTTCCCCAAATTTTGGCTCATAAAATGAAGTACAGTTTGCTGTTGTAGCTTGGATTGATGGATATGTGTTTCTAACAAATTATATTAGCTTATTTAATGCTGAATATCCATCACTGTGTTTATATATTGCTGCAGTCCCCTCATTGGGCACTTATCAAGCCATACTAGGTGTGGGAGGCCTGTTTGCCCCACCTATAAGGATTTGTATTTGATATCCTCTTGGATTTAGGACTTAGATACTTAGATATAGGGGATCCAAGTGTTGGTTTCAAATCCCGTAGCAGCCATTTCCGGAAAATGAGTTTTCCAGTCATGCCTTGCTGATAGTTCCCATTTTGGGATATTACAGTGGTATCAAAGCATGATCTCTAGCTCAGCCTATGAGATCTAGCCATCAGAAGAATAAAGAAGAATATTTAAGAAATATTACATAGAGTACAAAGAGAAGAGTTTTCCTAACACTCTCTCTCTTTCCTAACACTCTCTCTCAAGCCATGCATGAATTGAAGGAAGAAATCAGGGGAATGAGAAGGGGAAGACATGCATATCCCTCAAGGATTTCTTCTCATGAAGAAAGCTCCAGTACTTCTTATGCTGTGTGTGAGAATTCAGCCACACAATCTGATCTACAACGCTGTGACAAGCCTACCTTCTTATTGAGAGAAAGAGAAGAAGGAGGAATGACGGAAGAGGAGATCCCCCTGATTATTTTCCAAACCTTGGAAGGCATTAACGAAGATCTCAAGGAGATGGAACGAAAGGAGTGTAGAATATTTCTGGAAGGGTTTGAAACAAGCCCTAACTATTCTCATGGTGGGTGTGAGCATTTAGCCACACATGCAGATCCACAACGCAATCTCTTGCCCACATTTGCTGGAAGGAGGATAGAGGGAGAAGATCCATCACTACATGGAGGTGAAAGGGGAGTCATTGCTTCCACTAGAGGAGCGCTTGCATCTTTACAAGGGGTTCCAAATGATTCAACATGTGGCAACCAAAACACAATTCCAGAGCAACATGCAGTAGCATTGGTGGTTTGTGAGATAGAAGGAGAGGAAGAGAAGAAGGATCAACATCAAGGGATGATGAGCATTCACCCTTATATATTTCAGAATAATTCTACGCAGAGAAGAGAGGGGAAGATCAGTCCACTCATACATGCAGTCCACTTCAGATTTTGATGTCTCACTAGATGGAGGTATTCCACCTCGGAGGCCACCAGATCTAGAATTGGTGAGAGACATCTTGCCTCTTGGCTCACCATTCTTGGATTCCAAGGAGTTGAGGAGTTTGGAGGATGAATTTGGCATGAGGGATGTCAAAGTAGTAGGTAGCAACATGAGGAGAGCTTTATATGCTAGATCACCAGCACTGTCTCTTAGGAGGATTGATTCTTATTGGAGGTCTCAACTTTTGGTAGAGTACTCCAAGGATCTTAGTGCATGCATGATTCTTAATGACCCAGATGGAGATGATAGATACATAGTGGATGATGTGGTCATCTATTCCTATGTTAGGATCTTCTTGACTAGATCTTCTAGTCTTAGGGAGAAGCTGCTACATGTAGCACATGAGGACTTCTCTTCCATGCGGTTTGATGCATATTTCCATTTGATGGAGGAGTTCACTTGGGAGGGCATCCAACATGACATATTTCAGCATATGGAGAGATGCATAGCCCAAATGGTAATGAAGAGGAGGTCACAGCCACTTCCCTACTCTTTGGAGGTGAGGGAGAACTTTCAGTTGAGCCATTTCAGCTCAATATCTCGAGTGCATGATGGAGGAGGTATAATTTCACATTTTGTATTGTAATTCTTTCCCTTGTTTGAGTAGAAAAATTTATCAAGAAGAGTTGTTCCTTCTTGCATATTTTATAATAATGCACTTGCAACATTCTGTAGCATTGAGATTGGCTATCACATTGGTGGTTTGTGGGGGAAGCCACATGAATTTTGGTGTGCACCATTGACACCACTTGGTACTTTCATGAGGCTATTTGGTAAAATGATTGTGGTAGCAAATAAGTGGCTGGAAAAACACTTGTTATTGTTTGTTTTGATGCAGCCAAGGATGCACTGCATTGGTCCCATGAGAGGAACTATGATCCACTTTCTAGTTGTCATGTGACAGCTTGTTTTCAATTGTTTTTTCTTCCATATATTGCTGATGTTTCTATGTACATGGGAAGCTTTTTTTGGAGAGTGGGATATGTGATGGATATTTCCATTGGGAGTGTGATTCTTCCTACTATCCATGATGTATGTTTCCATAGGATCAATGGGAAAACCATTATTTCCACATCACATCTCTTTTCTTCACATGGGGTGAGCCATTTGAAGGACTTGAATGCTTGGAGGAGGCACTTCATGACTGGATTGTTTGATGGGGTAGCTTGGGCCATTCTTGGAGCCCATATCATTCAACCCAAGGGCATAAACAGTCCCATACTTACCATAAATAGTGAGAGAAAAAAATTGGATGGGAAAATGTAAACTTCCATTCAACCCCAACACATTGCATAGATCCGGGGTTGAATTTTTGTTTGATGAGCTACCTAGAATGGCTCATTTCATTTGGATGATTGCATGGGTGAGGAAGTCACTCATTGGGAACATCACTTCCCATGTTTTCATCACTCCTACCTTGAGGAGGTCATTGAGCAACAAGTAGATCACCACTTGTACCTTCCATGTTCTCATGATGTACACTCTGTTATCTTACACTTGGAGGGAATCATTGGAGGACAGATTCATTGGCTATCATTTTCAACCATGGTGGGCTCCATTGATGAGGCCACAAGAAGAGGAAGGGAAAATTTTTTCTCTACCTTGCAGTTGCTTGAGGATGAGCAACATTTTGAAGGGGGAGGACTGTAATATTCCTAATTAGCTCAAGCTAATAGGAATATTAAATTTTGTTTTTTTTTTCATGCTTATGAATAAAATTGTAAAGGAGGACCAATAATAACTCCTAAACATCAAAATAAATCAATGCTCAATGTGAAACAAGCTAAATCAGAGCTACTTTCATAAACACACTTAAGTGTGAACGAGGCTGGGCCAATTGACTGGGTCAACATGACCAAATCCATAGCATTGTCTACATGGAATGTATCTCCTAAAGGCACAACACAATTCATGTTGGAGGTCGCTCATGTGAATGAGGCTAAATCATCAAGGTGGTTTAGGGTTTGACAAGATTTCCAAATTATAAAAGGAGGACACCAAGGATGTTAGAAAATTATATATTATGGAGCAATGCAACACATAAAATATGCAGAAAATACAAGCACACAAAACACATAAAACCAGAGAGACACATATATACGTGGCTCACCTAGTTTGGGCTACATCCACCCCGAATAGCCAGTCCTTCCTTTCTATTATCCAGCAAAAATGAAGAGACAAAACCTACAGCAGATCCGCTGTAATATCCTTTGTTCTCTCTCACAGTCTCCCTCTCTGTTTCTCGCTCCGAAAATACACACATAATACACAGCCGCAATACAATGCCCTCATATATACAAGGGGGTTGCCTTCTAGGGCAAAAAACCCTAATCTAAACATAACTTCTACCGTCAGATCATTTGCCTAATGAACGACCCAGATTGACTAGAAATTACTATACTTTTACAAGGAAAATTTACATCTGTTTTTAGCTTCGGGGGCGCTGCCCCCGAAACCCCGCTAGGGGGGGGCTCCGAAAAGTGCTGCCGCCCCCCCTGGACCCCCCATGGCAGTGATTAATTACGGGCAACGTTGCCACCCCTTTTAAGGTACAGGGGTCCAATGCTGTGATACAAAGTAAACAAGATAATCAGGCTTCACACCCAACAAAGGAGAGGGTTGATTATTTTATATTTCTCAAGGTGCTATTTTTTAGACATTCCTTATTCTCTGGCTATTTAGCTGAGAATAGTGTTGTTTAGCCTTGGGTGTTCCTGGTCGGGAATCCCACCTCCTTCCTTGAGCAGTTCTTGGAGGAGACTTGTTCTATCTTGTCGAATATCAGGGTTTGGGCCAAGCTTCATCTTCCAACCACAATTCAGATCCTATTGAGGGTTTGATTGTTTTTTCAAGCTGCAGCAGTGGAAGCTAGATCTATTCAGATCTAGGAAAATCTAGTTCCTCTTCTCAGTAAGTGTGTCTTTTAACCTCCTAGAAGAGTGTATTGGATATTTAGAGCTGCACTTTCAGATCTATACATCAAGCCTATTCAATAATGAAGCTAACAACACAATTTCTCTCCCATAATTACGTTATCTACAAGAGGGAAGTTGCAGAGTGTTTGAGCAGCGTTATGGAGGAGTGATCTCTCGTGTTAAGGGGATCTCCTTGCACTGCGATGATCCATGGATTGGCCATCCAATCCATGTTTATTTTAGATATGATTTGCATCTGGTTCTATTTACTAAAAAATTCCTAAATACTACTGCAGGACTGCAACTTAGATCTTAGATCTACTCACAGTTGTTCATGATTTGCTCAGATCCCCAAGGGGAGTGTATTAAGGAGCCCATCTAGTACACAGATATGTATTGGATCTATATTTTTGTGTACAGATATTATCTAGATATAAATTTTAATATATATCAGTGTTAGCATCAATAAAATAACACTGTCAGGCTTTGTAGTCTCATTTTTTTGTTGCAGCACCTCAATCTTGAGGGATTCTTCATGTAAATATTATGTTTATCTATTGTAAAGTGTATGGGCCATAATGTAGAACTGATTTTCTGATGTCCAGATCATATTGCATCCAACACTTTCAGAAAATCACACTTTATGTGCTTCAGTAAATTCTGCAGTAATCAAGTCATGGGGATTGGGCATTTTTAAGCCATACTGGGAGCGGGAGACCTGTTTAACATAGCTAGAGTCATTTGTTTTTTGTGAAATTTTGTATGTGAGTCCCTTATGACCTAAGCTACGATATCCAACCATCACTTTCCTTTATGTTTATGCACATCTTTGAAGTTAACCTTTGTAGGGAAAAAATTGTTGTTTTTCCCGAACTTTTGGCTCATAAAATGAAGTACAATTTGTTGATATATCTTTGATTGATGTATATGCATTTTTAACACATTATATGAGCTTATTTAATGCTTCATATCCATCACTGTGTTTATATATTGCTGCAGTCCCCTCATTGGGCACTTATCAAGCCATACTAGGTGTGGGAGGCCTATTTGCCCCACCTAGAAGGATTTTTATTTGATATCCTCCTTGATTTAGGACTTATATAATCATATATAATGGATCCAAGTTCTGGTTTAAAATCCTGTAGCATCCATTGTTGGAAAATGCGTTTTCCAGTCATGCCTTGCTAACAGTTCCCATTTTGGGATATTACATTCAATGTGGCCTCAAACTTGGAAATGGCCTGCGGGATTGGTAAATCCACCCCTAGGGAATATTCCTCAATCCCAAACTACACTACAAGCTCCATTTCAGTTGCCTCCTAATCCTCAACCTTCGATGTGTCCTAAACTACCTGTTCAACCAAATCCTAACCCCAACAATAGATGTGTCCAATACATGAATATTGCTGAAAATATGGTATATGAATTAAATCCCTTAGGATGAAATGAGATCTGGATAAGATCTGGACATATTATTTCTCCTGAAGAAAATCATAACGATCGAGATCAAGAAAATAATAAAGAAGATAAAACTATGATAAATCCTTCGACTGTGGTTGTTTGAGAAACAAAATCAACACGAAATATAACTGAGAAAAAATAATCCGAGAAAGTCATAACTACTTCCCCTCCATTCCGTGAGAGACTTATGATAACTAAACTAGCCATCTACCCTGAGTTTGATATTGTAGGGGAATTGAAAAATATATGTGTAAAAATTTCACTCTTGTAGGCTATACGAGATATCCCAATTTATGCCAAAATGATCAAGGAACTATGTGGGAAAAATCCTGGGGTAAAACTAAAAGATCCACCCACAGTTCACGTTGTAGCAACATTATCTAAAATTATTTTAGGAAAACAAGTTCCCATTAAATATGAATATCTAGGAAGTCTGTTCGTGACTATCCAAATACAAGGTTTCACTTTTCCAAACACATTGGTATACTTGGGAACAACTATTAACCTTCTGACCTATGAAACCTGTAATGTCTTGGGATTACAACTTTAAAACCAACCTCGACCCTGCTATAATTAGCTGATAGGTCGGTGGTAAAGCATGAAGGAAATTTGGAAGACGTTACTGTCTCTTTAGACTCCTGGGAATATCCTGTAGAATTCCTGGTCATCAACCCAAAAAGTAGACTGGATGGACATCTGTTAATACTATGAAAACTGTGGTTAGAAACGAAAGATGCATATATAGGATGTTGAACTGGAAACATGATGATCACGAAAGGAAACATTTTCAAAAATATCATTCAGTATCCTCCATCTAAACCTAGTTCACCTGCTATAAATTTTCATTTATGCCCACCTAGATATCAAGAAGAAAATTTGTGCTCCCCCCTTTCCTTAGATGAAGCTATGCGACTTAAAAATCAATTAGAAGATGATGTAATCAACAACTTCATCAATAAACCAGATGTTATCGGAAACCCAACATTCCAAATGATAAAATATATACTTGATAATAATGCATAAGGAGACCCCTTATAAAATTTAAATTAAAATCATATTCCCACAACAGTTGTCCATAACAACATTCCAATTTAAATAGAACTAGGAAAAACCCTTAACATTAATGTTGGTCTAGAAAAAAATGAGCAACTGAAATTAATTCAGGTTCTGCATAAATATAAGCAATATTTTGTCTGGGAATATTCAGACGTGAAATGTCTTGACCCGCAGTTGTGCACCCATCGTATTTATATCAAAAAATATGATTGTCCTATCCAAAAAACCTAGAGGAGGTTGTAACCACACCTCAAGGATATTGTGAAACAAGAATTGTAGAAATTGTTGGATGTAAACTCCATATACCCAATTTTTGGTAGTCATTGGGTTTCCCTGTTAGTAGTCGTCCCTATAAAAATGGGAAATGGAGAATTTTTGTAGATTATATAGAAATAAATAAAGCTACCCAAAAAGACCATTTTCCCCTTCCTTTCATAGACCAAGTCCTTGATACTTTAGCTGGGAAGAAATTATTTTATTTTCTAGATGGTTTTGGTGGTTACAATCAATTCATATTGCTTCGGAAGATCAATATAAAACCACATTTACCTACACATGGGGTAAATTCGAATACATAGTTTTACCCTATGGGCTATGCAATGCTCCAACGACATTCCAAAGAGAAATATTGAGTATTTTTTCTGACCTAATAAATGAATGACTTGAGCTGTATATGGATGATTTCACCCTGTTTGGTGATGAATTTTACCAAGCTTTGAAAAATTTAGAAAAAGTCCTTGAATGCTGTATTTCTATGTGATTGTGTTTAAGAAATGAAAAGTGCCATATGGTGATGACTGAAGGTGTAGTTTTAGGGCATTATATTTATGTTGTAGGGATTCAGGTGGATCCAGCTAAGATTGAGGTAATCCTTAAGTTACCTACACCGCACACAAAAACTATGGTACGTATTTTTCTCAGTTATGTAGGGTACTATTGCAGATTTCTGGAACACTTTTCAAAGATAATTGAACCTCTATATACTTAAACAGGAGATGAAAAATTCGAATGGTTTGACAATTGTGATGTTGTGTTTGTAGATCTCAAGAAAATCGTTTCGAAAACACCAGTATTAAGAGGACCAAACTGGGAGCTACATTTTCACATCTCGTCTGATGTATTAGAAACATCCATGGACATTGTTCTTGGATAAGAAGAAGACAAGAAACCTTATGTTATCTACTATATTAGAAAAAACCTCACTCCCATTGAGTTAAACTATACAGTAACAAAAAAAGTATTTTTATTTGATATACATGCTATCAATAAATTCTGACATTATATAACAACCTATCGAGTTTTTCTATACACTGATCACTCTTATGTTTGATATTTAGCTAATAAACCCATTACTAATGGTCGGGTGACCTAATGGTTATTGGTGTTGCAGGAATTAGATATCACCATTAATGATCTACATGGAAAAGAAAACATTGTGGAAAATTTCTTGTCTCAAGTACCTAAAGTAGATGACAATCAACTGATGGAAGACCAATTCCGGACAAACATCTATTCCTTGTGACATTAAAAACACCGTGGTACACTGATGTGGAAATTTAGTTGGCGGTAGCGAAATTTCCAACACACCTGTCATCACAAGAAAGGAATTGATCATACAATGCAGCACATGTTTTTCCTGGTGTTATCACCAAAATTAGACTAATTGGGCTGCTCAACAGTCAATTCAGTGTAACTATTTCAAGCCATTTAGGGTTGGAAGTTAGCCCTTCCAACTAGAGAGGGCTCTCTCAAGAAAATATATTATATTCAATAAACAAGCTTTAAAATGAAGATGTATAACGCCCAAATGTTTTTTTTTTTAATAATTTTTTGTAGGTGAAATATGTGAGAGGGCTACCATTGGGCATGGAGTCAAAATGGGAATTCAATTACACAAAAGTTTCATTTATGGAAGCTGAGGCACATGAGTTCTTATAAAAACAATTCTGACAGTAAACAAGATACATAAAGGAAGCTAGAGCATAATAATAAATGAATTCCAAGTAATTATGTAAGAGTAAGTTGAGATAACATTAAAAAAACAAAGGACAAAAATTCATAAGAACTCGAATAGAATCTCAACTCTGAACAAGTTCTTATGGAACTTCTATTAATTGAGTCTAAAAATATTACAATAATAGCTTAAGCTCTTACATCCATCAACCCTATGTAACTCTAAAAATTATATATTTATAGAGTGGAAACCCTTTTACATAGGTCTTCCACTTGGGCCAAACTCTCGAAATTTATGTAGAGTTCTAATCCCAAAAGGAATTCATTACATTGAGAGAAATTATAGATAATTATGTTGGAAAGAGTTTGTAATGAAAGGACTCTATCACTATTACTTTCATCAACAAACTTTAAATAACCCATACTAATTATTATTATCGAACCAAACAAATTTGTCTAAGGTCACATAAAACATGATAAGGTGGCAAACTTTCATGCTAAAATTTAGGCTCTGATATCCATAATTTGAGGATGAGTTGTGTGTTGGTGAGGTGGAAAAAATGGTGAGTTGTTTTAACCATGTCAGCCATTTGTAATGGATTGATGAGCTGCCCCTCAAATGGATGGCCCAATGATATCCATAATCTCATTAACTGACTCAACCACTTTTCTTTCTATGTTGACTACAATGATAGAGCTTTGGTGATGTAGGAAGGGTGAGCGATCTACAAGAAAAAGTCGGGAATGAATTTAATTGGATTATGGTCTATGCCAGGTGTCAGGTGATGAATGGAGGGAAGCGCGGGGAATGGAAAAGTAAGTGGTAGCTAGATTAGGCGGGAGGAGATACGTGGAAGTAGGGGAGTGGAGGGAGGTATACGGGAAATATGGTGTTAAAATAGGTTGGTTTGGCAGAATCCAGGGGGGGTGGTGTAGGAGTGGTAAGAGGTTTGCACTTGGGGGGGGGGGGGGGGGGGAGGGGGTGGTGTAAAATTATGTGGGGTTGAAACATCGATGTGGGAATAGCAGGGAGGAAACCACTTTTCAGATCCCTCCCCCCCATCCCCCACCACTGGTAAAGGTCGGATGGATAGGGGGGTGTGACAAATATTGTGGTTTGTTGATTTGGTGGATTGATTGATCTGGCGGTTGAATGGAGAGCGAGACTTAACCACATGTGACAAATGCGTTTTGTCATTGTGTGAATTTTATTGCATATGAGAAGGACTTTGGTTAATATTAATATGCCTTCTGACTTAGGATAAAAGAAGTTTGATCCCTAACTTTGGCTAATAGTGCATATTCTATAATAGTTTTCAAACTTACGATAAAATGCACTATTAAGACTTTCATGTAAAATTAACCGTTTTTGGAAATAATTTGCCAGATGAAACAAGTTTTGAAATAATAAAATTGTATTACTTTATTCCCCTAACTATGCTAACTCCCTTTAAAATATGATATGATAAAATGAAGCCTTGTTCGCCCTCTTTGGTGACATTTTTGTACTTTTTAGTGGAAAAACAAGAAGACCTAGATACAGACTTAGATGGAGATGGAATGACTTGGCTAAGAATATAACTGAAAATGAGTGACATGACATATTAGATGATGATGGCCATGGATGGAATGAGGGGAGAAACATTTCTGACCTAGACCATATGCAGTGACCAAAATTTATTTGAAAACTTGTTTTAAAAGACAATTTTTTTGGCCTAGGACTACTAGCAAATAAACTGAAAGAGAATGTTTGATCATTGAACATATTGACACTTACATAACCATAACTTAACCTAATTGATTCATGACTCAAAAAAAACGTAATGGTTATCTTGGATAACATTGGCTCCGATGGGGATGTTGCGCCCTTGTGGTGCAGCAAAGAACCAACAGCTCCAGTGCCTTACTTGGAAATTGAAAATTACGAATTTTATGAGGTCTTATTCAAGATTTTATGGCCTTCTCCTTTGGAAAAAATTTGATGATAATATCATATTTATTTGTAAGAAAAATAACAAATAATGTAATATATACAATGATCCTTCTTTACACAATATATAGAAACTTTCCATTGACAGGTCCTTCTTTACACAACTGCCCATTCATTTCTTGAACTAAGAATGTGTTGTTCCCATGATATTCTACTATCATAAAAGGTCCTTTCTAGATATTCTAAAATTTTCCATCCTTCCCTTTATCTTCATTCCTAGCCTCCCACTTCAAAAACACATCTTGGGCTTTGAAGTTTTCCTCCTTTGTCTTCCTGTCAAAAGTATTTTTGACTCTATTTTGTGACTATTGATGATCAGTGTATACTTCCTCCCTTATTTTCTGTAGATAAATGAACTGATTTATCCTTATTTGGATTTCATTTGGCTCTTCTTCTAACCCCTGCGGTAATTTCATCACTGGAACTCCAAGGGAGGTTGGAAATATTGCTTCGGTTCCATATACTAGCTCATAAGGAGATGTACCTATAGACCTTGTAGTACAAATTTTATTAGCCCATAAAGCAAATTTTAACTTCAAATGCCATGACCTTATGTTTTCTTGAAAAAACTTCTTAATGATTCTAACTATGCTTTTATTTGATGACTCAGCCAAGCCATTACCTTGAGGATAATATGTCGTGGAGTGACCAATAATTAAATGATATTGATTACAAAAACTAATCAATTTCTTACACTTGAAAGCTTGAGCATTGTTAGTAATAATTTTCATGGGACAACCAAACCTTGATAAAATATTGTTTTCCAGAAAATGAATGATGTCCGAGTCTGTAGCTTGCCTTGTAGGGACAAATTCACTCCACTTTGTGAAGTAATCAGTGGCTATTAAGGTCCACTAATGTTAGCCTGAGGATGCATGGTGTATCTTTCCAATAAAATATAATCCCAATTTCTGGAAAGGAGCTTCTACATATATGGGTTTCAGAAGTAAAAGCATTAACTTCTTTTTTTCCATCAAAAAATTGGCACTCATGACGGGTAAGAATATATTTGTAGATGTCTTTGGACACAGAAGGAAAAAAGTACCTACTCTAAGTATATTTTTTGTTGTAGCCTTCCAATAATGATGACCTCCACAATCACCCTTATGAAAGTCATCAATTACACTCTTAGCTTTATATTCTAACAAGCAGATCAAAATTATTCCACCAATATATCTCAAATATAAATTCTCGTTTAGAATGAAATACCATAGAGAAATCAGCTTTACAAATATGTATTTTGACTTGGTTAGTTGAAGAGGAGCCTTGTGATGCTGAAAAACAAAAATTACATCCCTATACCATTCATACAAAAGGAATTTTTCCTCTACAAGAATCAATTCCTCTTCCTCAACCACTTCTGAAAATTCTACAATGAAATTCATATCTAGGCAATCAAAATTTAACTTTGCCATCAATTTCTCCAACCCATGAAATTTTACCAATTCAGTAGGCATAATATCCATATCATAATCCAACAAAGTGGCAATCCACTTACCTCTTTTTCCATCCGGATCAACTTGAGTCAGTATGCCTTTCACCACAACATTAGGCACAAAAGCCACAATGTTAGAATGTACAATATATATTATAAAATATTTAAGAACCTTCACTAAAGCATAGGCTTATTTCTCCATAATATTTTACTTCAGTTCAGAATTTTCAAGTGTCCTATTGAAGAAAGAAATCGGGTTCTCATTACCTTGCTGCCTCTTCTACAATAACACTCCAACAATTGTATGTTCAGAAAGAAAAGTAAAAACCAGAAAATCCTTAGAAAAAGAAGGATTTATGAGCACCGAGGCTTGGGTAAAGGCCTTCTTGATCTCTTCAAAATAATGTTTTGCCTTTGTTGTCCATTTAATATTAGAATCCTTCCTAAGCATCTTAGTAATATGCTTGAAAATTTCTGCAAAATTAGGAATAAATCACCTAATAAAATTTACTTTATCAAAAAAGGATTGAATCTCTTTTTTGTTTCTTGGTAAATATATCTTATATATGGAAGAAAACCTACTTGAATCAATCCTTATTCCTTCTTCCGATATTATGTGTCCCAATAATTTTCCAGTAGTCAAAGAAAAACACTTTTGCTAGGATTGAGAGATAAATACTGAATTTTCTGCATTTTTGCATAATTTTCTCCAAGTGCTTGAGATGCTCTTCTTCCTTATTTAAGCACATAGTGATTTCATCCATGTAAACCACCACTCAGTTTTCCTTTTATTTAGCAAATGAAATTTTCATCGCCCTTTGGAAAATTTCTCCTGCATTCATGATACCATAAGTCATTTTGGCATACATAAACGTCCCCCATGGTGTAGTGAAGGCGGTTTTCTCTTGTTCATTTGAATGCACTAGTATTTGATTATAGCCTGAGAAAACATCAAGCATAGACATCCTTTGGGATCCAACAATACTTTGCAAAATTTGATCCATTTTTGGAAGAGGATAATTGTCTTTAAGAGACGCCTTATTCAAATTTATGAAATCAATGCATATCCTAATCTCGCCATTCTTCTTTCTCACATGTACCAAATTAGCAAGCCACTTATAAAACCTCAATGGAACAATGATTTTTGCATCAAACCAATTCTTAATTTCTTTTTCAATCAATGGCATGAGCAATGGATTGATTCTCCTCAATTTCTGTTTAAAAGGCTTTTCATTTTCTTTGATTGGTATTATGTGTTGACTGATGCTAGGATCATACCTCTCGGTCTGCATAAATCCATGCAAAAACATCAATGTACCATTTCATCAAATCAACGTACCTCTATCTCACCTTTGATGAAATAATCTTGGAAAACTTGATCAAATTAGGGTTTTCTGCAGTACCAAGGTTACTACTTTCAACCTTTTCATTATCATCTTTCATTTATGGATTCTTAAACACATCATTCTAGTCAAATAACTTCTCAAGGGGAATCAAGCCTTTAGGAATGAAGTTATTCTTCAATTTGAGGACTTCTAGATTGGCTTTGGTTTTAGCAAACATGTTTTGCTGGTCTACTTAAAGGTTTTCAAATTATTCTTTCAACTCAAGAAAGTTTTTGACCTATTGATCACTATCAAACACTTGCCAATTGATAATATTATCTGGGATAGTTGGTCTATGCCCATACTCAACTTCATAGTTGTTGCTGGGATGAGTAGGGATGATAAAAAATCTGGCTTAGACAACCAAGGAATCAACCACAGAATTCTGTTTTCTAGCTTTGATGATGAAACTATGTTTTCTGAAATTTTCAAGCAAATCAAGGATCAAATTCTTATAAGCCCTCATTCTTACATCTTTATTTTGATATGATCCTTCTAATTTCTTGATTACTAGTTCATAATCACCACAAATTGAAATTTTCTTGGTGCCTAAGCCTTTGAAGGCTTCTAGACCCAAAAACAAAGCCTCGTATTCAACCATGTTATTTTTACAGTCAAAGTTCAATTTGTAAGAATAAAACTTGCTCTCATTGCTAGGGTTGGTAATCCACATACCTGTGCCAACTCCTTCTCTTTCAGTAGTGCCATCAATGTGCATATGCCACCGACCTTCTTCATTTACCTCCTCAAATTGTTGAATTTCAGCTTCCTGATTGTTTTTAATTTTATGATATTTTATCTCATTAGTGACCTCATTGAACAAAATGAAAGATCCCAACTCAAAGTCTACTGCATAAATTGAAAATTTTTGTGGCTTATATTTTCTACTAACCATATAGGCCATTCTATATTCTTTGTACAACCTTCTTTCCTCACTAAAGAGTAGAATAGTGGCATGTCCTGTCCATCTTAATTTTAGTATCCCATGATATAGATAAAAGCATACCAAATTTTGGAGGAATTTAGCCACAACTATATCCATTAACTTTGTCTTAGTAGGAACTTGAGCTAAAACAACAACCACATCCTTAATGAGAACAATACACTGAACTCTTTTTGAATCAAAGGAAAACTAGTCTTTGTAAGTTCTGGTTATGTCTAAGCCCATTATTTCCATGATCACCTTAGGAATTAAGTTAGGGGAGGCCCCTAAATATAACATAGAATTATGTAAAGTCATGTCATGGATGTTCAGACTCACATAGAAAGGTGGAACTTATTCATTTTTCTCATCTTCCACTCTTGTTCCTAGAAAGATAGTAGGATGGTCTTCTTGTAGATTTAGAATGTCGGAAGGTCGAGGCTGAGACTTAAGAATTTTGACAATTTGGCTCCTATACTCAGTTACCTTAATTATCTCACCAAAAGGACATCAATTTTGATCATAGAAGTCTCATTTTCTAGATTTAAAGTCAGTGGTGTTTTTTCAATCTCTTTACCATAGGGTGGTGTGTCTTTCTTTTGTTCAACTGGCTTTTGAGCATATTTCTTTTGCTAACCTTTATTGGTTGTAATAGGAAAATTTCTATTCCTCAAGTTATATTGTTTTTACATCTCAAATATAGGATGCCGCTAGCCTTTAAAATAATCAGATTGCTTCTCATATTCATGATTCCCTATGTCATGGAAAGATTCATCATGTTCTTATTTGGTTAAGAAACTCCCTTGCACATCCTCATCCAAGCAGTGAATGATATCTTCTTGAAATTCAGGTTGTGTTTCTTCCTCATCCACTAGATTTTGTTGAAACTGAGGCCTAACCTGTTGATCAGGTTGGTTTCTCTTGTCCCTTGGTCTTTGTGTATTTTAGGCCTTCTAAATTGAGGATTTATAATATGTGTTTCTTGTTGTGCAACAGGTAGGGGATTATTACCAAGAGAAAGCCTATCCATAAGCATCTCCATATTTTTCATCATGGTATCGGATTTTACGTCTGAATATGAGGAAGGTTTTTCTTCCTCTTTTAATCCAAATTTTTCCATTTTGGACCTCTTTGTTGCAACCATATTTACTTCAACCTTTACAACATCATTTTACATGTCATCTAAAGATGAATATTCTCTCTCCCTTAGTAAAATTGAGAAATCATAGTCAAAGGCTTCAACATAATGCAATTTGGAGGCTTAATGTGAGCAGGGATAAAAATTAATGAATTGACTCATCTGTTGCTCTTTTTTTATTATTATATTCAGTCAAAGCTTAAATAGGGTTCACTTTACCTCCCCACTTGGTGAAAATTTTGTCTTATAATTCGTCCCAATTATGTAAAATTGCTCAAGCTAAGGCTTTGAACCATTTTCTCACTTCACCTATGAAACTCTGCATAAACAACCTCATTTTTACATCTTCATCATCCCCCTCTTCTAGGTCAAAAAAATAATTTAAGTGGTCAACTTGCTGCTCAAAATTAATATAGTCTTCACCCCAAAAAGTTTTAATTCTAGTGGAATACCCATTTGGAAGGTCATGGAGTATGGAAGGTAGGACAAGAGGAGCATACCTAGCTAGACCTACATGAGGAAGAACTCCACCCATAATGGCAGTGACTGTAATACTTGAAAAAGTAGCGGAAGGAGTAATAATTTGACTAGGACAAACAACAATGAATGAGGATGAGATGATAGGATATTTTGAGGTGGGAATTTTCAGTTTAGATATCAAAGAGCTTCACTCAAGAACATGGACACCAGACCTCCTTCTTAACAAGAAATCGAAAGAATAAAGTTCTTTTGATTTCTCAAAATATTCTTGTTCTAGTGACAATTTTGATGTGACAGTTTCCTTAAACCCTTATTTTATTCTTTTGACACAAGAGATGATGTATCAATTCATAATATTTTTATATCTAATATAAATTTAGTAAATTCATTCTCAGATTTAGATCTAAAAATAAATTCTTTTATATTTCCATCAAACTTATTGTCTTCAAAACTTCGAACAACCTTAGAGGGAAAATATGAAACTCTTGAAAGAAATAAATTACCTAATTTTGATGCGCTACGAATACCTATGATAATTCTATATTATCAACAATATTAGGTGTATTAGGGTATGGATTTCTCCTTGTATGACTATTCTTAGAAGCCACCTTTAAGCTGAGAATCTTAGTGGAAAAATTTAGCTTCAGGCTCATGGCAGGCGCACCAAAATTTTATCACCGAATTGAGACTAATTAGGTTTCTCAATAGTCAATTAAGTGTAACTATTTCAAACCACTTAGGGTTGGAAGTTAGCCCTTCCAACCAGAGAGGGCTCTCTCAAGAAATATATGATATTCAATAAAAAAATATTTAAAACAAATATTTCTAACTCTTAGATTTTTTATTTTTTGCAGGTGAAAGATGTGTGAGGGCTACCATTGGGCATGGATTCAGAATGGGAATTTAATTACAAAAACGTTTCATTTATGGAAGATGAGGCACATGAGTTCTTATAAAAACAATTAGGATAGCAAACCAGATACATAAAGGAAGTTGGAGCATAATAATCTATGAATTCAAAGTAATTATGTAAAAGTAATATGAGATAACATTAAAAAGACAAAGGAAAAAAATTCATAAGAACTCGAATAGAATCTCAGGTTTGAACAAAAGGCTTCTGCAACTCTCTATTAAATGAGTAGAAACATATTACAATATTATATTAAGATATTACATCCATCAACCCTCTATAACTCTAATACTTATCTATTTATAGAGTGAGAACCCTTTTACTTACTTCTGCCACCTGGGCTACACTCTCAAAACTGATGTAGAGTTCTAACCCCAAAAGGAATTCATTAGATTGAGAGAAATTAGAGATAATTTGTTGGAAATATTTTGTAACCTAAAAGGACTCTATCACTATTAATTTCATTAATAAACTTTAAATAACCCATAGTAATGAACTTATAAAACCAAACAACTTTGTCTAAGGTGGCATCAACCATGATCAGGTGGCAAACTGTCATGCTAAAATTTAGGCTCTGATATTCAGAATTTGAGGATGACTTGTGTGTTGGTGAGGTTGAAAAAATGGTGAGTTGTTTTAACCGTGTCAGCCGTTTGGAAAGTGTTATTGAGCTGGCCCTTAAATAGATGGCCTAATGATATTCCTAACCTCATTAACTGACTCAACCACTTTTCTTTCTATGTTGACTGCATTGACAAAGATTTGGCAATGAAGGAAGGGTGATCGATCTCCAAGAAAAATTCGGGAATGCATTTAATTGGATTACGGTCTATCCCATGTGTTAGGTAATGAATGAATGGAAGCATGGGGAATGGAATGGTAATCAGGAGCTGGATCAAGCGGGAGGAGATGCGTGGCAGTAAGGGAGTGGAGGGAGGTACATGGGAAAGATGGTGGTAAACTGGGCTGGCTTAGCAGATTTTGAGGGGGGGGGGGGGGGGTTTGAGAAACAATGACGGGTTGACACATCGATGTGAGAATAGTGGGAGGAAACTAATTTTCAGACCCCCTTGCTAGTAAAGGTCGGATGGATAGGGGGTATGAAAGAGGTTGTGGGTCGTCGATTTGGTGGACTGATTGATCGGATGATTGAATGGACAACGGGACTTAACCACATGCGAGAAATTCCTTTTGTTATTTTTTGAAGTTTATTACATATGAAAAATACTTTGGTTAAAATTCATATGCCTTCTAACTTAGGATAAAATCAATTTGATCCCAAACTTAGGCTAATAGTCCATTATCTATAATATTTTTCAAACTTAGGATAAAATGTACTATTGAGCCTTTCATGTAAAATCAACCCATTTGGAAATAATTTGCAGGATGCAACAAGTTTTGAAAGAAAACACATTTTCTTAATTTATTATCCTAGCTATGATAACTACCTTTAAAAGACAAATATGACGAAAATGAAGAATTATTTGCCCTTTTTGGTGACATTTTTGGACTTTTCAGTGGCAAAAGAAGGAGACCTATATACACACTTAGATGGAGATAGAATGACTCGCCTAAGAATATAAATGAAAATGAGTAACATGACCTTTGAGATGATTATGGCCATGGATGGAATGAGGGGAGAAACACTTCTAACCTACATCATATGCAGTGACCAAAATTTATTTGAAAACTTATTTGAAAAGAAAAAATTTTGGACCTAGGACTACTAGAAAATAAATTAAAACACCGTGTTTGATCACTGAACATATTGACACTAACACAACCCTAACTTAACTAATTGACTCATGACTAAAAAAAACATAATGTTATCTTAGATAACACCTGGATTAGTGGCTATCTTTTCCACACTAGTTCTGATTTTCAAATCTGAAGGTGCATCAGAGAGGATGAAGTTTATGACATTCTAAGGGACTGCCATGGCGAGCCCTACGAAGGACACCTTGCAAACCTCTGAACTTGAAATAATCGTATGGGTTATTATTGTCCCACAATATTTAAAGATGCAAAAAAGTATGTTCAAGCCTGTGATAGTTGTTAACGAATGGCCGTCCTACCTAAGATGATGAAATTCCATTACAACTGCAAGTGGTGGCAGAACCATTTGAAATATGGACACTATATTTTTTCAGCCCCTTCAACCCACCGTCAAATGAGAAAGTGTACACATTGGTTTGCACAGATTATGTAACTAAATGTGTTGAAGCAGTAAAATTTCCAAGGGCCATGGAGGAGGCAATGATTAATTTATTGCTCCAAATATTTGTGTGATATGAATTACCAAGGGAAGTAATAAATAACGGAGGGTAATATTATATGTCATAAAGTTTCAGCCACTCTTTACAACTATCATATTAAGCATAGAGTTAATTCTCCATATCAGCCCCAAGAAAAAAAAAGTGGGAAGTACTAACAAGGTTCTGGAGGAAATTTTAAGCAAAATCGTATCTGAAAATCATCAAAATTGGGCAACCAATCTCCCATAAACCTTATGGGCTTATCGGAAAACATGGTGGAATAGTACTGATCACTTGCCATATCACATTGTCTTAAAAAAAGAACCATTTTTCCAATAGAATTCGAAATGAAAAATCTCAAGACTGCAACGAAGATTGGATTGGAGTTATAAAAGCACAAACCCAATGCCTACAACATCTTAATGAGTTAGATGAAGGAAATTTATTTTCCTTCAAACACACTACTATTATATAACAGCAAAGAGATAAATTTAGTGATCAACTGATTAAAAATAAATCATTCCAAAAGGAGATTGGGTGTTGTTATATGATTCCATGTTCCAGGATTTTCTAGGGAAATTACAGATAAGGTGGCTTGGGCCATATGAAATCAAAGAAGTCCAAAATAATGGTACCATAAATTTAATAACTATTGAAAGATCTGGTACCTATTTTCTATTAAACAAACATTGATCATGCCTCTACCACCAACCACTCACGAAAGAGTAATTCTATTGGCTTGGGTAGCAACCGAGGAGCTCCATGTTTATAAAATCTTATTTTCTTTATCATTTTGTATATAATGTATATATTTTATTTAGAGTGATTAGTTCATTTTCTTCCCTTTTTTCCTTTTCTTCATTCAACTAATTGACTCATGACTAAAAAAAACATAATGTTATCTTAGATAACACCTGGATTAGTGGCTATATTTTCCACACTAGTTCTTATTTTCAAATCTAAAGGTGCATCAGAGAGGATGAAGTTTATGACATTCCAAGGGAATGCCATGGCAAACCCTATGAAGGACACTTTGAAAACCTCCGAAATTGAAACTTCATATGGGTTATTATTGTCCCACAATATTTAAAGATGCAAAAAAGTATGTTCAAGCCTGTGATAGTTGTTAACGAATGGCCGTCCTACCTAAGATGATGAAATTCCATTACAAATGCAAGTGGTGGCAGAACCATTTGAAAGATGGACACTATATTTTTTCAACCCTTTCAACCCACCGTCAAATGAGAAAGTGTACACATTGGTTTGCATAGATTATGTAACTAAATGGGTTGAAGCAGTAAAATTTCCAAGGGCCATGGAGGAGGCAATGATTAATTTATTGCTCCAAATATTTGTGTGATATGAATTACCAAGGGAAGTAATAACTAACGAAGGGCAATATTACATGTCATAAATTTTCAGCCACTCTTTACAACTATCATATTAAGCATAGAGTTAATTCTCCATATCAGCCCCAAGAAAAAAAAAAATGGGAAGTACTAACAAGGTTCTGCAGGAAATTTTAAGCAAAATCGTATATGAAAATCATCAAAATTGGGAAACCAATCTCCCATAAACCTTATGGGCTTATTGGAAAACATGGTGGAATAGTAATGATCACTTTCCATATCACATTTTCTTCAAAAAAGAACCATTTTTCCAATAGAATTCGAAATGAAAAATCTTAAGACTGCAACGGAGATTGGATTGGAGTTACAAAAGCACAAACCCAACGCCTACAACATATTAATGAGTTAGATAAAGGAAATTTATTTTCCTTCAAACACACTACTATTATATAACAACAAAGAGATAAATTTAATGATCAACTGATTAAAAATAAATCATTCCAAAAGGAGATTGGGTGTTGTTATATGATTCCAGGTTCCAGGATTTTCTAGGGAAATTATAGATAAGGTGGCTTGGGCCATATGAAATCAAAGAAGTCAAAAATAATCGTACCATAAATTTAATAAATATTGATAGATCTGGTACCTATTTTCTATTAAACAAACATTGATTATGCCTCTACTACCAACCACTCACGAAAGAGTCATTCTGTTGGCTTGGGTAGCAATCGAGGAGCTCCATGTTTATAAAATCTTATTTTCTTTATCATTTTGTATATAATGTATATGGGCGGAAACATGAAGGTGGGTTACACTTTTGTGAGAATCGGAGGCCGAAAATTTTATTTGATCATTTTCCATTATTAAAGTTATTCTACAATATTTATCATCTCAACAAATTGAGGTAACTAAGAAAATTTAAAATTAAAATGACTGATAAATCTCAAACATATTTAGCATATTTAAAATGGTTATATTAATATTATATGTATTTACATATTATTGATAAAATTAATCATATGTTTCTCATATTATCGATAGTTTTTCCTTGGTTGCACGCGATTGAAACCAACTTAGACCCATCTTAACTATGGATCTATCAAGCGCCGAGAGGGATCAAATCTCTCGAGGTGCGCCCGAACTCATTCAAACGCCCAACGAGCGTGCCCGTTCCACCGAATGCGCCCATGAATTCGTGGGGCCTTACATCCTCCTCCACTTCAAAGCGTTGTCGTCCCTTGACAACATCATCCGTCAAGGGACCCAAGAAGATATTGATAACCATATCTTTCCGTCAAACATCTATATGCTTGTAGCATCCATATGTTTGTAACATCTAGCACAACTCCGTAGCATTGCTAGCCCTCATGATTCGAACAAGTTAGGTGATCAGTCCAACTATGCGTCCTCTCCATAATAATGTACATCCTCATGCCATCCGTTAGTCTTTCTCTAGCTCTTGTCACATTCATCAATTCAACCAAGAATCTATCCAAAGTCCAAGTGCCATGTTTTTGGTCCATGAAGTGTTCTTCATCTCCATCTCAACATGCTGTCCATGATGTTGATCCATGTGCCACTAAGTTTCACATCCTCCAACATCAAAGTAAGAGATGTCCTCTCACCAATCTATGCGCCATATTCAGGTCCATGAAGTTTCCCTTCATTCCATTTGCAATATGCAGTCTATGATGCTGCTCTAATGTGCTATCAAGGTAGCCACACTCACCTAAGCATCTATCCATGCATGTGGGCCTTTGTAAAAAGCCCCTTTGTTTGAGGGTGGTGTGGTCCTCTATGCACTAAGTTACCACACCCCCTTTCTCCAAAGGTTTATTTCAAAGCAAGGGCCAGGAAGCTACCTCCCTGACTTTCATCCACCCATGTATCAGATTGATGTCAAGTTTTAAGGTACTCGTGAACAACATCAACCTCCTCTTGAGTGCATCCAAGTGTCCCAAGCTTGTCCCTTGTCAGTTGAAAGTCGTATATGCCCATAGCATATCTGCAAAATTCAACAATGCCAGCTGGATATCTACCTGCATAATCTTTCCCCGATCCCATGTCTGAAGAAGTGTCCTTCTTCACATCATCCCGGTGAAGATATTGAGTAGATTTATCTGCTACATGCTCAAGAAATGAAGCTATATCAGCTCCTTTCCTTCTTTCCTTCAAGTCTCTCTCAACAAAATCAAACATGCGTTGTTCATTTGTTGTTTGAGTCATAGATCCAAGTTCCCTTTGCTCCATATTAGTATGGTCCATATCCGGGTCCTTCTCATATAGGATCAATGAAGCCATTCTCAGTTGATATCCCAAACGACTTTTCCTTTTCATAGGAACCATCACGGTCTTTCCATCATCAAGAATTAAGAGAATGTCTCGGTCCATCATTGGTATGGCTTGTGCTGCAACCATGAAGTCTCGTCCCAACACCATATAATGATCATCCATGTCAATGAATCTTAAGTATATCTTTCCAAACCATGACCCTACTCTCACATGTGTGCCTTTCATGACACCAGCCACTGCTTTCATCCCCGAATTGACTGCCTTGAAAGCACTCAACTCTTTCTCCATGCTAGCCTTCCTCTTTCTAAGAGATGAAGCTGCCTTTCGACTTAGGAAGCTATGGGTAGCCCCCATGTCTATCAAAGCAGAGAACTTTTTCCCATGTACGGTTGTAGACACGAATATCAAGTCCAAGGAACTTTCATCATCATTCCCCCTCCTTGTCTTGCGCCTTACTTCCACAATCTTCTTCAACATTTCCTCTTCCAATATGTCTTTCGAACTAGCCCTTGGCTTAACAGTCCTTTTCACATATCTCTTCTCATGAAGCTCCATAGAACAATCCGATCTTGGGTCTGCTTGAATTGGTTCAAGCTCTTTCCTTTTCGAATTATGTCTAATTTCTCCAATACGACATATATTGACTCCTTCCAAATGAAGTGCACCAATCCTCATAGTGTGGTCTTCTTCTTTTCCAAGTGTGCCAACACATGCATTTTCTTTCTTCAAACCAATAGGTTTCGGATCAAGAAAGTCACTCTTGATCTTATCTTCCATGTTCTTGACTTTAGCCTGCAACGTGGTGCTTCTTTCCTTCAAGTGAGCCCTTTCCATAAAGAGTTCTTGAAGTCTTTGTTCACCTTGTCGTATCTCCATGTCAAGCTTTTCAATTTCAGCAGTTTGTCCAGATAGTCCATCCTTGGAATTTGTTGGGTGAAAAACCAAGTAGGTTGAACCAACTTTGGTCTAGTGCATTGGAATTCATTAAAGAATTGGTCATTGGAGCTGCTTCAAGCTAGGAGTGAGCATCATCACCAACCTACATTGAATATTTTACACTCCCTAGGGTGAATGATACTTTAAATTGATTGACAGTCTAAGACTTTCAAATTTTTCCCAATGCCAAATGATCTTACAAAGTTAGTATTTATAATATCCTAGTAGGTCATTCGGTGACAACTTTTACCAGAAACTTGAAACAACTTTGGCATGTGATATTTAATTTGTTAAATGTTTTTGTTGGATAGTTGAATTATAATTGGCATGGCATGTGAAGTTTTTAAAACTCAAGTTTTGGATGGTTTCAATCTACATTTTGCATGTGATATTTAATGAACTTTAAATGTTTAATGTTTTAATGTTGCACAATATATAATCAAAAGGGTTTTAAAACATAAAGTTTTGGATGGTTTCAGCCTACATTTGCACATGTGGTAAATTGAAATGTTACTTGTAACAAGACAATCCCCATTGATTTCATTGTATATGTTGATTTCTGATTTGATATAATTGCATGTATGATGGTACATTACTTGTAAAGTCATTTGATTAATAGTGTTCATTGATTTCAGTGTAAGCGCAAAAAAATATTGACAATGTAGAACGATTTTTGTGTTATAATAATTAAACCTAATAATATTGGAGAGCAAGAGAGATAAGGTATGGTGTTTACTACAAGAGTTCAAGCAGGTCATTCGGTGACAACTTTTACCGGAAACTTGAAACAAAGAGAATCTATCTTTGGCTAGGACATCATGTAAGATGCCTGACATAAACAGTAAAATTGTACTCATGTAAGTTTAAAAGATGAGATTCGGGCAAGTGGGGACAACCACTTGTTATCTTGTCCCTTGGAGGCTAGGCCATATGGGGACCGAATCTGACCTTACAAAATAAAGTGAAATAATTTGTACCATATGGTCGGTTACTGATATACAAGAACAATTAATATACAAGAACAATTAATTTCATTCTAGAATATATATATATATATATATATATATATATATATATATATATATATATATATATATATATATATATATATATATATATATATATATATATATATATAACATTTTTCATCAATGCACATGTATAGAAAAACTACTTTTAGTTGATACTAGAGCATGTGCTTGTACCCAAACAATTTGTAACATGTGCAAACCACAAATAACATAAGCAGCTCAATTTTTAGTTGAGTACTGGAAGTTATAAAACATATTTAATCCAAAGATAATAAATTGTTGGACACTTCACTCAAAAAAATTATAATGGAATTCCATCCTCAATAATCCGTTCATGATCGGATTTTGACATTTTCCATTTCTTAATTTTTGATTTTTTCTTTGATTGAACTTCTATCAACTTGATGCGTGCTGCACACACCAAGTGACTATATTGAAAACTTATGGAATCAGGTTCATAGTCTTCAAAGTAAACAAAGTCTCCACTTTGACGAGTTTGTTTGAAAAAATAACGTTTCAGTATAATAGACCCTTTGTCATACTGAAATCCGTGATCATTATAGTCTTGTAATAATTTCATTTTTCGTTCATTGCAACGCATAAAATAATACTTCACATTTTCATCATTGTCAATAGGTGCAATTACAGAAAAAACATCTCCTGCACAATAAAATAAATTTAACATTTAATTATGCATATTTAAATTTATTTCTAGATCTTTAAATCATTAGAAAGTAATTCAACTGTTACCTTCTCTAACAAGATCAGAAACTCGATCACCATCGGATGATATTGTAGTTTCCTCTGATTGCATTTCTTCAAACATTGCAATAGAGATTTTGCCCTTTGTATTTAGCTTTGTATGTTTCCAATCGTTCACATACATTTTTTTTTCACAAACGTCATTGGATTTTGTGTTGTCTATGCAAACATCACAAAAACAAGAATATTTTCTTTTATCTAATGCAAACACATTTCTAGACAACTTTGTTTGAATTGAATGCAATTTTCGAGTCCCTTTTATTGTTTCAACGTCATTTCCAATTGATCTATCTATTTCTTCGATTCCAATATGCCAGAAAAACCTTTATATGGAAAATTAGAAAAAGAATTTGTAAATATGATATCAAAATACAATTAAAAATAATCATTGCATGATAAATGTACAATGTTTAAAATTAGATTTCCAATATAAATTAAATTGAATGTACCTTCGCACTTCTCTTGATGGGTTAATATCATGGCTTAGAGCAGTTTTGCACCATTGAACAACTTCTTCAGCGTTCACAAGTCGGCGTGCAGAGTGGTTCATTTGATATCTTCGAAGTACTCGTTTTATGCATGCTCCTGCATCGTCATGTTCTCATTTTCCATGGCCAGTCTCAAAGAAATTCCAACAATGTTTAATGCAGGTTTTCTTATGAAGACAACACAACCAAAAAAATGATCGTGCAGATTTGAATTGACCTGCGCATCCGTCTGACCATATCCAATGTTCATTGAATGTTATTCCACGATTTTTCAAGGAATCATAAATTCCTCCAAAACAATGTTGTACAAAACATGTATCATGTGTACGATCGTCACTGATATAAAAGTGATATTATTTAATGATATGTCGATTTTCACTCGTGCTTTCTATATGATCAAAATTTTGTTCAGCATGTCTATATAGAATATGGACGAGCATGGAGACTTGGTCAGAGTGATAGTATTCACTCTGAATTTCTTTTTGTGGAACAAATGTGTAGTTTTCTGCAAAATCAATCACTGAAAAAATGGTCCCTGGTGGAAAAAATTCACGAGATTTTTTGAATTGCAAGTCTTGCCATTGAGCTCTATGGAAATGCTTGGTGTATTTGTAAATTTCTGCCTCAAACTTTCTCAAAAATTCAATCAGAAAAATTTCGTCTTCTCGTAATTCGATTCTTTTAACACTATCTGCACCCTGAATCGATGTACCGATATATTCATATCTCTTCCATTTCACTTTCACGTTGGAAAATGATTGATCATTTATATCAATACGATATTTGTTTTGAAATTTAGTCAAATTTCCACAATCATCGCATTTTTTACCACCAACACATTTCTTTTTGTAAAATAGTTCATCGCTTTCTCTTTCACATAGAATTTGAGATATGAATTCATGGATAATGGAAGGAGGAGGTGAATCCTTCCATAATGTTCTACCGAAATCAAGGAATGTGTCATAATATAACTCAAATTCCACATGATAACGGCAACAACAAGTGTCGCGTACGGTGATAGGTTTTACATACCATGGTTTTTGTTGAACAAAAGCACTAAGTGAAACATGAATTTGATGATTATCTTCTTTGAAATTGTTGAATAACTCTATTTGAGTGGTTTCCAAGAGATGTTTTTCATGTTCTTCATATTGATTTCGTGCTATTCTTTTTCGCATCACATGTCTTGCAGTCGGTGAAACACGCGAATTGTTCTTCCAATATTCATATATTATTTTTTTAACATCTTCTCCAAGTCTATATTTGTATGGTTGCCTACAAATAGCTCTCCAACAATCGAGTTTATCATTTACATCTATTTGCAGTCGAAATTTTCGATGTTTGTGCAGAGTTTTTCACGAGGTTCCCAGTGCTCGTGCCATAGATATTATCAAACGATTATCTTGAGTACTTGGTGAAACCATTGCCATCTGTATTCCTCTACGTATATTTGAAACATCTTTATCTCTAGATCTCTTAATTGACTCTATAGCACTACTCATATTTTTTATCACCTCTTCTTTCATTTTTTTATCTTTGGTTGATTTTCTAATACCCAATAGTGTCGTCGCTTCTTTTAATTTCCTTGATGATAGGAGACCTTTCAACATTTGAGCTTGAACTGTCACTTGCTCATTTTTTAAATACTTTTCAAAAATTCTATCAACACGATATCGTATAACATGGTCAGGTTTTTTATCTCCATATGTGTGAGTGTCGACATTTTCTAACATCTCATTATCGATAGTGATTTCATCTGTACATATTCGAAAAAATAGTACATATTCAATAAATAACTAAATTAATAATATGTCAATAAATATTAGGAAAATTTTAAATATATCAATAGATCATAATATTTACATTTACATACCCGATTCAATTTCTGCTTGAGGTTGATTTTCTTCTTCAATATTTTGAGGAGTATCTCTGTCTGTGTACATTAAACAAAATATTTTTCAAACTAGTTCATCAAATAAAAATTAAGCTTCACATTTTACATTGGGAAAACTTTAAAAATATATTAATAGATCATAATATTTACATTTACATACCTGCTTCAATTTCTGCTTGAGGTTGATTTTCTTCTTTAATATTTTGAGGAATATCTCTGTCTGTTTACATTAAACAAAATATTTTTCAAATTAGTTCATCAAATAAAAATTAAGCTTCACATTTTACATTAGGAAAATTTTAAATATATCAATAGATCATAATATTTACATTTACATACCTGCTTCAATTTCTATTTGAGGTTGATTTTCCTCTTCAATATTTGAGAGGGCTTCTAACTTTCTTTTGCGAGATTGTCTCGTCTCTTCTCTACGTTCCTCAGGGTCTCTTTTTCGATCATATTTTCTCGCACAAGTTCTTCGATTTCCCATGATAATAGGGTATGAAGTTCAAAAAAATTCCTTCAAAAAATTAGACAATAACTCAATTACAAAAAATATCACAAAAGATTTAATTTTAAAAAAATTTTAAAAAAATTCAGTGTAATTTTTTTGTAAAAAATACGTAATCCAATCCAAAACACACACTTTAAAAAACACAAAACACGTACATACCTCCAAGAAAAATCACGCCACCTCCAAGAAATGTCTTCCAAAAAAATTCTTTAAATCCAAAATTGTAAAATCAATTTGCTTCCAAGAAATGCTCTTAAACCCAATTCTTTAAACCCAAACTTTGAAGAAAAGTTTTTGAACAAAGAAGCTCAAAAGATTTATTTCAACACAAACACGTACATACCTCCAATAAAAATCACGCCGCCTCCAAAAAATGTCTTCCAAAAAAATTCTTTAAACCCAAACTTTGAAGAAAAGTTTTTGAACCCAAACCAAGTCTTTGTAAAATGAGATGAAGTGCGAAATGTGCGAAAATTGTGAATCATTTCATGGAAATTTATATTGACGCGAAAAATGTTTTTTGTAGGGGCTCCACAAAACTTTCCGGCCGACGGAGAGTTACACAATAGTTCGGCCGAACTTTTCAGAAGAAGTTCGGCCAAAATATTAAGACGTTAGATTTAGCGACTCATAAACGGAAAACATAGTTCGGCTGAACTTGGACTAAAAGTTCGGCCAAACTAATGCATCACCAATTACGCAAAAACCAGGCTCTGAAAATGGTTCTGCAACTTTGGACTGATTAAACTCCATGAAAGGTTGTTAATTAACTGTCGGAACCAAGACAAGCATTTTCAGAATTGAATCTACTTTCAGGAAATATAACTTTTATGGAATTTCGTAAAATTTTATTAATTTTAATTATTTTTCTAATAAAATGGGTGCAAACAATTTCTGAGGGTCATTGTGATTCAGTGAAATCAAAATTTTGTATCTCCCAAAATACATTGTAAAAAAAAATTGAAAAAATTATGGGGCATTACATTGGTCCGTCGACTCTAATGGGTAGCTTTTAGATTTTTAGTTTATAACTTATATGTTAAGAAACTTCTTGCCACGCGAAACATATCCAAAATACGCATTTTTTCGTATTGTACCACTTCAAAAAATTCTAGTAATTATGATATGCATCCATTGGCTTTGTAAATATGACGAAAACAAAGTAGACTCTGTCTAGATTTTTGTAACACATTTTGTTTTTTCAAAAACACAAATTTTCAATGAATACAACATTGCGACATAACATGACTTCTTATGAATCCTTTGATTGTTAAAAAATACACACTCAATGAAACACTAAGTTGACATATCAAATCTGCATAAAAAAATTTCAAAAAATAAGTAATAGAAAGCTAACAAAATTTCTCACAACTTTTATTTTTATCGCAAAATGAAATTCTACACAGAAAAATTGTTATAGTTTGCAGAAAGTTGAAGAACCGAAAAAAATGAAATTTGTTTCTCAAAAAAGGGCAAAAAGTGTAACCCAGCTTCACATTTTCACCCATATTTTATTTAGAGTGATTAGTTCATTTTCTTCCGTTTTTTCCTTTTCTTCATTCCTTTTCCTTTTCTTCATGAGAAAAAGAGGATAAAAGACGTTAAGGCAACTGATGTTCCCTTTGACACAATCGTTTTCCCTTTCGACACAGTTTCTTTTCTCTTTATCACAACTATTGTTCCCTTTGGAAAAAATTTTGTTCCTTTCGACGTAGTTTTTGTTAACTTTATCACAGTTGTTTTTCCATTTCGCACAATTTTTATTCCTTTCGGCGCAGTTGATGTTCCCTTTTATCACATTTGTTCTTCCCTTTGGCACAATTGTTGTTCCTTACAGCACAATTATTGTTCCCTTTTATAGCATATGTTGTTCCCTTAAGTACAATTTTTGTTCCCTTTGGTACAACTTTTGTTCCTTTAATTGCTAATTCCCATTCCCTTTGGAACAATTGTTGTCCCCTTTGCACGAAGTTGTCTCTATTTTCCATACAATTGACTGCAACTGTTAAAAATTGAACTTAAAAGGAATTGATATTTAATCTATCATGGTGTCAAGAATAACATCTTATCTATTATCCTATGAAGAAAATTCCTTTTCCTCTGGCACATCCTATCAATTTAAATACTTGCCTTATATTCAGATTTTTCTGGAAGAATCAGAAACTGTTCATGATCTATCACCACCATAGTAGTTTTATCTTTTCTGTACATATTTAAATGGAGATTTTATTTCAACATAACAAAGGACTGGCACATACTTTATTTTGCATCCCCCTTCTTCCTTATGCCATCCTTAAACTCTTAAAGAGTTGATGAACCACCCTTGATGATAAAACTACCAGTTCTAAAAAAAATACACTTGAAGTTATATTTTCTCATAAGTATAGGGGGTCTCATCATGATCCAACATACCACGATCATAGGAAAATACTATATGTGACATTCCCATTATGGCTACCTAACTAGGGTAATGGCCTCTGACAATAGTGTTAAAAGGACGATAACTCTCATCACATGTTGGCTTTTTCACCTTTTTATGATCTAGTGAGTGGCATTATTGTTATCTGGTCACCACACCAGAACAATGACCTTTCTTTGAGAAAAATAATTTAAAATAATAGTATGATATATCATTCATAGGAAATTGGCTCATCTACAGGTTAAAAAGGAAACCCTATAGAGGCTATGAATTCTTGTTGGCAATAGTGGCTCTACATGTGGCATTGGAATATATATTGAATTGCCTTATCATGATTATGTTATTAGACCTCATTTTTCTCTGTAAATATATCACCATCATCAATATCTACACTTATCCTTGTAAAAACAACTAGAGGTGGTATATCAATTATTACGTGAACAAATTCTAAACTTTCGAACCTCTGTAATATGCATTTTACCTATAAAGTAAGGTCACCAGATATATTTTTTATGTTCTTCAAAGGTTATTATTTAAAAGAAGGAAATATTTTTACACATGGTATATCGTTATCATTATTCTTTAAAAAAAAATTCCTAATGATTATTGTACGCCAGAAATTCACACATATATGACAGTTAATAATTTCTTCCATCTCGCTGCGCCTGATTTGACCATTACCTTTCATGGTAATGACTTATTCCGTATGAACATTTAATTTCCATAACTCTACTGGTCATGGTCGACCTTTCCTATTTTGGGGAGGTAAGGCATAGCACGTGCATGACGTGACTAACCAAAATTAACAAAAATGGAAAATTTTGTAAAAAAAAAGCACACTGGATGATGTTACTCTGTCATATTTCTCATTCTATTAGAATATTTCTGGATTGAAACAAATCTCTATGCATTTTTTTTGTAGCAATCTCTTCCAAACCAGCAACAATGGGAGGTAAATCCATCTGAAGAGAGCTTGTTACACTACAGGTGACTGAGCAAGCTTGAAGAATCTTAGAAAGGGTGGGTTGGCTTGAATACTTCACCCGATAGTAGGGTTTTGATAACGTCGTGGCTTCATAATTTTTACAGAATTTGAGTAATGAATTCATAATGGTTAAAGGTAATAAAATACCAGTCAATAAAATGATCTTGGTAGAAGTTACAGGTCTCTCCACAGAAGAATAGAAATGGATAGATAGGAATACCATACTCCAAAGTGAGATGGAATTGTTTACAGACCCTGGTGAGGAACTGGTCTGCAAAGGAAAAGGATTCCACCCCACTCCATTTGGAGAACAATTTAAGGAGCTTGTAGACATAACCTAGAGGTACATTACATGTGACGACCGCCATGATGTCGTAAGACCATGGCATCTCAAACTATTGGTAGCTTTAAAACAAAATATGGTCCTAAACATGCCTTTTTTTTAATTTTTCGTTTACATCAATTTGCTGGTACATTGGGTAGAGCTAAGGATGCAAGTGTTATAGTCATTCACCATTGTTTACTCAAATTGATAGAATTAGGGAATTGGAATTGTCACAAATAAGTTGGGACAATTTCTTGGGACTTAATGACCTGCCATCTATGGAAGAAATGCATGAGGAAGAAAACATTTAACCAGACATGGAAAATTCTGCCCCTGAAATAGTGAATAGTCAGCCAAGAGAGGAAACTGATAGTCAAACCCTAGTTTTGCAGAACTTGAGTAGAGCTAAGAAGAGGTTAGATTTTGTCCTAGTTTATTTGTCAGCTAAGCATAAAAGGTTTGAAATACTGGCTAGGGAAAAGCAACCTATAGTGTTTTTTGAGCACGCATAAGAAAATGAGCTGTATCAAGAACCCCCTATGGAACAACATGTTAACTCACCTTGAATTTGTGAAGAGGAAATAGCCCAGGTCTTGAAAAATATGGGAACCCTATTTTCCTTTGAAGGGAATGAAGATTGTTTTGAAACAGCTACTAATTTTTGGTCTTTGTCCCTAATTATAATAATACTAAAATATTTCCATCTTCACCAAGCATGCATAGCCAGGAACATTTAGAAGAATCTACTCAAAACTATGAAAGAACAAGACTCTTCTAGATAAGGGACCATTCCATTGACCCTTGATAATTAGAAATCTGAAGATAACTCAACAACCAAAGTTTTGATTGGTGAAAATTATGATGAATTTGATGTCCCTCCTATTAATGAAATTTTCATTATTGTTCAATATTTATCTACAGTACCAATTTAAGAACCTACTGAAGTGTTGAAAGGAAAAAATAGAGAATCAAGCTATCGAAGCAAGAAAATAAGAAACTATGAAAAAGGATAGAACAACTCATAATATGGATTAGAAACTCTAGAGGACACTACAGAAAGAAAATAAAAATTGTGACAGTTGGGCTCACAGGGCTACAAAAACTAAAGTAGTACTTCCTTTTTCTCACTTGATCAAGGATACCACTATCCAAGTACTAAACAAGGAATTGGAAAAACATAAACAATTTTTGAAACAATACCAAGGGATGTAATACCTTGGGCAGAGCACTAAGAGTTGCTTAAAAATTACAAAGAACTAGTTGCAACCAAAGACGAAAGATACACCGAACTCAGAATGGAGAAAAAATAAAATAGATAAATTATGAGGACAACTCCAAAAATCTTTGGAGAAACTAAGGAAATATGCTTTGTGTACTCTGATGTGTTTTCTTATAGATCTCCAGATAACAAAAATTTCCTATTTATACTTGAACGATATTTATTATTGAAATTAAAAACCATATGTTCTAGCGAACCCTTTGAGTTCATTACTGTTTCTGATTTTATTTTTGAGAGTAGGAGGATAATGCCAGGTATTTCTTATGTGAGAAATTTCCATGAATAACTTATTTCTTAAAGAATAGAGGGATGGGAACCCTAGTGCTTTCATTGGGGATGTGCAATTCCAAGCTTTATATCCTTTTCTAGGAATAAAATCATATGGTAAAAGGTCTATAGCATATTACAAAGAAGGGATAATGGTTTAGACCTTTTCGTTAGAGTATAACCTAAAAATCCACTACAAAATTTTATAAAGCATAAAATGTTCATGCAACGACATGAGGTTGCTTCTGCTTTGGCCCCCAAGAATAAATATGTTCTTATAGAAGGTCTTGTGTATTTTGAAGATATTAAATAAGAGGCCCTTCAGGCAGCACAAAAAATATGGAAAGCATCTCCTAATAAGGTAAAAAATAGAGAGCCTTTTAGTTACATAAATTTTTCAGGCAGCAACTAATCGAATGCAACAATATAGTCATATGGTTCTATCTAATGGACCCACTTGGATTGTGTGCCAATACATATTCCCTGTTATCTGGTATCCTCCAGATGGTTACAATGTTGAATATGAACTCCCTGAAGGAGAATAAAGTTAGGATTTCACGGTTCTTCTGAACAAGAATGGATTTTGGCAGTATGGTGAACGAACTTACCCAACTTATTCTTTAACTTTGATACATGTTAATCATATTTTTGCATGAGGACATGAAATAAGGTAGTTTGTGGGGTAATGTTGGACCATGGAAACGGTATAGTTCTTCTCATTATTTCTTTAATAATTTTTATGTTTTTAAGAATTTTACCCTTAATTTGCAACGGTTTAAGAGAAAAAAGATAATGAAAGTGAGTCAAATATAACTTAGTTAATTTGAGATTTTTAGATATAAAAAAGGTTATAATTTGAGTAAATTTTTATGCATATTAGTCCGACTGAAAAATTGTTGTTCCCTCAAGAAAATTGGAGCAAGATATTAGATCATCCAATGCCATATTTGTGGCAGATTATAGCTCGACACCTATCCATGGTTGGAGAATCAAGTCAAATAAAACTAATCATTTCTATTCGAGGTCCTTATGGTTAAAATAGAAATCCTGATAATATTTTGATTCTCAGGATAGCTCCATACTCAGTTTTTTAAATGTAATATATAAGACAACAAGTAAAAAGATAGATGTTGTTGTTTTTATTATTACACTTCCACTGTATATTACATACAACAATCTAAGTTTGAACCCTCTTGAGGTTATTTTTTAAAAAACTTTGAAGTTAATGAATTTGAAAAAGATCTTACCTTAATCCCTTCGTATTGAGTTTATCTAAGATAGTGCTTCTAGAGATCATGGGTCGAGTCAACAAAGGTTCTACTGTCTATTATGTATCATTATTAGTTGGTTACTTCTCTACATTTACATTAGTTGTGTTAATATTTACTTTCTTTCTTTTGTGGTAGATAATCAACTGAATTATATATCTTGTAATTCTGTTATGCATCTCCTGAAATCATTGGTTGGATTTCGTTACATAAATGTAAGGTGTGAGTGTGTGAATTCCATAAGTTTTCTTTTAGAAGTAAGACTTTCAGGCATTCGTATGATTTACTATTCTTCCTTATGCATAGAATATGTTGAAAGATAGATAAAATGGTTTGTAAATTAAAATAATATTTTTCCACAAAACCATAATTGTAGGAGTAATTATTTGTTCTTATTATTTATCTCTACAACGATTTTATTAGGATGATGATTCATGTAATTTTTTTGTACCAGTTACTTTACACTCTTCATAATCTAAGACTCTATTCTCACAGAGATTATGTCGATAGCCTTGAAATAAAAGACAAATCCAAGGTTGATAAGATTAATGAAGGTAGGATTAAGTTGATTTTTAGGATCCATATTAGTTCCCAAAATTCATCTTAGTCATACATACACTGGTTCCATGAATAACAATAGTGTAAATAAATAATAATAAGAAATTGAAAAGTTGAAGTGAGTTTAAAATATTGATTCACCCCCTCCCCTCCTTAGTATTTTTCTTAACAATTAGGGAGACATGCATTAACATAGATGGAAAGTGATAAAAAAATTCTTAGCTTGGATGGTAACATTCCAATAACTAGGTGGGAGGATTTCAAACCCTCTTTAAGTCCCAAGTCTACCCTATGAGGTATGTAGAAAAAAAATGGATTTGATTGCACTACTTTAGGTAGAGGTAAGGATAGAGTGTATAAGAGTACACCACTTAGTCCAAGAAGAAGGCCATCATTTTGGGTATCTATCCCAAGAACCAAAATGTAACTTTTAAGTATCTAGGGGCTCTACATAGTAATATATGGAAGAAAGTGATGTTTTTCAAGCTAGGGAAAATGGATGAGGCATGTGTGTAGGCATAATAATTGGAAAAAATAGGCCACAAGAAATGGAAGCCAAGTGGTTCAAAGAATAAATATCACCAAGAATATTATGAATAGGGGAAAACAAAATGGAAAAGGATAATAATATGGAAGCCATTGCATATTAGTGCAATGATCCTAGAAACTATTGTAATCGTTATAATACCAATGGTCATATTGAGGAAAAATGTTGAAAACAACATCCAGAGATAAACCTGAAGAATCACAAGAAGGATGAAAAGAAAAAAGAATATGTTAACCAAATGTTTTAGAAATTAGATTAAAATAAACTCTAATATGGATGAGAGTATTTTCTGCACATTAGTGCAGAAGGAGGTGAATCATAATATCTTTCATCACTGATAAGAGAAGGATATGACCAAAATCTTCCACAACAACATTGTTGGAATCATGATTGTGTTAGAAAAAAAACCAATAGGCGTTAGTATATTCTACAATCACCACATTTGGGAACCATTAGCGGTTGTTAGTCCATGTCTTGAAACACATGGACAACACTGAATTCAATGTTACAAAATGTCCCCCCTAGTTTGATTTAGGTGATTTTCAAACTCGATACTTAGAGCTCTGATACCACTTGCTAGAATCATGATTGTCAATAAACCAAAAGCAACAGGTGTTAGTCTCTGCTACAATAGGAAGAGTTGGGATCCATACAAGGAAGTTAGTCCACGTTGCACAAAATAAAAGGAGTGCTAAACCCGATGTCCAAAAATATCCCCCCAACGCGTGTTGGGTGAGTTTTGAACTCAAGACTTATGGCTTTGATACCACTTGTTGGAATCGTGATTTATGTTATCACCCAAAAATTCTCATAATTTCAACATGAAATGTGTCAAATTTTAGCTTTAAAATTGATTAGGTTGCAAGGCATCATGAATTTTATGATGAACTTATGTTTTAAATTTTGTCTTAGGATGTTAGAAATAAGCGCAAGTCACATCAAAAGAATAGGTTTTGAGTAGATACTTTGAAGTGAATATAAATCCTAAATCTGGCCATCTGTCAACATTTATCTGAATCCGCAGCAAATTTAGTACAAAATTAACAGAATTCGCTACGGAAACCCGTAATAGTTCCATAGCAAAACTGACACTTGTCAAACTAAATGTGCTACGAAAAACTATGATAGTATATAAGGGTTTTCTCCATAATGATGAATGGTTAATATTTCAGAGTTTCAAGGAATTGTTGCCAGAGTAAGGTCATCATTCAAAAGTTACACATGTTCTGACATCAGCCACTATTTTTCTAATTCCATATCATTCCTCTTTTCAAATTATCCCTCATTCCTTTCACTCTGTTTTCTGCTTTCGTAATCTACTACCAAAGCATCTTTCTATCAGTTATACCTCCAGCAGAAACCCTTTTTCGATACCAGTCTCATTCTACCATAACAGCTCACTATCATCATAGGTTTTTTCCTAAACAAGTGTAAAGATACAAAGAAGGCCACCACTGCATAACATAAGAAATGGCTACACCAAAGAAGGTTTATAAAGGAGGTCTGTCGTTCAGGTATGAACCTACAAATCCATGTTTGGTCATGGAAGATCCATATTTCATTGAGCTCTTTACAAAAGCAGGCTTCATTCAGTTCTGCGAGAAGTTGCAAGGTCATCACCAACAGGTATCACAAGATTTCATGGTCAATTTCAAAGGCACATATACAAAGGTCGATTGTCTTCATGTTCCATTTTCGCCAGATAGCATTTCAAAAGAAACAGGGATCTCAAGGATTGGAGAAAAATGCTTTAAAGCTATCAAGTTTAATTTGAAAATTTGTGATGAATATCTAAAACGTGAACATGCAGGGATTAAAATGACTGAAGGGATTCCCAAAACTTGCCTTAAAGTTAACTATTCAAAATTATTGACAGTCATATAGAAATACTTTACATGTGAAGGCCGCTTTCAAACAATCTACATGTATCATTTAGAACTATTGATTCATTTTATAGGGAAGCAGTTGATAGATATTCCATTTTATCTTTTTAGAAGTCTCGGAGAAATGGCAGACAAGGTGCAAGGGAGACCTGAAAGAAATGAAACTTCCATTTTTCACCATGGACTGATGAAATTTATAGTTCTAGAGGAATTAAGTAAATTAAATAGAGACTGGGCATCGCTCTTGTTCATGAATGGGTATGAGTTAGATGTTTTATCTCCAAGAAAAGCCTCCAAGCTCAAAGCTTCTTCTTCTAGGCAAGAGATGAATGTCACTGCAGAGTTAGAATGAAATCGAAAAGAAGGTTTAAAATCTACATATAAAGACATGGTAGATGAAGTTGATTTCATCTAGGAGAAATCATCACCTTAGCAACTAGCAAGAAAACTAACAAGTATGTCACAGCTAGCAAGACCAAACCTACAGCAAAAAGGTCTAAGAGAAGAACTAAGGAAAGTGTTGGTGTTAAAGGTAGACTTGAAGACATTCTGCAAGAAATAGACATTGTAGAAACCCCTGTAGTGAAATCAGCTAAGGTTAAAAGTTTCCAGGTAAAACGAAAGGGACTTGTAGCCAAGAAATTAGAGTTTTCTTCAGAAGATTCAGATTTTCTTTTCAAACCTAGAAAACCTTTCACTAGATCACAGATTTCTAAAACTATCACTATTGGTAATAAGAAGCAGAAGGAAGATAAAGGAAAAGGAGCAGTGGCACAAGAAATTATAGTCATATCTCTTATTGAGATAGAGGTTACCAAACAGAAGAGGGATCAATCAAAAAGAGAGATTCAAAGGAAATCTAAAGTAGACTCGTTTAAAGGACAGAGCAAGGATAAGGAAGAAGCAGTCAAGCAGAGAAAGGGAAAAAATAAAGTCATAGAACAAACTTAAAAGGAGATTCTTGAAGAACAGTTGAGAGCTATTAAGGATGAGTTGACTTAGACAAAGAGAGAGTTGGAAAAATAAAATCAATATAGACAAATGATAGATGAGGTGGAGAAGAAAGTGAATGACCACGTTACTCATTTTGAGAATTCTATTGGAAAAGCCAAAAATTTGCTGAAGAGAACACAAACTTTATGCATCATGATGTCACATACAATGAAGAGGAACTTATGGTTACAAGTAGAGAGGAGAAGTCTTCAAAGACAAGTTAAAGAGTTTAAAGAAGATATAGAATTGATGAAGACAAAATCAGAGAAAAAAGACTTGGAAACAGGAACCATGGACAAAACTATTGAAATTGCTCAAAAAGAAACTGCTGGTAAATAAGGAGTTAACAAATGGATGGTGGATCTTTTTTTTCTTATATTATCAAAAGTTACATGGACTTTTCCAGAGCTTAAATCTTAATTTTTTTCAAGTCTCTAAAATATTAGGTGTTTCCACAGCATAAGCCAGGCTTAAAGCTCATTTTCTGTTGCGAAATTTTTGAAGAATCCTTTTTGGTTTTAAGGTACTTAAAATGATAAGGAGGGAGAGTTTTGAAGGATGTGTTTGATTTTTTTTCACTACTTAACATTCTCAAATGAATAAAATAAAGCAGAAGAGTATCACATATCATATTTTTGTTTGTGGTACTAAAATAGCTACGAAAGTAGCTCAAAACAGAGTTTTGACAACAAGGTCAGTTTTGATAGTAAATTTTGGGAAGATGGAGAAAGGTAAACAAATACTTAAAGTTGTTCCCCATCTGAATGACAAATAATATTAGGGAGTTGACAAAGAGTATCAAATCAGTGATTTTCCAATTGAAGATATTCAGTTAAGGGTATAGTTTGAAGACACCAATCCACACGTTTCCAAGTCATCAAACTAACATCTCCTTAATAATAGGAAATGTCACTTCACGAAGGTAATTATTATATTAATGTTTTTTTTATGGCCAACATGGCCCAAATAAATTGTTCCTTTCGGGGAAGATTTACATCAATTTAGTTTAAATATAATAATTAGGTGTTTGAGTCATAGTAGGACTCTAACTCCTGATTCGAAAAGGTGTCAGTCTTAGTTTTAAAGATCTAGTTAGTAGTTAGATTTGGTGTCAATAATAAAATTTAATGGTCTAGCCACTTGGAAAACTAGATGTAAAGGCAAGATGCCTATAAGTAGTGAAGACTTCGATGTACCAAGGGTTGGAAAATGTTATCAAAAGACTACTTTTGTAAAGTTCTGGATTGACTGATATATACAGAAGCAGTTTAACTTTTTTGGACTTGAGATTATTTGTATATTTCAATGAGTTTATATCTTATCTTCGAAATGTATTTCTTTCATAGTTTCAATACTTATTACTCAGAATTCATGGTTTATCATGCTAAGACTTCCTTTAGGTGTTGAACTATGGTCAAATGAGTTTTTGGGTCCTATCTTGGGAAGGTTTTCTTCAATGTTTTTAATGCTTATTACTCAGAATTCATGGTTATTCATGCTTTGACTTCCTTTAAGTGTTAACCTTTGATGAATCTCTTTTAATACTTTCTTTTCAATACCTTGATGGATCATTACTCATAATTCATATATCATATGATCTGACTTCCTTTGAACCTCAAGTTATTGGGATTTTCCTGAATGTGTCACTCTTTCATTGAAGTATATACAAGCCTCAGTTTCTATAAGAAGAGCTATTTTTATCTTTATCCCTGTCACTGACTCCATAGCCCAATGGTAGCTTTTCAACCTGTAAACATACAAAAGCAAGACACATAGAGTTAGCCATCTATATATATCATTATTCCATATCATTAATCCTTGAGAGAGCCCTCTCAAGCTGAGGAGGCTAAGCCTCAACCAAAAGATTGGTCTGAAACAATTACACAAAGTCCAATTGATGAGCAGCCTATCACGTCCAATTTTGGTGATAACAATTTACATTAGACTAAAACCCAAATATGTTAGTCTCCACTACAATCACTAGACTTTGGATCTATGAGATTCAATTAGTCAATGTCATGAAACACATGGGGAGAAATGAATTCAATTTCCAAACAAATATTTAGGTCAAGAAGACTAATGTAAATACTCTATTTAACTCCTGTTCACAAGCTAATTTCATAGTACCCGATATAGTCAACAATACAGATTAGAGGTTTGTGATCATCCTATCCCATATCCATTGGGATGGTTAAATAGGGATGCGGATATAAGGTTAGGAAAAATTGTAAGATTAAATTTGGTTTAAGTGTTTATTGACGAAGCAGAACTTGAAAATACACCTTGATGAATGTGGAGTATTGTTTGGGATCGCTTACATGTATATCATGGATGTGATATTCATGTGTAGAGCCAACTAGTATTGAATAATGAAGAATGGAAAGTCCTACATCATCAATGCACATAGATGGAATTCAAATATCTGATTGGTAAGTTCTAGCCAAGCCAATAAGTTGATTAGTTCTAGTAAGAAATATGTTTTGTGTTTCTCAAGATAAAATTAGTCTAATAATAAATTGGTAAGAGTAAAGGGATTCTTGCAGCGGTTTATTAAAGAGAAACAACATCAATTGGAGGAGTTGCATCAGGAATATAAAGTATTTCTCTGAAAGCCTAAATGATTGTCACCCAAGAGGAAAGTGGAGCATGAAATACAACTATTTCCAAATCCCCATTTCTGAACATTAGGTTGTATAGATAATGTTTTCTCAAATAAAATGAAGTGAAGAATTAGTTGCATTAGATGTTGCAAAAGGGTTTGTTTCAACCAACCACCTTAAATTATGGGTCACATATCATAATTATACCACATAATTATAGGACTTAGTGAATTTTTTATCAAATACAAATAATTGAACACGATTACACTAAATAATTAATAATCTATGCCTGATAATGACGATATATTAAATCAATTGTAGAATGAAAAATACTTCACCAAGTTGGATATTAACTGGAGATACCACCAATTACATGTCAAGGAAGAATATATCTAGAATATTTCCTTTATGACAATGCAAGGTTTGTATTAATGGTTGGTTATTCCATTTGGTTTCTTTAATACACTAGATCTGTTTATGAGATTGATGAATCATATATTACACACATATATATATTCATTTGCTATAGTTTATATTTCTTCCTAGGTGGAGAACATATCATAACTGATGCAGGTGTTAGAGATTTTAAAGAAACACCACTTACTATATAACCTCAACAAATGTGAGTTTTCTCAACAATATTTGGTGTATTTAGGGCATGTGATTTGTGGAGGGAAGCTCAAGATATACCACACAAATATGGAGGCCATCATGAAATGGCTAGTTCCTACAAATTTCATTGAAATTAGGAGCTTTTTTTTGGGAAACAAAATACTTTCATAATTTTATAGATTCATTTTGAATAATAGTTGTACCACTCCCCAACATGGTAGTGAGAGGTAAGAATTTCCAGTGGGGATTTTATCACCAAATTGAGTCCTGTTGGGCTGCTTCAATGATCAACTTGGAGTAACTATTTCATACCAACTTTTGACTGAAGATTAGCCTCTTTAGTCTGAGAGGGTTCTCTGAAGATAACTTGTGATTGTTCAATGAAAACTCTATTAGTTGGCTAACTCTATAACTGTGACTTGATTGTCATTAATTGCAGGTTGAAAATGTAAAGGACTTGATATCATTGGGCTAATGGAGACAACATCATAAAACTCAATAAAAATAACCCTTCTTGTGGAAACTAAGGCAAGTGAAAGTCTCAATGACAAGATAGCACACATACACAACACAGGGAAAAGAAATAGTTCAATATCTAAAGGAAGTCAGAGCATGGTTTCCATGAATTTTGAGTAATTAGACAAAAACATATTGTAGCTATAAAACATGAAAAATATAATACATAAAACTCATTGAAACCTCATTCGAATCTCAAGTGAAGAAGGAAAAATATCCACTGTGTATTATTGAATATGAAAACTTTATAGTAGTTGTAGTAACAAGTAACATCTCCCAACCCCTCTGTCCTTCATAGTTCTGCCTATTAATAGGATTTTATCCATTAAATAGGATCTGACCAGCTAGCTAGACCATTGAACCATCAACTTTGGCACCTATCTTAACCAAAAACTACATTATTGGAACTAAAAAGACACCTAATTACTTAAGACTTACAAACCTAATATGACTCCACCTTTCATTTCTTACACTCACTTATATGCAATAATGGGGAAATTACATAGATAGAGATGATATGATCGAAATGAATTCTCCATGATCAAGAGATGAATGTACTCCCCCAAGAATTTAGCAACAATTGTCCTATATTCTAGGAAAGGATTAACATTAATAAGGATTTTTTATTCATGATGATTTGTGTGAATGACATGCATGCAAAGTGATGAATGTTTGTTGAGATGTCCCACTATCTATTTGGATACCTCTAGGTGACTAACTGTTCTTCCATACGCCTTTCAAACCTTCAAAAACCTTTAAAAATACCTCGCTACAAAACAGATCATCCTTTAGGCAGTTTCATAGAGATATTTTGTAGCATGCTAATTTTTTACCATTAACCTTCTCTTCTGCCACCTCTGCTGGTCAAAAATTAATTTTTAGGTCAGCATAGCTAAATACCATCAAAATCCTTCCTTATTTCTCCATAAAACTGAATTTAAAGACAAAAAACATTCTTCAAAAATTTCGTAGCGTTTTTTTGGCCTTCAAGCCTGGAACTCGCTATGAAACTGTCTAATTATGGAGAACATTAAAAATTATCCCTTTTTCATCAAAATTTAACCTGTAGGTCTAAAAATTGATATGATGAAAGAAGATAAGGAAAAATTGGTTTAGAATGCCTCTTACCCTCTTCAAAAAGCATCATTTTCTCCTTTAGCAAGTTAATTTACCAATAAAATGACTCTATTTTTTCTGAAACAATAGGGTTCAGAGATGAGCTCCTATCTCCATATCCTTGATATATTTTGAAAAATGGGAGGAATTTTTTGTAAATTATAATGTTATGAAGAAAAACACCTCTTGGTGTTTTGAAAACCATCTCTAGCTGTCCAGAATATGCATTAGAAAGACATGCATAAAACAGGAAAATTCTGGATTTTGAAAATAGGTCCCAAAGGCATCTTCAAATATCCAAACTGGTAGCCCCTGTGAGAAAAGTGAAACATGTTATTTTTCCTTGTTCTGTTCCTGAAAATAAATTCTCTCAGTATTTCCAAATCCATCTTTGTTCATCCATAATATTCTCTTTAAATTTACTTCTCACACAGTCCAAAGATAAATAAAATTCCTTTCTAGCTCCAACAGAATTTCAAGCAACCTGAATTAGTGAATACTTCAGCAAATCTAGGTTCCTCCATGAATAGCTAAAGTTCCATGAGCTCCTAGCTAACAAAATAGCCTCCTTTGTATGCTTTCTTATTCATGTTCATCTCTCTTTATAACCAAGCAACCTTCCTAAAAATGTGACACCTATAAAAAGAAAATTAGACAGCAAGCTGCTTGCCACAAACATAAAATTTTCAAGGATGACACTAAGATTATTTACATGCAAATACTGAAGGTTTAATGACAAAGAGGAGCTTTGGTGATTTTTTTAAAAGGTGAAATTCAAATATGAGAGGGAAAATGACAAATGGAGTGATGAAGGTGGAATGATGAAAATCACTTATGATTTCACATTTGGATAACTAGCATAACCTACTAGATGATCTCATCTTTTCCCAAAACGAATAGAAAATGAAAAGTTGCCGATTTTCTCTTGGTAGATTTTCTATGAAATTATCAGGTAGTTTCGTAGCGAAATCTGTTGTTTTTCCATTGTATTCGCTACAAAAATGTGGAAAACTAACAACTAGCTCATTTTTGTAATTTGAAGGTATGGGTTCGAGAAAAAAATGGAATGGAGTGTACTTGACTGACATGACATGACTCATGGTGGGTTTTAGACTTATGATAAACATGATTTTATAAATTATTCATCCAACACATGACCCAACATAACACAACATGAAACCTATAGTGACCTTATCAATTTTTTTTTTGAAAATTCAGAGTGTGTTAACAGTGGCTCCATTGGGGAAGGTGTGCCCCTATGGTACAACAAATAAATTGTAGATCTAGTGCCTTATCTTTAGAAATTGAAAATTTTCTGAAATTGATGAAGACTTTGCCAAGCTCTTATGGCCTTCTCCTTGGGCTCAAGCTTGATGATAACTGCTGAAAAACCAAATACGTACATGCTGAAAAGATGTTTGAACTACTTGAGCTTATTCACACACATTGCTACCTACCCTAACAACTGCAATCTTCATATTTGATTCATCAACATGAAATGTCCAATAAATCCAGTCAATGAGTTGATCTCATACCTGAACTCCTTGATTGCACTTAAACCAAAAGAAATTTTTATTCTGAATTGATAAAGGTAACAGAAAATGGGTCTATTTTTCATACTGAAAAAATAATTGAAAATTTGGACTATAAAAACCTTCCATGTAATCAGCTATGGGATCATAGAAGACATAATTTATTCATATCCATTTTAAGCTCTGAATGACAAATTGGTCCTCGATATCCTTTTCAGTTTCTTCATCAAGGTTGAACCTTGATTCCAACTCTACAATATCAAGATCATAACCATATTCTTCCTCTATCTGCAAGTCAAATGGTATAACAATTTCCTCCCTTTTTGGAGGAGGAAGATCTTCCAAGAAATGTTTAGGATCTTGGAAATCATATGATTCAATCTGTACATCCAACGGTTCAATTTCATTTTCTAATATTTCAGAAACTAAACCAACAAAACAAATTTTATTTTCAGGTTTGAGTCGACTGGATTACAAACAACGAAATACTATCATTGAGAAATGTTCATCTTCCTAAAATTCTTCTAATTCATCCCTCACATACCCTAACATTTCATCATATAACTGTTTTTCCACATACCCTGTCATCTTGGATCACCATCAATGTTCTGAAATCTATATTCTTTGGTAGTGAAGTCGCTCTAAAATTTGAAGCTCGGGATCTTGAACAATGGAGTCGCCAGGTGAATAGTACATCCCTCCCGTGTTTGGCTTATTTTCACCATCAGAAGTCAAATCTGAACTTTGTCATTCTTCCAGGAGAAAATTCACACCTTCGGTCCTCAGCAATGGTGCCAAAATGTTATGAAAAAATTGAGTCTTGTTGGGTTGCTTCAATGATCAACTTGGAGCAACTATTTCATACCAAATTTTGACTGAAGATTAGCCTCTTTAGTCTGAGAGGGCTCTCTCAAGATAACTTGTGATTGTTCAATGAAAACTCTATTAGATGGCTAACTCTATAACGGTGACTTGATTTTCATTAATTGTAGGTTGAAAATGTAAATGAATTGCTATCATTGGGCTAATGGAGTCAACATCAGAAAATCAATTAAAATAACCCTTCCTGTGGAAACTGAGGCAAGTGAAAGTCTCAATGACAAGATAGCACGCATACACAAAGTAGGAAAAAGTAGTAGTTCAATATCTAAAGGAGGTCAAAGCATGGTTTCCATGAATACTGAGTAACTAGACATAAACATAATGTAGATATAAAACATGAAAAATATAAGACATAAAACTCATTGAAACCTCATTCGAATCTCAAGTGAAGAAGGAAAAATATCCACTGTGTATTACTGAATATGAAAACTATGCAATAGTAGTAGTAACAAGTCACATCTCCCAACCCCTGTTTCCTTCGTATTTATGCCTTTTAATAGGCTTTTGTCCATTACATAGGATTTTCCCAGCTGGCTAGACCATTGAACCATCAAATTTGACACCTATATTAATCATAAAATACATTCTTGCAACTAAAAAGACACCTAATTACTTAAGACTTACATACCTAATAGGACTGCACCTTTCACTTATTACACGCACTTATCTGTAATGGTGGGAAAATTACATAGATAGAGATGAGATGCTCAAATGGCATTCTCCATGACTAATACATGAATGTACTCCCCCAAGAATTTAGCAACAACTGTCCTATTTTCTAGGAAAGGATTAAAATTAACAAGAATTTTGTCTTCATGATGATTTGTGTGAATGCCACACATGCCAAGTGATGAATGTCTGTTGATATGGTTCACTATCTGTTTGGATATCTCCATGTGGATGATTGGTTTTCCATATGCCTTTAAAACCTTCAAAACATTTAAAAATACCTCGTTGTAAAATAGATCATTATTTAGGAAGTTTCGTAGCGAAATTTCTTAGCATGCTCATTTCTACCCATTAACCTTCCTTCTTGCCACCTCTGCTGGTAAAAAAGTATTTTTCAGGTCAAAATAGCTAAATACCATCAAACTCCCTCCTTATTTCTCCATAAAACGGAATTTAAAGACAAAAAGCATTCTTCAGAAATTTCGTAGCGTTTTTTTGGCCTTCAAGCCTGGAACTTGCTATGAAACTGTCTGATTATGGAGAAAATTCAAAATTATCCATTTTTCATCAAAATTTAACCTATAGGTCTGAAAATTGATATGATGAAAGAAGATAAGGAAAAATTGGTTAAGAATGCCTCTTACCCTCTTCAAAAAGCATAATTTTCTCCTTTAGCAAGTTAATTTACCAATAAAATGACTCTATTTCTTCTGAAACAATAGGATTCAGACATGAGATCCTATCTCCATATCTTTGGAAAAATACTGAGAGGGGGGGGGGGTGAATCAGTATTTAGAGCTTATAATATAAATTCAACTTTTTCTTTGAGCAAATTTCCATACGTGGTTTTTATGAATGGAACTAGCTTATGCACACAGAAATGCAGAAGGAAAATAGCGTATACTGATTTAACTTTCCAGAATTAGAGACAGTTCACAAAAGAAATCTTACAAATAGATTTATCAGTTATGTATCAGGTTATGAGCAGTAATCAACAGAATAAAGCATCACACACATGAACACCAATATTTAAGGTGGAAACCCAATTCGAGAGAAAACCACCGCTGCTGTCGTCTCTGTTTTCAATCTTTATTATATAGAAAACTTTTTACAACATTGTACTGATGCAGACTTACACCAGTACACAGGATTCTACTTGCAGAAGGCTGCAACCTTCTCTTGTTTTCCAGCTACAACTGGAAGGGAGCTCCAACCCCCTAATCTCATTTACCAGCCTCTCCTGGGAGGGAGCTGCGACCCCCTGATTTCAACACCAACTTCTACTGGAAAAAAGCTTCTACTTCAACCCTCAAACCCACTGCAGACCATGTTTCATCAATTTTCATACTAGATCAAACAACTTCAACACAACCCTTCACTTAACATCAACAAACATACTTTGCCCAATACTTCAAACAGAACAGTGAGACCACTGTAACCAGAATATCAGAAATAACCCAGACTTCATAATAGATATGCAGATACAAAATCAACCCTAGACAGACATTGATTCAAATAGCATACGCTAATTTTCTTTTTCTGAAGTCGCGTACATATGCGCTTTCCTGCACATTAACCCGCGTATACTTCTGTGTATTTTATTCTTCAAAAACCCTAACTGCCATACGTAATTTTACCGAGAAAAACTAGCGTATAGATCTGAAAAAGATATAATTTGCAGAACAGACCAGATCTATAAACTTATCCAGATTTCTTCAATTTCTTCATTAGACTTGCGCCAGGTCTTCATCATTTCTTTCGCAGATGATCTTAGAGATTCATCATTTCTAGATCTAGAGATCTTGAATCTTCATCATATCCATAGGTTCATCATAGATTTAGATCTGTCAATTAAGAACAGAGTTCATTCATGCAGATATTCCTTAGAGAAATTTATTCATCAACAACCCTTACACATGCACACCTTGCACTATGAATTTCTTCTCCTTAAATAGATTTAGCTTTTACCAATACCATGAATCAAAACCACACAACTTCTGATGGTATTCTTGGACGGAATCAAATAAACCATACAATGCTCAATACTATGTGTGCCAAAACCATGGTAATTCCCCTTGGTATTATAAATTTGGAGCGCAAAAGGGCATACGCGACTTGGGACGTACTTATCCGCATGTATACGTGACTTGGCCTTTACAAACTCGCATATACATTGTGACATATTATATTTATCATTTCTCCAGCACTTACTGGAATTATTTTCTCTGTCACATCTGTAGATACATCATTCTTACATCTTTAACACATAGGTTGCTATCCAAAGACAACTTCATCAAGTAGGTTGCCATCAAGGACAACACATTGCATCAAATTTCCAACAATCTCCCCCTTTGGAATTGATGGAAACCATGATGGTGTTTGATCACCAAAACAAATAGATACATTGAATATAACCATTATTCAAACACCCATTATTCAAACACCATGATACTCTCCCCCTTTGACATCAAGGTCAAAGGGCGGATCAAAACCAAAACAAGGTTTTTCTTCTCTTGTAGAAAGAAGAGCTCTGTAGATCTGATGTGTACTGAAGTGACCATGCTCCCCTTGAGTTCACGCTGAATTGTCAAACATATTTTTCAATGAAGTACATGACTCTATGACCTTTCCTATCACCAAGGACTCATACTTACATCAATGATTCAACCAAGTGGATTTACATATGTGACTCAAGTACCCAACCAAGTGGGTTTACACATTTGAACAAGTCCTTACATGACTGAATATTACAATTTATATCATAGGTCTCAACATAACCTTTTCATCAAATTACAAATATGACTTTTTATAACCAATATCAAAAGGACCTCAAGAGAGAGATCATATTTTAAAACCATCATAATGCCAACAATGCATTACTCTCAGCAAGGCTAATGCTCCCCCTGAAACTGTGCATCTAGCACTGCAGCTGTGTTGAAGAATGCTGAACCAGAATTTTGTCAGAAAATACCCATACGCAGTTTTCTGTGTATAAACTCGTATATATATGCGACTTTCCTTCATGAAATCTGCGTATCCAATTTAATCTTCTGAATTTAAGCAGATATGATCCTCTGCATGGCAGAGACTACTCCAAGCTTCTGTCTGAGATATTTGAATGCTTCCTTGGGTAAAGGTTTGGTAAATATATCAGCAACTTGTTCTTTGGAAGGAACATACTCCAATTTCACCTTTTGTTCAAGCACCTGTTCACGTAAGAAGTGATACTTGATGGGAATGTGCTTGGTCTTGGAATGCATAACAAGATTCTTTGAGATACTGATGGCACTTTTATTATCACACATAATGGAAATAGGAAGTGAACATTTGATTTGAATGTCTTGTAAGGTTTGCATCATCCAAAGAATTTGAGTGCAACATGATGCGGCATCCACATATTCTGCTTCTGCTGTAGATAAGGCAATAGAACTTTGCTTCTTGCTGAACCAAGATACTAGCTAGGGCCTTATATAGAATGCACCACCACTAGTGATTTTCCGATCATCAACATTTCCAGCCCAATATGCATCAGTGTAAGAATGAAGAGTAAGATCAACATTCTTTGGATACCATAGTCCAAAGTCTTGAGTTCCTTGTAGATATTTGAATATTCTTTTCACAGCCTGAAGGTGAGACTCTTTTGGATTAGCTTGGAATCTTCCAACAATCCCAATGGCATGCATAATGTCTGGTCTTGTCCTAGTGAGATAAAGTAGACTTCCTATCATAGATCTGTATTCTGGTTGATTCACCGTGGGGGAATCATCATTAGAACTGAGATTACATCCGGTTATCATTGGTGTACTTACAGGTTTGCAATCTTCCATGCCATACTTCTTCAAGATTTTCTTAAGATATTTTTCTTGTGATAAGAATATGCCACCTATTGCTTGTTGCACTTGTAAGCCAAGAAAGAATGTTAATTCCCCAAGTAAAGACATTTCAAATTCTCGCTGCATAGCAGAAGAAAATTTCTAACTCATAGACTCTTCATTACTTCCAAAAATGATATCATCAACATATACAACCACAATCAATAGTTTATCATTTTCAGTTTTAGTGTATAATTTGCTATCAGCAGACCCCTTTGAAAATCCTTGTTGATGAAGATATTTGTGAAGACAATAATACCATGCCCTTGGAGCTTGTTTGAGACCATATAGAGCCTTTTTAAGTTTACAAACAAGTTTTTCATCATTTCCCAAAATGAATCCTTCTGGTTGTTCTATATAAACTTCTTCTTCTAGATCACCATTGAGAAAAGCAGATTTAACATCCATTTGATAAACTTTAATTTGTTGGAAGCTTGAAAAAGCAAGAAACATTCTTATGGCTTCAAGTCTAGCTACAGGAGCAAACGTTTCTTCAAATTCTATACCTTCTTGTTGAGCATACGCCTTGCAAACAAGTCTAGATTTATTTCTTATAACATCCCCATTCTCATTTAACTTGTTTTTGAATATCCATTTAGTTCCAATGACATTTTTGTCATGAGGTCTTGGTACTAATTCCCAAGTGTGATTCTTTTCAATTTGAGCAATCTCTTCATTCATGTCTTGAATCCAACATTCATCTTTGCTATCTTGATTGACATTTTTTAGTTCAATAGTGGATAGAAATGCCAGATAGCTAGAAGATCCCACAAGAGTCCTTCTTGTTTGTACACCTAATCCATTTTCTCCCAAAATTTGAGATTATGGATGATTCTTTTGAACATATCTGGATGGAGCTTTTTCAGATAATTCATCTTTGGGTTCTTCATTGGGTTCACTGCCAATATCATTTCTATTTGATGTAGAAGGATATATGTCATCATCGTCTTCGTCCGTTATTTTTTTTTCTTCTTTTGGAGCTGCAGGAGACTCATCAATAACAACATAAATACATTCAACAATCTTCCGAAGTATTTTATTGTAACATTTATATGCTCTACTCCTAGAGGAGTAACCAAGAAGTATTCCTTCATCTACTCTGGGTTCAAACTTGCCAAGTTTTTCATCATTATTTTTGATAAAGCATTTTCTTCCAAAAAATCTAAAATGCTTCACAGTGGGAGGATTACCATACCAGAGTTCATATGGAGTTTTATCACTATTTACACGAACATGTGCCTTGTGAAGAATATTTACCGCTGTATGTGCTGCTTCTCCCCAAAATGTGTCAGGTGTTCCGGAATCATCAAGCATAGCTCTAGCCATTTGTTGAACTATTCTATTCATTCTTTCTGCTACGCCATTTTGTTGTGGAGTGCCAGCTACAGAAAACTGTCTTTTTATGCCATGTTGTTCAAAAAATTCGAGGAGTTCATCTGATGTATATTCTCGTCCTCGATCATATCTAAGACACTTTATTTTTATATCTAATTCATTTTCAACCAGTGCTTTGAAGACCTGAAATTTCTCAAATGATTCATCTTTGTGTTTAAGAAACCCAATCCAACACATTCTAGAGAAATCATCAATAAATAAGATATATTATTGTTCACCATGTGGTGAATTTTTCCTCACAGGTCCCCATATGTCAGTATGAATAAGTTCAAGAGGCTTACTTGATGATCCTTCCTTGGCATTAAACTATACTCTGGTTTGCTTACCAAATTGGCAAGATTTTCATATGATATTTTCAGGTAGAGTAATATTGGGAAGATCACGAACAGCTTTAAGTGTGCTTGATTTGTTGATCTGAGAGAAGCTCAGATGTCCCAACCTTCTATTCCATAGCCAGTTTTTTGAAGATTTACTCAAGTAACATTGATCTTTGCAGTTCTTCAATACATACAGGTTTCTTGGAGTTCTTTTTCCTTTTATGATTGTTTTACCTGTATCAAGATCACGTACCACACATTCTTTTGAACTAAAGACAACTTCAGTTCCTTGATCACACATTTGACTTACATGTTATGCTTTAATCCATCCACATACATGACATTATTAGCTTTCACCTTTTCTTTTAGAAAAACAGACCCTTTTCCCTTAATGACCGCAGGAGTATCATTTCCAAATGTAACATTCTTTTCCTTTTCTAGAGCACTATATGCAAGAAATTTGTTTTTGTCACCTATCATGTGTCTTGAGCATCCACTATCAATGTACCATTGATTTTCTTCACCTTCTGAAAATAACGCTATGCCACAATTTTCAACCTGTAAATCCTTCTTTTTCCATACTTTAGAGCTTGAAGGAAAATGTTCTTTTGGCTGAACTTTTCTCCTGTATTCAGATTCTTCATGGCCAAAGTTATTGCAATAAGAAAATTCAACTTCATTTTGAAGAGGAGAAAAATTGTTATAGGTATTCTTCTTTGTTTCAATATCAATCCTTTTCTTTCTTGCTTCTCTTGTCATGATGGTTTTATATGCAACACATTGAAAAACTTTATGAACAAAATTGTGACATGAGAAACATTGTCCATTGAAGAAGAAATTTCGGCGATCATGAAATCTTCTACTTGAATTTACCTATTGATTGGTGTTTCTTTGAAATATATTCCTGTTAGTGTTCTTTGAATTGAGATGATCATGGTTTACCTGTAAATATTCCTTATTCCCTTTCTGAGTGTCGGAATGTTGTATACCAGCTGTAGCTACTTTTAGATAATTTGGTGCTGAAGCCTGAGAAGATTCTCCAATATATCCAAGACCTATCTTTATAAGAGGAGAACGTCGTACCTTAATAATTTCATCTAAGATTTCAGATCCTTTAGAAAATCTAATATTCAGAGTCTTTATTTTCTCAAGTTCTTTTCTTAGACTTACTACTTCGTACTCTAATTTCTCATTGTGTTTCTCCTTTTCTTCAAGCTCATTTTTCAGAGTCTCTATGGTTATTTTACTTTCTTCTAAGCATATTTTGAGTTGATTGTTTTCACCAAGAAAATCATTGTCCTCTAGAGCATCCACAAAAGTATCCTTTTCTTCTCTAGATTCTTTTTCAAATGCCATGAGAAGTCTAAGATCTTGTTCACATTCTTCCTCACTATCAGATAACCCATCACTGTCTTCATGAGTATAGTAACTTTTTCTAGTGCTAAACTGATTCTTATTCCTTCTTTCTACTTCCTTCACTTTTTCATGTGTTTCTTTATGAGGATACTTAGCAACATAATGACCAACTCTACCAAAATTAAAACGTTTGAAAGGAAGCTTACCTCTGAACCATCTTGTGCCAAGTTGAAGTTTCTTTACATAATTTACCTCATCTTCTTCTGAGATATATCCCGATCCTTCTATTTTTTGTACTTATTTCCCTTTTGTAGAAGCTCTAAAGACTGCTTATTTGACTTCAGATGGTCCTCCTCTTCTCATTTCATATGCAGTTATTATGCCATGAAGTTGCACCACAGTAATATTTTGAAGATCCTATTTTTCTTCAAGAGCAGAAACTTTTGACTCAAATTTTGACGTTAGTGATCTCAAAATTTTCTCAACCAAAATAGATTCAGATATTGTTTCTCCCATATTTCTCATACGATTTACAATATCATCAAGACGTAAAAATAAATTGGCAATGCTCTCCTCATTATCCATTTTTAGATTCTCATATTGAATTCTGAGAGTTTGGAGTATAGCAATTTTTACCTTTGCATCACCTTCATAAATTAGAATTATTTTGTCCCATATTTCCTTTCTGGTATTCAGCTTCATGACTTTGACAAATTATGATTCAGTTAGACTTCCCAATAGAGCATTGACCGCCTTTGCATTTGTTTCATAATTCTTTCTTTCCGTCAGATCTGTTGGTACTGTAGCTGGATATTGATATCCTCCTTCAACAATAGCCCACACATCTGCTCCCAGAGACTGAAGATAGGATCTCATCCTTGTTTTCCAGAAGATTAAATTGTTTCCATTAAAGAGCGGAGGCCTGATAGATGTTGTTCCATCTTGATTGTTCATCTTGCTTGATCTTCCTTCTAGCGGCTAAGCTTTTTCAGAAGGACCTACTCTGAAACCAATTGTTGGGAAAAATACTGAGAGGGGGGGGGGGGGGGTGAATCAGTATTTAGAGCTTCTAATATAAATTCAACTTTTTGTTTGAGCAGATTTCCATACGCGGTTTTTATGAACAGAACTAGCATATGCACGCAGAAATGCAGAAGGAAACTAGCGTATACTGATTTAACTTTCCAGAATTAGAGACAGTTCACAGAAGCAATATTACAAACAGATTTATCAGTTATGTATTAGGTTATGAGCAATAATCAACAGAATAAAGCATCACACACATGAACACCAATATTTAAGGTGGAAACCCAATTCGGGAGAAAACCATCGCTGCTGTCGTCTCTGTTTTCAATATTTATTATATAGAAAACTTTTTACAACGTTGTAATGATGCAGACTTACACCAGTACACAGGCTTCTACCTGCAGAAGGCTGCAACCTTCTCTCGTTTTCCAGCTGCAATTGGAAGGGAGCTCCAACCTCCTAATCTTGTTTACCAGCCTCTCTTGGGAGGGAGCTTTGACCCCCTGATTTCAACACCAGCTTCTAGTGGCAGAAAGCTTCCACTTCAACCCTCAAACCCACTACAGACCATGTTTCATCAATTTTCATACTAAATCAAACAACTTCAACACAACCCTTCACTTAACATCATAAAACATGCTTTGCCCAATACTTCAAATAGAACATTGAGACCACTGTAACCAGAATATCAGAAATAACCCAGATTTCAGAATAGATATGCAGATACAAACTCAACCCTGGATAGACATTAATTCAAATAGCATACGCTACTTTTCTTTACTGAAGTCACGTACATACGCGCTTTCCTGCACATTAACCCGCGTATACTTCTGTGTATTTTATTCTTCAAAAACCCTAACTGCCATACGTGCTTTTCATTAAGCTAACCCGCATATATACGCGCTTTTACTGAGACAAACTAGCGTATAGATCTGAAAAAGATAAAATTTTCACAATAGACCAGATCTATAAAATTACCCAGATTTCTTCAATTTCTTCATCAGACTTGCGCCAATTCTTCATCATTTCTTTTGTAGATCATCTTAGAGATTCATCATTTCTAGATCTAGAGATCTTTAACCTTCATCATATCCATAGGTGCATCATAGATTCAGATCTATCAATTAAGAACATAGTTCATTCATGCAGATATTCCTTAGAGAAATTTATTCATCAACAACCCTTACACATGCACACCTTGAACTATGAATTTCTTCTCCTTAAATAGATTTAGATTTTACCAATACAATGAGTCAAAACCACACAACTTCCGATGGTATTCTTGGACGAAATCAAATAAACCATACAACGCTCAATACTGTGTGTGCCAAAACCAAGGTAATTCCCCTTGGTATTATAAATTTGAAGCGCAAAAGGGCATACGCGACTTGGGACGTACTTATCCACATGTATACGCGACTTGGCCTTTACAAACTCGCGTATACATTGTGACATATTATATTTATCATTTCTCCATCACTTACTGGAATTATTTTCTCTGTCACATCTGTAGATACATCATTCTTACATCTTTAACACATAGGTTGCTATCCAAAGACAACTTCATCAAGTAGGTTGCCATCAAGGACAACACATTGCATCAAATTGCCAACACCATATCCTTGATATATGTTGCAAAATGGGAGGAGGTTTTTGTAAATTAGAATTTTATGAAGAAAAACCCCTCTTTATTTTTTGAAAACCATCTCTAGATATCCAAAATATGCATCAGAAAGACATGTATGAAACAAGAAAATTCTGGATTTTGAAAATAGGTCCCAAAGATATCTTCAAATCTCCAAACTGGTTGCCCTTGTGAGAGAAGAGAAAGAGGTTATTTTTCCTTTTTCTGTTCTTGATAATAATATCTCTCAGTATTTTCAAATCCATCTTTTTTCATCCATAATCTTCTCTTTAAATTTACTTCTCACACAGTACAAAGATAAAGAAAATTCCCTTGTAGCTCCAACAGAATTTCAAGAAACCTAAATTAGTTAATGCTTAAACAGAGCTAGGTTCCTCCATGAATAGCTTAAGGTCCATGAGCTCCTAGCTAACAAAAGAGCCTCCTTTGTATGCTTTCTTATTCATGTCCATCTCTCTTTATAACCAAGAAACCTTCTTAAAAATGTGACACCTGTAAAAAGAAAATTAGACAGCAAGCTTCTTTCCACAACGATAAAATTTTTAAGGATGACACTAAGATTATTTACATGCAAAGACTGAAGGTTTAATGACAGAGAGGAGATTTGGTGATTTTTTTAAAAGATGAAATTCAAATATGAGAGGGAAAATGAAAAATGGAGTGATGAAGGTGGAATGATGACAATCACTTATGATTTCACATTTGGATAACTAGCATAAACTACTAGGTGATCTCTCCTTTTCCCAAAACTAATAGCAAATGACAAGTCTTCTATTTTCTTTTGGAAGATTTTCTACGAAATTATGAGGTAGTTTCGTAGAAAAATATGTTGTTTTTCCATTGTATTTGCTACGAAACTATGGAAAACGAACAACTGGCTCATTTTTTTAATTTGAAGGTATGAGTTCGAGAAAAAAATTAAATGGAGTGTATTTGACTGACATGACATGACTCATGGTGGATTTTAGACTTATGATAAACATGATTTTATAAATTATTCATCCAATACATGACCCAACATAATGTAGAGCTATAAAAAGGGTCTCTTTCACCTCTAATTACCTCACATTAATATGTCAATCCGGGAGCGTTTTGTTATTACAAAGAGTGACTCAATCCGAGGCTATCATTTGTCAGAGTAATGCTAATAGTACAGTGCTTAAGAAATACAAGAGTAAACGGATGCTTTTCTGTAACTAAATTACTTCAAAGAATAAATCACACACTCAGAAAACTCAACAGTTTATCAGTCAAGGGTTCGGCAGTGATAACCTATCCCTTCGGAAACTGATGGAAAGGAAACTAGAGCATAGACCACGAGCCTGGGAGCTAGACAGTGACTGCCAATGCTCACTACAGCTTTAGATCATCTCTCACACCAAACCAACAACTGCAAGTAAATGGAACAGCAAATCGAATAAAGGATTGAACAGCAATTCTGGAATAGAACAACAAGTCTAAAATGGAACAGCAATTGAATAACTAAGTCCCGCAGGTTGTAACCAAACTTAATCTATTAACTCAAATACTCCCTTTGCAATCAAATAACATTCTTTCACTCTAAAGGCAATTCACACAAATCACACTAAAGGAACAACAATAACGATTAATGAATTATGAAACAGTACTGATAAATTAGAAACGCACACAACGCGAACGTTTAGTATAACAGCTCTGTAATATAACAGTAAGAACATGCAATGAACTCTTGAAAGGATTAATAACTTGATGCGGAGTCAACACACGATTCTATCTGCAAAAACCTCAATGATTCAATCTTTAACAGAGCATGTAATATGAACTTATAAAGCATATCAAATTACCAAATAACAATGATAAACAAACCACACAGAAATAAAGTCGTAATGGTACAGAAGCAAGTGTCCTTCGGGGCCGGGCCCTTAGCCTCCAAGGATACACCGCTTGAAGTTAATCCAGACGCGGAGATGAAATAATCACCAAGCTTTTATTAATGCATCGGTCAAAAATACATTGAACCAGTTCTCAACGAAACTTAATAATCAAAGTTGATGTTTTACAGAAAATTACATAAAAGCGTATCCTATCTCTATATCCTTCTATCCCAAGCTAACAGTGCTGTCTCTTTATATAAAGACGACGGCGGAGATGTCCAAGTAACAAGGTAAATAAAGCAGCGATCCCTCAGGATCGAAGATCCTGAGGGATTCGCCAAACTGTTAACTCTTCATCCTGTCTTTTCTTTTGCGCTGAGCTGGTGTCTTCTCCTTCTTTTCCGAGCCGATTTGCTTTGATCTGTTTATCCTTGTTTGCGTTCGGTTCTCGTCCAGAGGGACAGCAGTTATCTCGACTTTGTCCTTTCTTTTGGAACGGCAATCCCTCGTTTTCTCCTTTTCCTATATAGAAAATAACCATTATCAGTGGCTAAGTCTTGCATATTAATTCTCACATGTTTTGTTATAGTTCCTTATTACTTTCCAAATTCATGACACGAAAAGGTTCACAAATTCTATTAAAAAGCCACTGAAATAATCATCAAAAGCATACCTTTTTAGTACTCCACACACCCCCCTTCTTACCTTGTTTCATGTCCTCATGAAAACATTGTAGTTGACATGCAATGCAGTGAGAGAATATACTGGAGAAGGAGTCTCATGCAGAGGCCTACAACCATGTTGAGTGATTAGATAGTCAAAGAACTGACCTGTTGCCCCTCAGGCATATCATACAGGGCCTGGTATCCGGGTGCAGGGTGCCAAATAATTGGAGTGCGAAATCTATATCCTAACCAGGATGACCCTTCTTTCAGAATGCTCTCACCATAGAGGTTCAAACGGTCGGCAGCTAACTCAAAGTTTTCATACTTAAATGGTTCCCGGAGCTGGATGTTTGGATCAGAGATTCGGTATCGAAATTTGGCTGCATTAATGGCCAAGTCTTTGATGGAAAGAAAATACTCTAAACTCTCTCGAATGAGTGCCTCATGCATGGGTCCTAATGTTTCAATGGCACCAGGAGCCCTTATAAGATTTCTATGAGCTTTCCACAACTGTACTGGATTCCTAGGCTCAGCCCTAACCCGTAAATCTAGACCATTTTCCTGACTCTGGAAAGTATCATAGGCTTTGAGCCACTTAATCTGATTAACCCCGAATGAAATGAATGCTTGGAATTGGATGTCTCCAATGAAAGGGCCAGGGTTTAATTCAGTCTCCTAACTTAACACAAGGTCTTGCAAATAAAGTTCACACAACAACCTCTGGACTTTCATTCCATAATGCTTGCAGCAGTCTATAAAGTCATTGACAGTGTTAATTTGTATAGGGGTGCCTGCTTTAACAGCTTTTATTTTTAATTGTAAATACCGTTCTAATAAAAACAGAGCATAGTTTTTAGCAGGGGCCCTACATGCTAAAACATCATTGTATAAAGAACACAAGTCATTCATCTGTTTGATAACAGTATCTAGTCTACGGGTTACTTGTGAAACTTCCTCTTGTTCCTTTTTCCACCCTTCAAAGGCCTGGCTTTTGGATTGACTGACATCCCTTAGTTGTTGCTGTAACTCTTCATATTTTTCTCGGGGAACCGTTTGCTCTCTAAGTTGTTCGGCTTCTTGCTGGGCTTGCTTCACCATCTTATGCAAGGTTTTTGTCTTCGGATCTTTTTTCCATAGGTCAGTGGAGGCCGGGAGTTTTACCTGAACTTTCTTATTATGCTGTTTGGAGTTCAGAACCCTTATTACCCCTGAGGGTGGTGCCTCTGTCTAAATTTGCTTGTCACTGATCCTTATATCATCCTTTTCTGTTTTAACGCGAACATCCGTCTGTTCCCGTTCCTCAGCATCATTTGGAACGGCAGCTGGATTCTCAGTAGGGTTTTGAACAACAGGCCGCTTGTTGGCCTTATTTTTCCTCCCTCCGGTCTTTCTTACCTTCTGGTTCTTTTTCAGAATCCTAATTTGTTGTCTGAGCTGGGTTATCGTATTCAACAATTTACTCCGTTGCATCCGCAACTTCTTAATTTCTAGCGTTTCATTCGAAGGAACAGCAGTCTGTCTGCTGCGGACTGGATCATGACCAGTTGCTAAATCTTCCTCTTGGGGTTCTTCCTCACTATTCTGCTCTGGCTGTTCTGGGGTATGAACTTCGACTGGTTCTGTCTCTTTCTGAGCAACTGCTGTTTCTGCTCCTACTCCCTCTAGAATTTCCTCTTGTGACCTGGGAACAGATTGTTCCCGTTCAGTATTTTCCTCCTCTTCTTCATGAACAGGCATGTTTTATTCTTGGGGTTTGTCGTGAGGGTCCTCTGAACTAGAAGGTTGACCATACTTACTCATATTGGCTAGGACTGCGGCCAAGTCATCATCTCCCAGTAGGTCTTGTAATGGGCTATCTTCCTGCTGTCCCATTTCTTCCTCCTGTTCAGTTTCTGCTTCTATTTCTGTTCTCGAAGGCTCGGCTGCTTCTTCTTCGGGTTGCTCGTCTTCAATTATCACTGGTTGGCTGGTGCTTCCCTGGAGCTTTTCCAGCCTTCCTCTTATCCGAGCCAACCGGGCTGATTTTCTGGGCTTATCTATGCTTCCTCTCATCTGAGCTAACCCAGCTGATTTTCTGGGTTCCTCTGGTTGCTCGGGTGGATCAATGGCATGCTTGGGCTTTGCCGATTCCTGAGATATCTCTGGTCGTTCCGATGTACTAGCAACAGGTTCCTGCTGTACTAATTCTCTGCGTTTTTCCGGACGCTCTGGTGTGCTTATAGAATGTCTATGTTTTGGGGATGGCTCTGTCAATCCCCCCTCAATCATTGCAATCAGCTCTTCCCAGCTGCTCTGCTGCTGGGTGAGACCATAACTAACAACTAGTCGTATCAACCCATGGTGACTAATGACTGACTCTACGTGCTGTGCCTTTTTTTATACTTTGTGCAGCATCATGCAGTAAGGAGTTCAGGAGTGCAGGTAAATTTACAGAGCATTTCTGCTTTAAAACAGCTAAAAGTTTAAGATGTCGTGGTCTTACCACGTCTTTCCTTCCTTCACAGGTGATGTAGCTCTGCACTGTTCTTGCTAGCTCCATCCAGGGTTCTCCTAGGGTTGCTGGTAGAACTCCCTTCCCCTTAATTGTCAAATTCTGGCCTTCGTCTTGGAAAATTTCCATGACCTTCTGTAATCGTTCCTTTTTTAATGTCCATACCGGTCCAGTGGCTGGTAGTCCTGAAACTTCTGCAATTATGGCATCGGTGACCGCTATCCGCTTCCCTCTTACTGTGGAGTGGTCATCCTGTAGGTTCTGCAAAAATTCCATCGCTACTGTTTCATTAGACTCCTGTAGGTGATTGAAATAATTCAACCATCCTGCTCTTTCTAGGATCTCCCGGGCAGCAGCGGAGATCGTCAGCTATTGAGGCTCGCTTCGAATTGCCCTTCCTCCCATGGTTTCACTGTGAATTCTAAATGGAACAGAAAAAACGTTTTCTGTTTGAAACACAGAGAGGGTGATAATCGCAAGGTTTCGAGAAAGAAAACACAGAGTATGCAACAGTGCAACAGAAAGCAACTTATGTGAAAATAAAAATGCCATGCCGTTAAACCATGCCAAACCGTCGTATACTAGTTTTCCTGAATGGTGAATTGACACGTAATACAGGGAATGATGAGGTTAACCTCCCCCCCCGCAATGTGATAGGCTGTCCCAGCCGGCAAATAAAGGAGCGGCACCCGGTCTGCAATCAAGTCAGAAAGGAACAACATATGGAATTATGCCATGTTGAAAAGGACAACGAATTACCGAAATCGAGGCGGAGAATTGATCGCGTATTATATAAGAGGCTGCTGTGTTATGATATGAGGCTAGTGGATAAGACATGTATCGTACTTGCCAAATCTCAAGTGGTCATGGTCACTTCCGTTGCCATGATTGGTAATGATAAATGTTCATGCGATGTATAAATCGGGAAATGACATATGATTAGTTCCTAGGATATAAGAAACAAAAGAGTATTAGTATCTTACCTATTGGTGTAAGCAAGGTGACTTCAATACCATTAACAGTACTCTGTTGCCAACAGGTGTCCATAACCTTGGCAAAGTTGTTTTTTCACCCTCGGAACCATCATCCTTTGTGTATGCTTAGGAATGTTGTTATGTCAAAATTTAGACCATTATGCTGGCTTGGTGACCAGTTAACCATAATGCCATTCACGAGGAAGGAGCGAAACGTGGACAGGCCGGCTCGTGATGAGACCTCCTGTTCCAAGGTTCGTTTAGTTGATATACCTTTTGGACCATATCCCTGGTGTGGTGGCCATAATGGGAATGCCACTTCACTTCCATCCTCATGATCATGGTAGGCTGGCTCTCGATGAGACCCCCTATCCTACATTTGACACTTCACATATCATGTTCACATATTTTTTCTTTTTTATAGAATACTTTTCCTTATTTATACACAAAGGGTGGTTCAACACTCCTTAAGAGTAGGAATGGTGGAAGGAGTCTTATTATCTCAATAGGAAGATATAAGCTCTTGCTCTTATTCCCAAGTACTAATCAAAAAAAGGTTAAGGGAATCAACATGATAAAGATAACCAATCAGGCAAAATTAGTAAAACCATGTCAACAAAAGGTAAGAAATAAGTATGTCCTTCCATTTGTCCTCTTACTAATGCAGAGCCTTATAGATGTAGCGATTTATGGTTTGCAGATTTCGGTATGTTGTGATTTTATATTTCATTGCACAAATACATAGCTGTATCTTAAAGACTAGAAAGAAGACGGGCAAGAAGCATCCTCAATTTAGATCAGCAAAAAGAATAAGCTGTTTCACAAGGAGAACAGAAGTATGCGAGTGGTGTGCCTTTGAAAAAGAAACAATGACGGATGATAAAAAAACAGCAAAAATGCAAATGCTGTTCCTTTGGGAAAAAGGAACAGCAAAGATAAAAATACTACAAAAACACTCAAAGTGCCATTCCTTTGAAAAAGGAACAACAGCCATAAAAGAACATTGTTTCTTTAAAACGAAAGGAACAGTGGTAACCAAAAGGAACAGCGGAAAATGCAACAATGCTGTTCCTTTGAAAAAGGAATAGCAGAGATCCCGAATGCTGTTTCTTTAGAAAAGGAACAGCAAAACAAGCAAAACCATCATCATACAAAAACACGCATATGCTATTTTAGAAGAGCAAAAATCGAACTTTGTGAAAGAAAAGGAACAACAAAAATGACAAGAAAATATTTAATTCAAACTTATGTACAAAAACCACTCAAAAAAAACAAGAACTTATGTACAAATTGCAAAAAGAAATGAACCCTTAATGAATTACAGGTGAGGAAGATTTCTCTTCCTCTCCTAAGATCTCCATATCAGTGTCTCGGCGTAGCTGCTGGCAGAAGGATTCCCGAGTGAGTGGTTTGCGATAGAGACGGACTCGGTGGCCATTAACTTTGAATGCATATCCAGAACCGTCAATGGTAATTAGAGTAAGGGTTCCGTTGTCATGCACCTTCTGGATTTCGTATGGTCCCAACCATCGAGTCTGAAGTTTTCCAGGGAAGTCCTGAAACCGAGAGTCATATAACAGAGCCCAGTCTCCTCGTGAAAGACTTTGTTTTTGATGAGCGCATCATGCCATTTAGCTCGCTGCTGTTGAATCAATGCTGTATTTTGTAGTGCAGAGAGCCTAATTTCGTCTAATTCATTGATCTGCTGTAGTCGATTGATTTGTGCCTCGCTTAGATCTAGGCCAACTTCTTGTGCTGTCCGTAATGTTTGGATTTCGAATTCTATGGGAAAAATGGGTTGTTTTCCAAACACTAATTGATAAGGTGAGTAACCGGTGGTGCTCCTCCATGTGGTTCTATAGGCCCAGAGTGCTTCGGGTAGTCGGGTAGCCCAATCACGCCTATGTGACGCAATGGTTTTCGTTAGGATTGATTCTATTATCTTATTGCTACTTTCTACCTGCCCATTCGCCTGTGGGTGATATGGAGTAGTGATCTTATGTTGGACATGATAATTGTTAAGTGTTGCAGCTAATTTATGCCCAACAAATTGTGGTCCTCCATCTGTAATTATTTCCCTAGGAAGGCCATAACGAACAAATAGAAGGAACAGGAACTGTATGACAGAGTCCTCTGTGGCTCTTGGAAATGCTTCTGCCTCAACCCATTTGGTGACATATTCTGTTGCCACCAAAATATATGTTTTCTGATTTGATGAGGGGTTGATGGGTCCGACGAAATCAAGAGCCCACCGCTCGAATGGTTCGATGACTAGCTGTGGTTTCAGAGGCATCTCATCAGCTTGACCAGGTCGTCCTGCTCGCTGGCAGCTGTCACAGGCTTGGACAAACTTCTTTGCATCTTTGAAGATCGTAGGCTAGTAATATCCTGTCTGCAATACTTTATGTCCAGTTCTACGCTCAGCGAAGTGCCCTCCACACGGTCCATCGTGACAGGCTTTTAGGATGTCAAAAATTTCATCCTCTCTAACACATCGCCTGATATGCATGTCTGCTCCTGTGTGAAACAAATAGCCTCCAATCCACGAAAATCGAGAACTTTTCTGAATAATCTGCTTGCGCTCATTAGGAGTTAAATGTTTTGGTAGTTTACCTACTGCGAGGTAGTTGGCAACATCAGCATACCAAGGTGTTTGAACGGCAACAGCAAACAGGTGCTCATCCGGAAATTGATCTTCAACTGCTGCTGCATCGCTTGATTTTGGTATTCTCCAAAGAAAATCGGCTACAGGGTTTTCCTTGCCAGTCCGGTCCTTGATTGTGATGTTGAATTCCTGCAATAAAATTAACCATCGAGTTACTCTGGCATTTGTGACAGGCTTATTTGCTAAATATTTTATAGCAGAATGGTCTGTATATAAGATAACAGGATAGCCTGTAATATAATGTCTAAATTTATTGACAGCATGTATTACGGCTAGGAATTCTTTTTTAGTAACAGTGTAATTTAATTCAGCAGGGGATAAATTCTTGCTGATGTAATAGATGACATATGGTTTTTTATCCTCTTCCTGCCCAAGGACTGTGCCAATAGCTGTATCTGAGGCATCAGATGATATCTGGAACGGTAGGTCCCAGTTTGGTCCTCGAAGGACTGGAGCTGTGGATACAAGCTTTTTTAAATCCTCGAAAGCATGGTCACATTTTTCTGTCCAAAGAAAATCAACGTTACCGGTTAATGCATATAAAGGAGCAGAAATGTGCGAATAATGCTCTATAAATCGTCTATAATAACCAGAAAATCCAAGAAAGCTGCGTACCTCTGTTTGAGTAGTAGGAGTGGGGATGAGCAAAAGTATTTGGATTTTGGCCGGGTCTACCTGAATACCAGCTGCTGAAACATAATGCCCTAGGATAAGTCCTTCGGTCATCATCAAGAAACATTTTTCGTGGCTTAAGCAAAGCCTGGTAAGAATGCAGCGTTGTAGGACTTTTTCTAGGGTGTCTAGAGCTGGATCAAAATCATCTCCATATGGTGTAAAGTCATCCATGTAAACTTCAAGTCCATCATTTATTAAATCTGCAAAAATGCTAAGGATAGCCCTCTGAAATGTGGCAGGAGCATTACATAGGCCAAAAGGTAGAACTTGATAGGCAAATGTTCCCCAGGGACAAGCAAAAGTAGTTTTATCCTGGTCTTCAGGGGCAATCTGAATCTGATTGTATCCACTGAAGCCATCCAGGAAAGAGAAGAACTTCTTCCCTGCTAAAGTATCCAACACTTGATCTATGAAAGGGAGAGGAAAATGATCTTTCTGTGTTGCCTTGTTTAGTTCCCTATAATCCACACAAATTCTCCATTTTCCGTTCTTTTTTGGTACCACCACAAGCGGAGAGACCCATTTACTATCAGAAATAGGGTAGATAAAATTAACATCTAAAAGTTTCTGAAGTTCAGTTTTTACGACATCTTTTAGATGAGGATTAAGTCTCCTTTGCGGCTGACGCACAGGTCTGGCATATTTTTCTATATAAATGTGGTGTGTACATAATTGGGGATCGATTCCTTTCATATCAGGGTAGTCCCATGCAAATGCTTCTTGATATTTTGTTAACAAATGGATGAGCTTAGTTTCCTGTTCAGGTGTGAGATTAGCATTGATGTTTAAAGTTTTCCTCGGTGCAATTTCCACAGTTTTACTATGTGAAACAGAAGTAACAGGTATCGTTTGGTCATGAATATCTTTCAAGGGATCTTCTTCCAATTCATTATCAAATGCTGCTTCTATCATGTGACACTGTGTGCAAGGTTCAGTTTGAGTAATGAAATTATTAATGGCATCGTCTTCTGTTTGATCTTTAAAATCGAGTGCCTCTTGTATAGTTAATGGAGATCTGATGTTATCAGTAAGGTATGATACAGGGTGTTTATTAGTTTTGATTATTGTGACACTTGGCTGCGATGGAGGATATAGAACTAAATTCTTGTTATTCGGTCCCCTGGTTATGGTCATATTTCCCTGCCGGCAGCCAATGTAGGCATCGGCAGTGGTAAGCCAAGGTCTACCTAAAATTAGTGGATGTCCATCAAGTCGGGTTTTTGGATTAATTATCAGGAAATCGGTTGGATACTCCCAGGATTCTACAGAGACCATGACATCATGTAGAGTACCCTCTGGTCGAACCACAGATCGGTCAGCCAATTCTAACAGAGTGGAGGTGGGTTCTACAGATGTAATGCCGAGCTTTTGGCAAGTTGTGGTTGTTAAAATATTAATTGCAGACCCTAGGTCAACTAAGGCATTAGACAGGGTCTGACCATAAATTTGAACAGTTATAATTGGATTCCCGGGGTCTGCATATTTAAGGGGTGTTTCTCTTCCAGATAATAGATCAGATAAAGTACCGACTACTTGGACTCTTGGAATATTTGTTATATTCCTCCTTGGTTTCTTTATGCACAATTCTTTGATAGTTTTTGCGTGTATGGGAATGTCTTGAATGGCTTGGAGGAATGGAATTTTTATGTACAAATTTTGTAATTCTCCCAGAATGTCAAAGTTAGGATATTGTATGGGTCGTGGTATGGCTAATCGTTCTGGGAATGGAGGAGAGGATGTGGTTGCTTGATTATGGGTTTGTTGCTTATTTACATCCTCTTGTTGTGACTGATGTTCTCTGGGTAACTGATCTTCAATATGAACTGTTTTATCTCCCTCAGTTTCCATTATACGTCCAGATCTTAACTGAAGGTCATTGCACTCCCTCAAGTCAGGTCCTATTTCTGGTGATTCTATGATTTGGATAGATTGGACCTGTCTGTTATTTGGATTGGGATCGGGTTGGGCTGGGAGTTGCGGTCTCAGGTTAGACTGGGGATTTTGTTGTAAAGCTGGAAAAGTAGGTTGAGGGAGCGGAATAGTTCCAGCTGGGTGGTACATCGGTCTTTGCCATCTTGTCTGCCAGGGTGAACTTTGTGAAGTAGAGGGAGTCCATTGTGAAGGGTATGGGCCATTTTGCCAATATGGTGGAGTATAAGGGAAATTCGGCCAACCAGTTTGGCTTGTTTGATTCAGCCATGGATTTGAAGAAGGAAACGATTGTGGTGACCAATTTGTAAATGGGGGTTGAGATTGATTTTGCCACATACCATATTGTTGAGCATTATACTGTGGGGGTTGAAAGAAAGAGGTTGAGTCCGGAAACATACCAGGTTGTCTCGGCTGCCACTGGCGACGTTGGTTGATCGAGTTCACCGATTCTAGTTCTTCTTCTGCTTCCTTATATACCGCTTTCAATCCAGGAAGTGAGGGGCAGCTCTCCGTAAGGTGATCTTTTGTACAGATGGCGCATGTTTGGACTTTATCCAGTGGACATTCCTTGTGGCTATGTTTTTTTCTGCATCGAGGGCAGAAGATTGCCAAATTCTGTTCTGCCTCCAACTGCTTCTGTTTAGCCTGCACAATATCAAGTTGTGTAGTTAGTATCCCCATAATATCAGTTTTAAAATTTTCTAATAAATTTCCAATTTCTGCACGTGTTACTCCTTCTGCTGATACTTTGTTATCTCTTGCAAACCGATCATATTCTGTCGGTTTTATTCTTGTGCTGCCTCTCGAACTCCTGATACATAAGTCAAGGATGTCAGTAAAATTCTCTTGATAAATATCCCCTTTTCCCATAATGTTTAATGTTTCAATCCATTGTTTCTTCATACCCCTCATTAATGCAGTTTTTAACACATTATCAGGTAAAGGTAGCGATGCATAAGGAGATCTTTGTAGGTTGTACTGAAAACGTTCCACATACTCCTCTAATGTTTCATTTGGTCTGGCTGTCATTTGAAATATTTCGTCTTTTAATTCTCTAGATCTACAATAATCCTGATATTTTTTTAAGAAGGATTCTTTCATTTGATCCCAATTGTTGATAACCCCGCCACCTAGCCCCATAAACCATCTTAAAGCGGCCCCTTTTAATGTAGAGGGAAATAATTTCAATTTTTGGGGATCGGTGGTGTAATCGTACCCCCTACATAACACATCGAATTCGAATAAGAATGCATCCGGATCTTCTGATGTGAGTCCGTGAAATGTAGGGATATGCTAAAGAGGGATAGCTTTCATGGGTGCATTTGCTGCAGAATCCACTATAGGATATTGTAATGTAGAGGTTTGAGTATTTGGCTGGTTTTGAGCATTTGGTTGGTTTTGAGCCATAGGATCGAATATATGCCAATAACCTTCTGGGATATCTAGGAGGGTATTCCTAGGTTGAGTGGGGACTGTTTTGACAGGGATATTTTTAATAGCGCTTCCTTTATCTGGAATAATGAGAATACCAGGTGTCTGAGGAGATTGAATTCCTTCAACAATGACTTTCGCAGCACTCCCCTTATCTGGGCTATCTAATGGTTGATTTGTTTCAATAGGGGATTTTGGTTCCTTGGTTTCCCCTGTTTCTCCTTCTCCTTCACAAAAGTTGCTAGAGTTCCCTTCCTGCAATAATTCTGGAGTAGAATTTTCAATTTCTTGAAAGTCCTGCTCTTCAGTTTGACTATGCACCTCAGCGCAGGCTACAGATGGTGATCCTGTGGCCTGAAGGGAACTAGTAGGCGGTTTAGAAATGTTTTTCTTGAGGCCTACTGATGGCTGAGATTCTTTTTTCTTATAGATTTCGTCTATGAAGGTCGTTCGGCCAAGGGTCACCGGCCCCTTAGCTTTTTTAGGCTTGGATGGGGGTTTGATATTCTTTTCTGGTCTTTTCTGCTTAGTCATGCACTCAAAAAAATGAACTACCAACTTCTATTCAAACAAAGCAAAAACAAATCTGTTAGGGAAGCGGATAGTGGAGCAGGTCTTTTACATGCTCCGCACGTAGGTTCTTACCTTCCGTTTTTAGGATCCAACTCCTCCCTAGCAGGCTCGTACACTACTCTGAAAAAGACAAATGGCTACACTCTTTCCCCGGCAACGGCGCCAAAATGTGGAGCTATAAAAAGGGTCTCTTTCACCTCTAATTACCTCACATTAATATGTCAATCCGGGAGCATTTTGTTATTACAAAGAGTGACTCAATCCGAGGCTATCATTTGTCAGAGTAATGCTAGTAGTACAGTGCTTAAGAAATACAAGAGTAAACGGATGCTTGTCTGTAACTAAATTACTTCAAAGAATAAATCACATACTCAGAAAACTCAACAGCTTATCAGTCAAGGGTTTGGCAGTGATAACCCATCCCTTCGGAAACTGATGGAAAGAAAACTAGAGCATAGACCACGAGCCTGGGAGCTAGACAGTGACTGTCAATACTCACTACAGCCTTAGATCATCTCTCACACCAAACCAACAACTGCAAGTAAATGGAACAGCAAAGCAAATAAAGGATTAAACAGTAATTCTGGAATGGAACAGCAACATTAAAATGGAACAGCAATTGAATAACTAAGTCCCGCGGGTTATAACCAAACTTAATCTATACACTCTTTGCAATCAAATAACATTCTTCACTCTAAAGACAAATCCCACGAATCACACTAAAGGAACAGCAACAACGATTAATGAATTATGGAACAGTACTGATTCATTAGAAACGCACACAACACGAATATAACAGCTCTGTAACATAATAGTAAGAACATGCAATGAACTCTTGAAAAGATTAGTAACTTGATGTGGAGTCAACACACGATTCTGTCTGCAGAAACTTCAATGATTCAATCTTTAACAGAGCATATAATATGAACTTATAAAACATACCAAATTACAATAATAAACAAACCACACAGAAGTAAAGTCGTAATGGTACAGAAGCAAGTGTCCTTCGGGGCCGGGCCCTTAGCCTCCAAGGATACACCGCTTGAAGTTAATCCAGACGCGGAGATGAAATAATCACCAAACTTTCATTAATGCGTCGGTCAAAAATACATTGAACTAGTTCTCAACGAAACTTAATAATCAAAACTGATGTTTTACAGAAAATTACATAAAAGCGTATCCTCCATCTCTATATCTATCAAGCTAACAGTGCTGTCTCTTTATATAAAGACGACGGCGGAGATGTCCAAGTAACAAGGTAAATAAAGCAGCGATCCCTCAGGATCGAAGATCCTGAGGGATTCGCCAAACTGTTAACTCTTCATCCTATCTTTTCTTTTGCGCTGAGCTGGTGTCTTCTCCTTCTTTTCCGAGCCGATTTGCTTTGATCTGTTTATCCTTGTTTGCGTTCGGTTCTCGTCCAGAGGGACAACAGTTATCTCGACTCTGTCCTTTCCTTTGGAACGGCAATCCCTCGTTTTCTCCTTTTCCTATATAGAAAATAACCATTATCAGTGGCTAAGTCTTGCATATTAATTCTCACATGTTTTGTTATAGTTCCTTATTACTTTCCAAATTCATGACACGAAAAGGTTCACAAATTCTATTAAAAATCCACTGAAATAATCATCAAAAGCATACCTTTTTAGTACTCCACACATAACACAACATGAAACCTATGGTAACCTTATAATTTTTTTTTTGGAAATTTGGAGTTTGATAAGAGTGGCTCCATTGGGGATGGTGTGCCCCTGTGGTACAACAAATAACTTGTATATCTAGTGCCTTGTCTTGAGAAATTGGAAAATTTCTGAAATTGATGAAGACTTCGCCAAGCTTCTACGTCCTTCTCCTTCGGCTCTAGCTTGATGATAATTGTTGAAAAACCAAATAAGTACATGCTGAAAATATGCTCGAACTACTTGAGCTTATTCACACACATTACTACCTACCCTAACAACTGCAATATTAATGTTTGATTCAAGCAACATGAAACCTCCAATAAAGCTAGTCAATGAGTTGATATGATACTTGAACTCCTTGGTTGCACCTAAACCAAAAGAAAACTGTATTCTAAAATGATAAAGGTAACAAAAAATGGGTCTGTTTTTCATAGTGAAAAAACAATTGAAAAGTTGGACTATAAAAAACTTACATGTAATCAGCTATGGGATCATAGAAGACATAATTTATTGATATCCACTTTAAGCTCTCAATAACAAATTTATCATTGATATCCTTTTCATTTTCTTCATCAAGGTTGAACCTTGATTCCAACTCTAAAATATCAAGATCATAACCATATTCTTCCTCTACCTGCAAGTCAAATGGTATAACAATTTCCTCCCTTTTTAGAGGAGGAAGACCTTCCAAGAAATGTTTAGGATCTTGGAAACCATATGATTCAATCTGAAGATCCAACAATTCAATTTCATTTTCTAATATTTCAGCAACTAAACCAAGAAAAAAAAAATTATTTTCAGGTTTGAGTCGATTAGATTTCAAACAACGGAATAATATTGTTGAGAAATTTTCATCTATCTGAAATTCTTCTAACTCATCCCTCACATACCCTAACATTTCATCATATAACGGGTTGGCCACATACCCTGTCATCTTGGATCACCATAAATGTTCTAAAATATAGATTCTTTGGTAGTGAAGTCGCTTTGAAATTCGAAGCTCGGGATCTTGGAAAATGGAGTCGCTAGGTGAATGGTACATCCTTCCTATGTTTGGATTCTGTTCACCATCAGAAGTCAAATTTGAACTTTGTCATTCTTCCAGAAGAAAATTCACACCTTCGGCCCTCGGCAACAGTGCCAAAATGTTATGAGAAAATTGATTCCTGTTGGGTTGCTTCAATGATCAACTTGGAGCAACTATTTCATACCAACTTTTGACTAAAGATTAACCTCTTTAGTTTGAGAGGGGTCTCTCAAGATAACTTGTGATTGTTCAATGAAAACTCTATTAGATGACTAACTCTATAACAACGACTTGATCGTCATTAATTTTAGGTTGAAAATGTAAATGACTTTATATCATTGGGCTAATGGAGTCAACATCAGAAACTCAATGAAAATAACCCTTCTTGTTGAAACAGAGGCAAGTAAAAGTCTCAATGACAAGATAACACACATACACAACGGAGAAAAAAGCACGTCCAATATCTAAAGGAAGTCAGAGCATGGTTTCCATGAATTCTGAGTAATTAGACATAAACATACTATAGATAAAAAACAAGAAAAATATAACACATAAAACTCATTGAAACCTCATCTAAATATCAAGTGAAGAAGGAAAAATATCCACTGTGTATTACTGAATATGAAAACTATACAATAGTAGTAGTAAAAAGTCACATCTCTCAACCCCTCTTTCCTTTGTAGTTCTGCCTATTAATCTGCTTTTTTTCATTACATAGGATTTTCCCATTTGGCTAGACCATCAAACCATCAACTTTGACACCTATATTAACCATAAAATACATTCTTGGAACTAAAAATACACCTAATTACTTAAGACTTACATACCTAATAGGACTTCACCTTTCATTTATTACACTTACTTATCTGCAATAGTGGAAATATTACATAGATAGAGATGAGATGCTCAAATGGAATTCTCCATGACTAATACATGAATGTACTCCCCCAAGAATTTAGCAGCAACTGCCCTATTTTCTAGGAAAGGATTAAAATTAACAAGAATTTTGTCTTCATGATGATTTGTGTAAATTCCACCCATGCCAAGTGATGAATGTTTGCTGAGATGGCCCACTATTTGTTTGGATAACTCCATCTGGATGACTGGTCTTCCATATGCCTTTCAAACCTTAAAAAACCTTTAAAAATACCTCGTTGTAAAACAGATCATTATTTAGGAAGTTTCGTAGCGAAATTTCTTAGCGTGCTCATTTCTAACCATTAACCTTCCCTTTTGCCACCTCTGCTGGTAAAAAAGTATTTTTCAAGTCAAAATAGCTAAATACCACCAAACTCCCTCCTTATTTCTCCACAAAACTGAATTTAAAGACAAAAATCATTCTTCAGAAATTTTGTAGCATTTTTTTGGCCTGCAAGCCTGGAACTCGCTATGAAACTGTCTGATTATGGAGAAAATTCAAAATTATCCCTTTTTCATCAAAATTTAACCTATAGGTTTGAAAATTTATATGATGAAAGAATATAAGGAAAACTTGGTTCAGAAGGCCTCTTACCCTCTTCAAAAAGCATCATTTTCTCCTTTAGCAAGTTAATTTACCAATAAAATGACTTTGTTTTTTCTGAAAAAATAGGGTTGAGAGATGAGTTCCTATCTCCATATCCTTGATATATGTTGTAAAACAGGAGGAGGTTTTTGTAAACTAGAATGTTATGAAGAAAAACCCCTCTTGGTTTTTTGAAAACCATCTCTAGCTGTCCAGAATATGCATTAGAAAGACATTTATAAAACAAGAAAATTATGGATTTTGAAAATAGGTCCCAAAAACATCTTCAAATATCCAAACTGGTAGCCCCTGTGAGAAAAGTGAAAGAGGTTACTTTTCCTTGTTCTTTTCTTGACAATAATTTCTCTCAGTATTGCCAAATCCATATTTTTTCATCCATAATATGTAGAAATTTTAATAACTGATATATTATTCACCGAGATTCTCCTAATCACACACTATTTTAGCTTCATGCATAATACAAAATCTCTTCTACCATTTATCATCACATGCGAAAATAAAATCAATTGCATGCATACAATAAAACCACAAACAATCACACATATGAACACAATATTTAATGGGAAAGTTTAAAGATGAAAACCCCAACTATATGTATATTATATGTCATGGAGATCATGTAACAATAATTGTACAAAAGCTCCTCCCAAGCTCTCATGCACACCCTCAATTGCTACACACTATCAAGCTACATCTAGCAAAACACATGCTCCAATATTTTTCCACTTGGTAGCCAGCCTCTATTGCGTAATTAATGCTATGGGATGGCTTCATTAAATAGATAAACCACCTGGCTTGAACTGCGCAATCCTCATGGGCTACTCCACCTATCTGTGTGTTGCAAATAGCAATAGTATAGTCACAACTGATAGTCACACTTTTCCTTTCACCTATTTTTGCACTGGTCTCCACTGAAACTGTCCATGCACTAAAGTTAACTGATGTATTATTTAGTTGATTAATGAGTTTATAATTAGTGAATTAACTAATAATTAATTCACACTACTCTCACTAATTGTATCAATCAGTTAAACTAGATACAAATAGCTCAACTATGTTTAGATTAGTTAAAATGAACACAACTCCATTAACTTCCTCAATCAACTCCACCAAACTCTGTCACATGATTTCTAACTGAAGTATCCATGCAATAGCTCCACATAACCCTCAGGAATAGCGTAATTCTTTCTGTCAGCTCCTGTGCCACATCTGTGCACTTAACTGAAGCGCTCCAAGAGAATAAGATAATGTTTATAGTCCAAATATTATTAAGAGCTAATAATATTCGACTGATCTATTTTTAGACCGGCAGTCTAAAAATAGACTCCGCCCAGTATGTCTAAAAATAGAGGTCCATCTATTTTTACCAACTTGACCAACCATCCACAAATAACATCCCGCAACTCATAGACCATGATCCATATGTCTAAAAATAGACATAGTCTAAAAATAGACTTTGAGACAAAAATAGCTCGACACCACTTAGTGAAGGTGACTCCTTTCCACTAAGCTCATCATCTAAAGGTAATCTCAACACTCCTCTCAACAAGATAAGGATTATCTGCCACCCCTATCCTGCCTCTGTGGTATTCAAATTTTCTCCTGGTGAGTGCCTTCGTCAAGATATCAGCATCCTGATCCTCCGTGGGAATGTATGAAAGTAACATGATCTTCCACTGCACACAATCTCTGATATGATGATACCGTATGTCAATGTGTTTAGATCTATCATGAAATACTGGATTAATCAAGAGTTTAATGCAACTCTGATTATCACAATAAATCACAGTAGGATCTAAGTGTGAACCGAACAACGCAGCCATGATCTTCCTCATCCATATAGCCTCACATGAAGCCAAACTCGCTGCCATATACTTGGCCTCCGCTGAACTGAGTGCCACGAATCTCTGTTTCCTGCTGTACCAACAAAATGTTGTAGACCCGATATAGAATATCCCTCCAGATGTGCTCTTTTTGTCCGTTGGGCTCCCTGCCCAATCTGCATCCGTGAAGTCATGCAACTTCACCTCATCCGACTGTCTATACCATAATCCATATCTCGATGTGCCCCTGAGGTATCTCAATACATGCTTTCCTACCTTCCAAAAGAGCTTGGTAGGCTCAACCATAGCTTGTGAAAGCTGGTTAACAGCGTACCATATGTCTGGTCATGTATTGACTAGATACATGAGCAAACCAATCAACTGTCGATAAATAGTTGCATCCACTACTGGGCCGAGGGTGCGTCCTCCTTCCTCCAACCACCAGGAAGAGGAGTATCAACAGGCTTGCAGCCATGCATGTTGAACTTCTCCAATATCTCTTGGGCATACTTACCCTGAGAAACAAACAGTCCACCACTGCGCTGCCAAATTTCCAATCCCAGGAAATAATGAAGGAGGCCCAAGTCTTTCATCTCAAACTCTTTTGCAAGATCCTCCTTGCATGAGAGTATCAACATCTCATCACCTGTCAAAATCAAATCATCTACATAAAGTATAATGATCAGCAACTTACCCTCTACCACAATCTGGTATAGGTTAGGATCCGCCTCACTCTTGGAGAATCGAAGACTGGTGAAATAACTGTCTATCCGTGTGTACCAAGCACGAGGTGCTTGTTTCAACCCATACATCGCTCTCTTGAGCCTGCACACATGCGACTCGCTGCTGAAGATCTAGAAACCTTTGGGCTGATCCATGTACACCTCATCCTCAATGACTCCATTGAGGAACGCAGTCTTCACATCCATCTAATGAATGTGCCACCCCATCTCGTGGGGGAAACAAGAATCGTCGACCATGTAGATACCGCACAGCGGTGCGAAAGGTCTCCTCATAATCGATCCCCTCTATACGTAGAAAAGCAGGAAACAAATAAACACCTTGTACTTCTCAAACTCTCTTTCGAGGCTTTTCTTCACTTTGTAGATCCATCTCGAACCCACCACGATTTCCCCTGCGGGTCTCGGGACAATCTCCCGCCACCGTTACGACAGCTCGAATCTGCTCTTCTACCATGGCATCTGTCCACACGGGATCCTCCACGGCTCTCGAAAGAGGATGAGCCTGTCATGATACACTTTCTCATAAGAGCCATGTATCCGATTGTAACGATCGGTGTTGTCTGCGTACGCAACGCCAAGGGTAGGTGCTCCTACAACCTTCTCTGCATCTTGAGCCAGTCGCTCAGCTTCTGTAGTGCGCTTTCGCCCTCTGATGGTTGGCGCTGCCTGAGTGGTCTCTTCCACTCCATGAACCTCATCTTGTGGTTGATCCACATCCTAAGACTCATCCTTAGGAACTAATAGCTCCTCATCTGCATGCAAGTGTGGCTCCCTCTCAAGCGAACACTTCATGGCTTTCTCCTCCTGAAATTTGATATCCCATCGCACAACAGTCTTGCGACTGTCTGGAAAATACACATGATAGTTGTGGGGAGTATCAATGTTCCCCAAAAATATACCAACCTCCATAGTCGGCTCCAGCTTCTTCCTAGCTTCCTTTGTCACATGAATGTAAACAGGTGAATCAAAAATCCTCAAATGGGAAATATCAGGCCTCTTACCAGAAAACGCCTCCTTGGGTGTACTCATGCCAAGTATCCTGTGAGGAAAATGGTTCTGCACATATACTGTAGTATTGCATGCCTCAGCCCACAAGTGAATGGGTAGGCCCTGATCATGCAACATCACCCGTGTAGCACCCACGATCATTTTGTTCTTCCGCTCAGCAACCCTGTTCTGCTGTGGGTTATGAGGTGCTATGAGCTCTCTTCAAATTCCTTCTACGTTGCAAAAGTCCTTGAATTTACCAGAGATGAATTCACCACCATTGTCACTCCTTAGAGCCTTCACCTACTTCCTCGATTCTTTATCAACCAGTGCCTTGAACTCACAGAACTTTGAGTATGTCTCACTCTTCTTCTGCATGAAGAAGATCCAACACTTACGAGAAAAATCATCAGAAAATATCACATAATACCTGTTCTTTGCTGTCAAAGATGCTGAGAAAGGTCCACACACGTCTGTGTGAATTCTTTCAAGGATCGTCGTGGCATGACTATCCTTCTTGTGAAAGGTGGCTTTCACAAATTTTCCCAAGGTACACCCCTTACACTGATCTGACTGCGCAAGAGTGCCTTTAGGAAGCCCAGTAGAAATCTTCTGCAGTATCTTCAAAGCTCCATGGTGAAGGTGAACCAATCTCCGCTGCCACAACTCGCCATCATGCCGGCTCACCACTCCTTTTGCCTTACCTGCCATTGCTGCACAGCCATCTACTTGCAATTGATAAAGGTTCTTAACTCGAACCCCTATCCTTCGGGTCTCACCAGTTGCCTTACTGCGCAGGAAAGCCTTTCCCTCGCTAAAGACAACATCATATCCCTTGTCTTCTAACATCGCCACAGAGATAAAATTCTTCTTCAATCCTGGAACATGCATCACTTCCTTCAATACGAAGGGTTTACCAAACTCCCTCTCAAATGAAATGGTACCGATTCCGGTTGCACTGTATCTACCATCATCGCCCATCTCGATATGCACTCCAAGGTCTTTTTCATCCAGATCAGTAAACAAATATTTGTCTCCGGTCATATGAGAAGATGCACCACTGTCAAGAAACCACACTGAACCCATCATACTTGAGACCAAGCATGAGATCAGTGAATAATATAGCTCAAACTATGAGGCTAAGGCCTCTCCAGCTGCAGATTCAGCAGCCTACTTATTTTTCTTCTTCTATGGACAATTAGTGGCGTAATGTCCGTGTTGGTGACAGTGAAAGCACTTCACCTTGGACATGTCCTGCTTCTTGCCTTTTACACCGGATTGAGAAGATTTCTTGCTCTTCCCCTTATTTTCTTTGGCAGCCAAAGTGTAATTCTCTTCATCAGAGTTCTTTGATGAAGATCCGTCCTTGGTACTTCGCCTTATCTCCTCTTGCACAAGATCCGACCAAAGTCGCTCCCATCCTGGAAATTTCTCCCGACCATTGACAGAGTCCTGCTAGGAATACCAACTCTTTGGAAACCCTAAGAGAGCCAAGATCACCAAGTCCTCACAATCAATAGTCACCCCCAAACTTCCCAGCTCATCCCTGCATTGGATGAACTTCATGAGGTACTTGGGCATACTGTCGCCTTTCTCCATCTTTATGTTTCTGAGTCTATCCTTGAGCGCCAACTTCCTCTGGTCACTCTTGCTTTGGAATAAATCTATCACAGCTTTCCACATCAAGAATGGAGAAGCCTTACCATGAAGTTTGGATACTATGTGATCCTTCATGCCCTCCAACAGAATCCTTCGACACTTTGCTATATTCTTTTGCCATGCGTCAAGTACGTCAGCATCACTAGAAGTAGGCTTTGGGACTTCAGCATCTATGAACTCCTTCAACCCATTGTCATCTAGTACCACCTCCATCCTATCCTTCCATGCAATATAATTCGATCTGCCCTCAAGGGCATACTCCAATCACAATCCGTTGAAAGAAATCTCAACTTTGACACTAAGAAAACATTGCTGTAAATTCGAATTCCACCAGCACAAAACTCAACCGCTTCATTGTCTTGCAATTTCTCCAATGATCAATATCACTCTGATACCATGTAGAAATTTGAATAGCTGAGATATTATTCACCGATATTCTCCTGATCACACACTATTTTAGCTTCATGCATAATACAAAATCTCTTCTACCACTGATCATCACATGCGGAAATAAAATCAATTGCATGCATACATTAAAACCACAAACAATCACACATATGAACACAGTATTTAATGGGAAAGCTTAAAGCTGAAAACCCCAACTATCTGTATATTATATGTCATAAAGATCATGTAACAATCATTGTACAAAATCTCCTCGCAAGCTCTCATGCACACCCTCAATTGCTACACACTATCAAGCTACATCTAGCAAAACACATGCTCCAATATTTTGCCACTTGATAGCCAACCTCTATTGCGTAATTAATGCTATGTGATGGCTTCATTAAATAAATAAAACACCTGGCTTGAACTGCACAATCCTCATGGGCTACTCCACCTATCTGTGTGTTGCAAATAGCAACAGTATAGTCACAACTGATAGTTAACCTGCTCTTTCACCTATTTCTGCACTGGTCTCCACTGAAACTATCCATGCACTGAAGTTAACTAATGCATTATTTAGTTGATTAATGAGTTTATAATTAGTGAACTAATTAATAATTAATTCACACCACTCTCACTAATTGTATCAATCAGTTAAACTAGATACAAATATCTCAACTATGTTTAGATTAGTTAAACTGAATACAACTCCACTAACTTCCTCAATCAACTCCACCAAACTCTGTCACATGAGTTCTAACTGAAGTATCCATGCAATAGCTCCACATAACCCTCAGGAATAGCGTAATTCCTTCTGTCAGCTCCTGTGCCACATCTGTGCACTTAACTGAAGTGCTCCAAGAGAATAAGATAATATTTAGAGTCCAAATATTATTAAGAGCTAATAATATTCGACATATCTATTTTTAGACTGGCAATCTAAAAATAGATTCCGCCCAGTATGTCTAAAAATAGAAGTCCATCTATTTTTCTCGACTTGACCAACCATCCACAAATAGCATCCTGCAACTCATAGAACATGATCCATATGTCTAAAAATAGACATAGTCTAAAAATAGACTTTGTGCAAAAATAGCCTGTGGACCCACTTAGTGAAGGCGACTCCTTTCGACTAAGCTCATCATCTTGTTGCAATCTCAACATAATATTCTCTTTAAATTTACTTCTCACACAATCCAAAGATAAAGAAAATTCTCTTGTAGCTCCAACAGAATTTCAAGCAACCTGAATTAGTGAATGCTTAAACAAAGCTAGGTTCCTCCATGAATAGCTTAAGGTCCATGAGCTCCTAGCTAACAAAAGACCCTCCTTTTTATGCTTTATTATTCATGTCCATCTCTCTTTATAACCAAGCAACCTTCTTAAAAATGTGACACCTGTAAAAAGAAAATTAGACAGCAAGCTACTTGCCACAAAGATAAAATTTTCAAGGATGACACTTAGATTCTTTACATGCAAAAATTGAAGGTTTAATGACAGAGAGGAGCTTTGGTGATTTTTTTTAAAGATGAAATTCAAATATGAGAGGGAAAATGACAAATGGAGTGATGAAGGTGGAATGATGACAATCACTTATGATTTCACATTTGGATAACTAGCATAGCCTACTAGGTGATCTCACCTTTTCCCAAAACTAATAGCAAATGACAAGTTGTCAATTTTCTACAAAATTATGAGGTAGTTTCTTAGTGAAAACTGTTTTTTTTCCATTGTATTCGCTACAAAACTATGGAAAACTAACAACTGGCTCATTTTTGTAATTTGAAGGTATGGGTTCGAGAAAAAAATGAAATGGAGTGTATTTGACTGACATGACATGACTCATGGTGGGTTTGAGACTTATGATAAACATGATTTTATAAATTATTCATCCAATACATGACCCAACATAACACAACATGAAACTTATGGAGACCTTATCAATTGTTTTTTTGAAAATTTTGAGTGTGATAAGAGTGGCTCCATTGGGGATGGTGTGCCCCTATGGTACACCAAAGAACTTGTAGATCCAGTGCCTTATCTTGAGAAATTGAAAAATTTCTGAAATTGATGAAGAATTCGCCAAGCTCTTATGGCCTTCTCCTTGGGCTCAACCTTGATGATAAATTTTGAAAAACAAAATATGTACATGCTGAAAATATGCTTGAACTACTTGATCTTATTCACACAATTTACTACCTACCCTAACAACTACAATATTCATGTTTGATTCAAGAAACATGAAACCTCCAATAAAGCCATTCAATGAGTTGATCTGATACCTGAACTCCTTGATTGCACTTAAACCAAAAGAAAACTGTATTATGAAATGATAAAGGTAACAGAAAATGGGTCTATTTTTCATAGTGAAAAAATAATTGAAAAGTTGGACTGTAAAAATCTTCCATGTAATCAGATATGGGATCATAGAAGAAATAATTTATTGAGATCCATTTTAAGCTCTCAATGACAAATTGATCCTCGATATCCTTTTCATTTTCTTCATCAAGGCTAAACCTTGATTCCAACTCTACAATATCAAGATCATAACCATATTCTTCCTGTATTTGCAAGTCAAATGGTGTAACAATTTCCTCCCTTTTTGGAGGAGGAATACCTTCCAAGAAATGTTTAGGATCTTGGAAATCATATGATTCAATCTGAACATCCAACAGTTCAATTTAATTTTCTAATATTTCAGCAACTAAACCAAGAAAACAAATTTTATTTTCAGGTTTGAGTCGACTGGATTTAAAACAATGGAATACTATTTTTCAGAAATTTTCATCTATCTGAAATTCTTCTAACTCATCCCTCACATACCCTAACATTTCATCATATAATGGGTTGGCCACATACCTTTTCATCTTGGATCACTATAAATGTTATGAAATATAGATTATTTGGTAGTGAAGTCGCTTTGAAATTTGAAGCTCGAGATCTTGAGCAATGGAATCACTAGGTGAATGGTACATCCTTCCTGTGTTTGGCTTCTATTCACCATCAAAAGTCAAATCTGAACTTTTTCATTCTTCCGGGAGAAAATTCACACCTTCGGTCCTTGGCAATGGTGCCAAAATTTTATGAGCAAATTGAGTCCTATTGGGTTTCTTCAATGATCAACTTGGAGCAACTATTTCATATCAAATTTTTGACTGAAGATTAGCCTCTTTAGTCTGAGAGGGCTCTCTCAAGATAACTTGTGATTGTTCAATGAAAACTCTATTAGATGGCTAACTCTATAACAGTGACTTGATTTTCATTAATTTCAGGTTGAAAATGTAAATGAATTGCTATCATTGGGCTAATGGAGTCAACATCAGAAACTCAATGAAAATAACCCTTCTTGTGGAAACTGAGGCAAGTGAAAGTCTCAATGACAAGATAACACATATACACAACGCAGGAAAAAGCGGAAGTCCAATATCTAAAGGAAGTCAGAGCATGGTTTCCATGAATTCTGAGTAATTAGACATAAGCATACTGTACATATAAAACATGAAAAATATAACACATAAAACTCATTGAAACCTCATTCGAATCTCAAGTGAAGAAGGAAAAATATCCACTGTGTATTACTGAATATGAAAACTATAAAATAGTAGTAGTAACAAGTCACATCTCCCAAACCCTCTTTCCTTCATAGTTCTACCTATTAATAGGCTTTTGTACATTACATAGGATTTTACCAGCTGGATAGACCATCGAACCATCAACTTTGACACCTATATTAACCATAAAATACATTCTTGGAACTAAAAAGACACCTAATTACTTAAGACTTACATACCTAATAGGACTGCACCTTTCATTTATTACACTCACTTATCTGCAATAGTTGGAAAATTACATAGACAGAGATGAGATGCTCAAATGGCATTCTCCATGACTAATACATGAATGTACTCCCCCAAGAATTTAGCAACAATTGCCGTATTTTCTAGGAAGGGATTAAAATTAACAAGAATTTTGTCTTCATGATGATTTGTGTGAATGCCACCCATGCCAAGTGATGAATGTTTGCCGAGATGGCCCACTATTTGTTTGGATACCTCCATGTGGATGGATGGTCTTCCATATTCCTTTCAAACCTTCAAGAACCTTTAAAAGTACGTCGTTGTAAAATAGATCATTATTTAGGAAGTTTCGTAGTGAAATTTCTTAGCATGGTCCTTTCTACCCATTAACCTTCCCTTCTGCCACCTCTACTGGTAAAACAGTATTTTTCAGGTCAAGATATCTAAATACCATCAAACTCCCTCCTTATTTCTCCATAAAACTGAATTTAAAGACAAAAATAATTCTTCAGAAATTTCGTAGCATTTTTTTGGCCTTCAAGCCTAGAACTCGCTACGAAACTGCCTGATTATGGAGAAAATTCAAAATGATCACTTTTTCATAAAAATTTAACCTATAGGTCTAAAATTCGATATGATGAAAGAATATAAGGAAAACTTGGTTCAAAATGCCTCTTACCCTCTTCAAAAAGCATCATTTTCATCTTTAGCAAGTTAATTTACCAATAAAATGACTATGTTTTTTCATAAACAATAGGGTTTAGAGATGAGCCCCTATCTCCATATCGCTGATAGATGTTGAAAAAAGGGAGAAGATTTTTATAAATCAGAATGTTTTGAAGAAAAAATTCTCTTGGTTTTTTTAAAACCATCTCCAGCTGTCCAGAATCTGCATTGGAAAAACATGTATAAAACAAGAAAATTCTAGATTCTGAAAATATGTCCCAAAGACATCTTCGAATATCCAAATTGGTAGCACCTATGAGAAAAGTAAAAGAGGTTATTTTTTCTTGTTCCATTCTTACAAATAACCTCTTTCATTATTTCCGAATTCATCTCTTTTAATCCATAATATTCTCGTTAATGTTACTTCTCACACAGTCCAAAGATAAAGCAAATTCCCTTGTAGCTGCAACAGAATTTCAAGCAATTTGAATTAGTGAATTATTCAACAAAGCTACGTTCCTCTATGAAAATATTAAGGTGAATGAGACCCTATCTAACCAAAGATCCTCCTTTGTACACTTTCTTATTCATGGCCATCTATCTTTATAACCAAACAACCTTCTTAAAAATGTGACACCTGTAAAAAGGAAATTGGATAGCAAGCTGCTTTGCAGAAAGCTAAAATTTTCAAGGATGACACTAATATTATTTACATGCAAAGGTTGAAGGTTTAGTGATAGACAGGAGCTTTGGTGATTTTTTTAAAAAGATGAAATTCAAATATGAGAGGGAAAATGACAAATGGAGTGATGAAGGTGGAATGATGACAAGAACTTATGATTTCACATTTGGATAACTGTCATAACCTACTAGGTGATCTCACCTTTCCCCAAAAATAATAGAAAATGACAAGTCATCGATTTTTATTTGGAAGATTTGCTACGAAAATATTTAGGTAGTTTCATAGAGAAATATGTTGTTTTTCCATTGTATTCACTACGAAATTGTGGAAAACTGACAACTTCTCAATTTTGTAATTTGAAGGCATGTGTGTGAAAAAAATGACATGGGGTGTATTTGTCTGACATGACATGAATCATGGTGGGTTTTAGACTTAGGATAAACATGATTTTATAAATTCTTCATCAAATGCATGACCCAAAAAAACACAACATGAAACCTATGGTGACCTTATCAAAACAAATTTTGAAAATTTTTAGTGTGATAACAGGGGGAAGAATCAACATAAGGATTTGGATGGAGTAAAATGAAATATTAGTTAAGCACATGTTACCGGATAATTTTACCTAAGCTATCAAGCTACTTTCTACCCATTAGATTAGCTAAGGATCTACCTAGAGTGTTGTTTGTTGTGTTGAAGAGGAATAAAAAAATCTAGCCATAGTTCATTCTTATATAAGAAATTAATTTTCACACTCATAAACTATACAATAAGGAATAGTTTGAAGGCTGTTACTAGGCACCCTGGTACATCAGTGAAGTATTCTGGGCCTCTTGCAGAGAAATACCCACTCCTAGTTGAAGATCTCACTTCCAACTACTACAAAACAAGACCCTACACACATACACCGCCAACCAAGAAAAAAATATCCTTACACAAATGGTTTTTCATCTTAAATCCAACATGTACAAAAATAAAATATGATCAAATCACAAGAATAAGATGGGAACAATGATCCATTAATCATAAATTTCAATACAAAAATATATACACCCAATTAATGAAGTCCTCTCCTCAAGATTGCAACATAATGTCCTCCTCCAAGTGAAAAAAAGGATCTCTTATCACCTAATATTAAGGTCTTAGATATAGGGAACTATATTTGTTTCAATCTCTCCAAGACTCAAAAGATAACCATTAGCCTATCCCTTTGGAATCACTATTATAAATAGGATTAGATACCTCTCCTTGAGGATGAATCTAGATGCTTGGCATAAAGAGAAGTTAGTAATGCACATAAGCCAAGTCAAATACATGATCCTATACTCCGATATCATAGGGACAATGAGACTCTATAAGCTTAACCATATTCGCTAGGAAACAATAGTAAAAAGTGGAAGATCCTCACTAGGATAACAAGGGATCCCATAAAATATAGAGTATCATTGCTTTTATCAACAACAACTCCTATCAAAGATGCATAAATATGGATAAAAACAAGGGTCGTGAATCAAAAAAAGGTCATCCGTATAGAGGCTCGTGTACACTAACTCTGAGGAAATTAGGCTAATAACATATGCCCCCTAATTCATGAGGTTAGAGGAGTAACTGATGGTTGAAATGCATCACAAAATGTCTCAAATGTCGAGATGGGAGGAAGGATCCATAACTACGTAGATTATCAAAGAAAATAAAGTTCTAGAGTCTCAACTCTGCTGATAACATCCCCAAGGTGAGAATACTCATGCTCGCTCATAAAGAGTAACTGAAAATGGCTACCAAACATATAATGTATATCCAGGAAATAAAATGCTAAGACATGGCCACAAAAAATATAAAGTGCATCCATGTGAGACATGAAAAATATGATAGCCACCATCAAATACAATGTGGATTTTTGTCAAAATATACACCAGTAGGAATATGGACATAATATAGAAGGTGCCCCATAGTAGGCCTCAAAGTACATGAATGATACATAAATACAGCATAGCCTGGGAAGGGTGCCATATAAGAGTGACATGCCCCTAACCCTAGGTATTATCCATAACCCCACAGTCTATGAATAAAGGCATTGATCTCGAGCATGGTATAAATCATCTGATTATTGGTCAGTAATTTGTATTGTTAATAAAAAAGAGGGGATTCACCAATGATGAAAATGGAACCCAAGGTACCTAGTATAGTCAACTAACTGTTTATAGGTGAAGTGAATTCAAACACCCACCGACTCGATAAATTATAAGTCAATGAGGGAAACTTGCTATTGATTGTGAGGAAGCCTTTCACTAATGATTGCAAGATCCAAGGAACTATTGGTTCCTAGATCAAGCTCATGGATAATGACCTGAAGTCGATAGGATAAGAGATGTCGAAGGAGGGCCTTGATATATCCCCCATTATTTGACACATAATAAACTAAGAGATGATGTTAATGGATGAAGTAATTATATGATGAAGTACATATAAAAAAATGGCCAATAAAAAAATGTGAACAAGAACTTTAGATGGTTGACACAGTTTGAGACCTCCATTGAACACATAACAACACGACAAAAAAGTGACTTGGAAGCATGAATAATGATCACCACATGATATTGTGAAAGAAAAAATGAGGCAATGAAGCTTGTTCCATAGAGAATAGGAGGATAACCATCCAAAGGAGTAAATATACTCATACGTATGGTATGGCTCCTAAGCAGGCTAAAACCCAACTATGAGTTAATGACGAAGATATGTTCCATGTTCTAGGGCGACATGACTAGTGTTTCCATTTTCAAGGATAACAAAACTAAATAATCCCTTCCCATTTTCTATTTTTAGTATCCTTTATGGTTTAATGAGAATGAAAGAGAAGACAATTATGCTCAACGGGTTCCTTTTTTTAATGTTTAATTTGGCTGAGAAAGAGATAAAAGCACTCTCTTACACTTCTCATAGTTTAACAAGATATCATAATTTCAAAGTGATCACTCACTGTCTTTAAATTTAATTAATGAGCACAAAAATACAAAAAGAACTAAAAATTTTCATATAGATTTTAAAAGCATGAAAAGACGTGCAAAAGAAGTTCAGGATTTTCATAAGTTTAATGAGTCATGAAAGGAAGACTAAAATGAACTCAATGCTTTCATTGTTTAATGATGATGGACATAAGGCTAAAATAAGCTTAGTTACTTTTTCGGTTTAACGAGCATAAGAAGGGAGCAAAGGAATATTTCATAGAGGAACAAGTGGTGTAAAGGTGGCAACTAGCTCCGGTATAATGGAACCGCTCAAAGCATAAGAATGTAGATAGGCTAGAAAATGGGACCACTCATCATAACAGTTCCTCCAAGAAATGGTAAAACACCATGTGAAATTTAATGACAAACCAAGAAGATAATGACAATAGTGGAAAAAAAATCCAAGGCTCTTCGTGCAAGAATAGGCTAATAAAATTCTACAATAACAAGGATCAATTTTGGAATCCTCTTGGGGTAAGGCTAGAAAATGATGAATAAGATAAGAGTGCAACCCATATTCTAATTCATGGTAGGTCAGAAGGATGTATTCTAAAAAGTGTATAAAATCAAAATTGCATGTAAAAAAACATGAAACAATCATTCTAGTCGAAGGAATCCACGATTAGGTAGGCTCTACCACCAAGTTGCATAAAAGAGAGGCTAATGTCACAAATTTATGGGGGTCGGACCTAAGGCACAGTGAAGGTGGTAGTGACGGTCAATAATGAAATAAATATTGTGATATGTGACCTACCCCCACATTCCAGGTTCAAGAGAAACACACCTAAATTCCAAAGGATGTCACAATAAAGACAGCACCCTATCTTGTAAAAACCATACAAAAAGAATAGAAATATGGTTGAATTACATAATGAAATAAGTAAAACATGGATGAGGTAAAAATAAGACCATATTTATTATTATTTTTATTTTTTTATGTAATTTTTTTTTATTTTTTTTTGCATATATGAGGTACTATAAAAGTTTTTGCATAACAAACCCAAAAGAAAAAGATATAAAACATCACACACACTCTTATGTACAATATTTACCATTGCAACTCAGTCTAACAGGTCATGTCAAGTTGTGCCCACTATTAGGCATAGGATAAGGATTCCAATGCATGAACTCATGGAGAAGTTGAGGTACGTTATGGCACACCATAATGGGGCCATGTCGTAAAAGGTTGAACTACCTGATTCCTAAAGGTAAATCATACCAGTAAAAACCTAGAAACATAGCATTATTAGGAATGACCTGAGAACATAGAAAGTGAGTTGTCTGGTAAGCCAATGGAGCTCCTTGAAAAGGATTATCAATACATAAAGGGGGTATAAGGCACTCGTTGAGTGCTAGATGTGAATCATACAATTCATTGGAAAGTTCAACATTAGAAACCAAAGATTTAACTCAGTCTAAGGGCGACACTTCCAGGGATAGAAAAGGAGATTCCCCCTAGGTTGATTCAAAATTTTCTTTGCCAATATATACCTTTTCCAAGTTTGGAAGACTAGAGGCATGAATAATAATAATCTCCTTATGATTTTCAATAGGTGAATCCATCACCTACAATATGACTTCCGAAGAATAAGACTTATCATCAAGGGAGTTACATCGAATAGGTGGATTGATGGCCTGTGTGGGAAAAGGATCCTGTACATATTCCATATTAGGAGGCAATTTCTTACCCGCATCAAAAGGTATTTGCAGGACTTCTAAGGAGGAAACATCTTCCACTAAAGTTGGCATATTCTCACCATGTCTATCTTCCTCTGTCGAATAAAACACCATCCAAGGTTTAGTTGACACATGCGGTTCACAGGTGAAAAAATATATCATGTGCATAGTAGTAGTGGTAGAATAAGGAGTAATGTTGGCTGGGGGTAAAGGAGTTAGAACCACAAGAGATGAGCTCTTAAAAAATCCTGGACCAACACTCTCATATCTGCAACGAATGGCACAATATCTCCCATAGTGGTAGGATTGGCCGATGGTATACAACCAAACTAGATCCATCTTAATTCCGTATCTATCAAGCACCGAGAGGGATCAAGTCTCTCGAGGTGAAAACCTATTTTTTGAGTGAAAAACGTGAGGAAAGGTTTTCACCTCGAGAGATTTGATCCCTCTCAGTGTTTGATAGATCTAGAGTTAAGATGGATCCAAGCTCGTTTCAGTCGTGTGCGGCCAACGAAAATCTATCGAATATATGAATTTTTTATCAATAATATGTAATTATATCTAATATTGATATAATCATTTAGAATATGCTAAATACGTCTAAGATTAACATCGTCATTTTAGTTTTAAATTTTCTTAGTTACATCAGTTTGTTGAGATGATAAATATTGTTAATAACTTTAATGATGAAAATAGAAGAAATACAAATTTTAAATGCAAATTGACAATAATATTTTTGAATGATAGAAAATGTGAATAATAATAATGTTGTCAATTACAAATAGTCTTCATTGTGATCAATCTCAAACTATTTCCTTCTACTATTCTTATTGTCACCCTTGTTAGATTTGTCATATTTTGATATTGTAAACCATTTAAATCTTTAACTCGAGTTGTTGTAGTAAACATGATGCCTTGTCTCTCTTGCTCTCCAATATTAATAAGTTGAATTACTATAACACAAAAATCAATGTACATTGTCAATATTTTTTTTTTCTTACACTCAAATCAATGCACAATATTAATCCAAATACTTTAAAATTAATGTGTCATTATACATCCAATTACATCAAATCGGAAATCAACATCTACACTGGAATTAATGCATATAATGAAAGCAATCAAATAAGATTATAAAACAAATTCTACACTCAAATCAATGCATCTAATGCAATCAATCAAATAGGATTATAAATCAACATTTACACTCAAATCAATGCATATATTTCAATTAAGAAAATGTTATTAGAAACCAACATATACATTGAAATCAATTCATTTAGTGCAAGAAATCAAATAGGATTAAAAATCACCATCTACAGTTAAATTAATGCATTTAGTGCAAGCAATAAAATAGGATTAGAAATCATCTACACTAAAATCAATACATCTAGTGCAAGCAATTGGAATTATATTTAGAAATGAATATCTACGTTGAAATCAATGGATCTAGTGCAAGAAATCAAATAGGATTAGAAGTTACCATATACACTGAAATAAATGCATTTAGTGAAAAAAATCAAATAGGATTAGAAATCATCTACATTGAAATCAATGCATCTTTTGCAAGCAATCAAATATCATTAGAAATCAATATCTACCCTAAACTCAATGCATCTAGTGCAAACAATCAAATATGATTAGATATCACCATCTACACTGAAATCAATGCATCTAGTGAAAGAAATCAAGTAAGATTAGAAATCACCGTCTACACTAAAATCAATGCATTTAGTGCAAGCAATCAAATAGGATTAGAAATCATCTACACTGAAATCAATGCATCTAGTGCAAGAAATATGAATTACAATTATAAATGAGCATCTACAGTGAAATCAATGCATCTAGTGAAAGAAATCAAATAGGATTAGAAATTACCATCTACACTGTAATCAATACATCTAGTGCAAGAAATCAAATAGGATTATAAATCATCTAAATTGAAATCAATGCATCTCGTGAAAGCAATCAAATATCATTAGAAATCAATATCTACACTAAAATAAATGCATCTAGTGCAAACAATAAAATAGGATTATAAATCACCATCTACATTGAATTAAATGCATTTAGTGCAAGAAATAATTTAAGTTTAGAAATCACCATATACACTGAAATCAATGCATCTAGTGCAAGAAATAAAATAAGATAATAAATCACCATCTACACTGAAATAAATTCATATAGTGCAATAAATATTGTTCCCTCTCTCCCCCTTCCATCTATATCTAGATCTCCCTCCATCTCTCCTTGTTTGTATCTTTATCTCAAACCTCCCCAAACACACACACTCTCCCACACCATCTATCAATCTCTATGCCCCTCTCTCCATCTCTCTCTTCTTCCCTCTATTCACCTTACATCTATGTATCTATCTTCCCCTACTCTCCCTCTCCCCGACTTCCATCTCTCTTTCCTCCTGCTGTCCCTCTCTCTCCATCTTCCTTTACACTCCCTCTCTCTCTACCTTGATCTCTCTATGTTTTTCTTCTTACCTCCCTCTCTCCCCCCCTCCAACTCCATATCTCTTCCTTCCTATCCCTCCCTTTCTATCCCACTAGTCTCTCTCTCTCTCTCTCTCTCTCACATCTATTTTCCCCTACTCTCCCTCTCCCCGACTTCCATCTCTCTTTCCTCCTACTGTCCTCTCTCCTCTCTCTCCATATTCCTTTACACTCCCTCTCTCTCTACCTTTATCTCTCTATGTTTTTCTTCTTACCTCCCTCTCTCTCCCCCTCCAACTCCATATCTCTTCCTTCCTATCCCTCCCTTTCTATCCCACTAGTCTCTCTCTCTCTCTCTCTCTCTCTCTCTCTTCACCCTTAACCCTCCAACTCTGTTACTATATCCATCCCTCTTGCCTTCTCTCCCCACTTCTCTCCATATGTCCTTATTTTTCTCTTTATCTCACCCAAAAAATATACAATCTCTCTCCATATATACCTTGTCACTCCCTCTCTCCCTTCACTTTTAACTCTCTTTTTATTTATTCTTCCCTCCTTTTGTTCCCCTCCAAACCCATCTCTCTATCCATCCATCTCACCTCCTCTCTCCCTCCCTCTCTCTCAAGTCCTCTCTCTCTCATCCTTCCTCTCTCTCCCTTTCTCTCCTACCTCCATCTCTCTTCCCCCATCAAACTCTCTCTCTCTCTCTCTCTCTCTCTCTCTATATATATATATATATATATATATATATATATATATATATATATATATATATATATATATATATATATATATATATATATATATATATATATATATATATATCCCTCCCTCTCTCAATATCTCTCCTCTTCTCTCCATCTCCCCTTCTCTCTTTATCTCACCCCTAAACATACACACTATCTCTCCACTTATCACACTCTATGTATTTATTCTTCCCTCCCTATCTCCCTGTTGGATTGAGGGGTCCTGACCCAGGTTCAGAGTTTAAGGTTTGCCAAAAAACCCCTCTACTACTGGCCCTTTCGGCAATGATCTACTTTCGCAAGCCAAGGTCTGACCCGAAGTAGTATGAGATGGTGTTGGAACCAGGTTTCCACATCCTGGGAGAGAGTAGGTAATTTAAGGTGCTACTATCAGGTTCGCACAGATCAAGTCTATTAGCAGGTTTCTAACATTATAATTAGCAAGTAATCATAACAAAGCTACTATCATTAATATATCTGATCAATACAGTTGCATCCATGTGCGCATCATAAATTACCATCACAGAACATTTTAATCACAACAAATTCCTAGATCGCAGATACATTCGCAGCTTAAATAAATAACACATATGCACTGTAGTAATAAACACGATCAGCTTAGATATCATAAAGGTACTTCAAATATATTCCTCATTCATTAGTATCCAAAAAATTGATTACAACCCAAAAGAAACCCTGTGCACACAACTAACGGGGTTCGCACAGAACAGGACTAAGGATCTCCGCGCACACAGCCAGTAGGAGTCCTTACCCAAAACAACACAAAACAGATCTCAACAATTCCCACGTAGCATCAGTCTTACTTCTTCCTTTCTACTAGACCCAACTATATATCTATTTATATCATCATAGCCTTTGCTATCCGATGGTCCGCAAACTGTAGTTTGCGGACCCTAGGTTTACCCTTTAACCCATTACAAAACATTGGGGGCCTTCACGCACCCCAAAACCCATACAAAAAACAAAATATTAAAAAATTATATAAAAAATGTAGCTTAGGGAACCCCATTCCAACAGAACCCCAACACAATCTTGTGACTTGTCCTGAGTCACAGCAGCCGTGGCATTTACATCTTCACCTAAAGCTGGTTGAATGCATTGAATAGAGGAGGCATCACTCCTTCGCTCTGTGCAGCAGCATTCTGTGCAATATCTACCAACTTTTGCGAAGTTTGACCTTCAGTAGAAGTAGTGAAACTTTCCAGGGTCTGGTTCAATTGTTTAACTGCGACATCTAATTCCTGAGATAGCTTGAGGGCTTCATTGACCCATGGCTTGAGGTGGTCACTGAGAACCTTATTTTTGTGGCAGAGATCTTCGAGGTCATCTCTAAGTGCATGGCTGGTACGTTCCAGGCATTGAGTCGGGACCAGAGTGGGCATTGTAGCGTCTATCTTCTTGAACTCTTCTTCCTTCTGGTGCAACTTGGGTGATTTCATGTAGGAGAGGGTCGCACTACACCTTGGTCCATAGTTGCATAGATGTATCTAATAATTCTATGCCCAGAGAAATATGAGCTGTAATGTAACTGGTGGCCTTTGTAACTAGCGCGGCTCATTGGGCTCTTACCTTTGGTGGTGTTTTGGGCTCCAATTTTTCCTGCAAGGTACCAATCTTCTGCTCCATCTTTGTCTTGACAGTTTAAATCTAGGTCCTAGAAGCCTTTAGGGCTACAACTAGTCCTTCAATCTTGGCTTGGAGGTAGTAGAGGCTGGGATATCCTCAGTCACATCTTTGCATAGCCTATTGATTAGACATTCCAACTCGGTCTATTGTGTGGCGGCAAGGGTGCATGTAGCCTATGCTTGGGATACCTCGAAGATTTTCTCCACGATCATCTCCTCAGCTGTGTTGAGCTACTGATGCACCCATTAGTATTTGTGATGGATCTCGTAAAAGAGGTATGTGTGGAGGACCTGTAGTGGTTCATGCGGAATCTAGGAAAAATCCAATTGTACTTCTGCGCAGGCCTAGACTTGCACACCTAAGGCAGGAAGGCTCAAGACGAATGTTGCACCTGGCAGGGGGTAGAGGTGGCTTTTAGCTATGATAATCAATTCACTGCTGGTTGCTGGGGGCGGCCTTGTCTGAGTCATTCTTCTCTACAGGGTGTCAGTTTTGAGCTACAGATCTCAGAGCTTAGACTAGAGTGTAGGGACCATGACCTTATACTTTTCTTCCAAAGCCAACCATTTATCTTCAGAGGCAAGGGTGACTCTGTTTGCAATTTTCTCCAGGTCTTCCTCCATCAAAGTAACTTCAGTATCCCTATCGGGCCTTGTAGCCCGTCATTTCTTTCGTTGGCCTTTGAGAGGGTTGGTGGTCCATTTCATACCACGTGGGGAGTCAGCACCCTGCGCATCTAAACGCTCTGTGTCGAGATGATGCTGCAAGTCTTGCTCCGCACCCTTGTCATCATCCTTGCCATGTCCTTCTGTCTCTTTGGTGGTATCAGGCGGGTTGGTCTTCTTAGTGCTCATACCTACAATGTAAGATGTACCAAATTTGAAGCCCAGTTTCCAGTTTGGAGGCCAAGTGGAAATGATTCAGTCAATTTCATCTTCTTCAATCATCTATGGTAGTGAGAGCCACGTCGGATCCTTACGGCCTCAGATCTGCACATTGTGCATCATGACTTGGAATGCTATGATACTCTTATACTTGTCGTAGATTTTTGGTGACAAGCGTGGTTGAGAGTGGATTGCTGCTAGGAGCCCGCTCAGAAATAGGACCCAAAAGACTTTATTATCCTCAATGCACTGCTCATCCTTTGAATCCCACAAATTCGTATATTGCACCCCCTCGCACATGTTTGGGTCGAGCTTAGGGAGGACCGAATCTTTAGGGGCTTCCCACACGACCAACGCGATGAGGAGCAGCATCTAGGAGTAGCAGAATGGCCTTCCATGATCATGGTCCTCACGCATGTTCTCCAAAAATTTGTTGCATGGGAACTAGGACTAGTTGAAGCAGACCCCCTTCTCACAACGACCATCCAATTGAATGACACAAGCGTGGATGCTCACAACCTAACACTTGCACAGCATTTTACATGTGAGCAAAAAGTTACCCATCTGTGCTCTGGGGTCGCTGATGGTGTTAATTAGGAACCACCTAGTATTCTACTCAACATTGTAGTCATTGCACACCTTATCAGTGATCTCTTGTTCATATTTCTTGCGAATGCGCTCCATGGGATTCAGCCATTCCATGGGGAGACCAGTAATATGATGAATGAGGGCAGAATCAATCGGAATGCAGTCCTAAATCCATAAGTTGCAGTCATGGACTAGGGATAGCATCTGGCACACAACCTGGTCAGTTACACTATATCAGCCAAAAACAGGCATTCGTAGCAAGTTTAGTAAACTCGATTTTTATAGCCCATGCGCCCATAGCATTGGGATGACCCACAGCACATTGTCTTCTAGTATTATTTCAACGTACAATTTAGGTGCCAATTCTAGGAAGGCCTCTAGGTTGGCTAGGTTGTGGTCATCAAACTTAATCCAGGCGAGCTTGCCATGTGCTTCTCCAATTATAGGGACTTCACTCGAAATCAAGGGAATTTTCAAGTAGGCGCGCATTCCTTCAAGGTTATTAGGTGTGCGCACCCAGGGTCGGTGAGATCGAACCTAGGGCGGAAGCCAAGTGATGGGTTCAAAGATCCGGGCCTCTTCTTGAGAAGACAAAGGTCTCTTTGATGGGTTAGGCGAACGTGCCTAGGGCACTGTTCGGGGGGGTGGATTTACTTTTCGGGGGGAGGTGTGTGGCTTCACTCCAGCCCATTTTGCATCCCTCCCCTACCCTTGTGCCTGGTCTTTCCCTTTGCCCTTATTTTTCTCATCCTGCTTCCCCTTGTTTCGTGTGGCCACAACCTCTTCAACTTCAGCGGTAACCTCCAATACTTCATCAGTGGAGGCCACGGTTTGTGACAATTCAACCAGATTAGTTGCAGTCATTCTTGCTAGGAAAAGAAATTCAGGATTGCTACTATCAAAATGGGTAGCTCGCCCAGACATTAAGAGAGCGCACTGGTTACAAAATTCTGTAAAGCACAAGATATCTAGAATGCACAAAACCCCCTTCTGATCTACCCTCCTTCTTTTATAACTTTGGATAGTGACCAACACTTGGGTGGGGCTTATCTAAAACTTACCATCAAGAAAATGGTAAAAAATCTTTGGATATCACCTCATTAATTGTGAGTCGCCCACTCCTTTAAACGTTAAAATTTTCTTTTTACCCATTTTTACTATTCCAATGGCTATTTTTCGCAGTTGTGTATTAACCCTATGCTCCTAGCGCACCTCCTCAGGCTTCCAGACCTGTGATTGACCCCTTGAATCCCAGTGCAACTCCTCGGGCTTCCCGACCTACGATCGACCTCTACATGTATAATAGGCTTGTGTTTTTTTTTTCTCTCGCCTGCACGTATGCCACCCAATACAACTATGCCAGCCATATAGTCATTTGATTTGGTACAGTTTGAGCTGGCTGCCATTAACATACCCTGGTAAAATGTCACCACGCAGTGTGGCTAACCAAATATCTCCTTCGTCAGTGATTTCCTTTACCATATAAGGACCTAGCTAGTGTTGACGGAACTTCCCCAAGTGCTTTGCAAACTAGCTATTGTATAACAGGATCAATTCTCACTCCAAAAAGATCTTTTGCTGAATATGTCGATCATGCCATGTTTTCTCCCAGGCCTTATGAACTTGCTGATGGAAGTTATAAATGAATCGATCTTCCTCTAAGGAAATGAGTTGCGCAGAACACTCCTCCATGATATTAGTCTTTGCCATGTCGGTAAAGGCTGCGATGCGCAGGCTAGGAACAATATATTCCATGGGCATAACAGTTTCGTTTCCATAAACCACCCGAAATGGTGTCTTTCCAGTCAATTTCTTGTAGGTGGTTTGATAGTCCCAAAGGACCAATGGGATACACACATCCCAATCACTGCACTTGACATTGCAGATCTTGGTTAACGCCTGTGGTGGAATATTATTAAAAGCTTCCACAATCCCATTCGCCTCTGGGTGATATGGGGTACTTTTTTCATGGTGGATCCAAAATTCTTCAGTCAAAGCCTAGATTGTCTCATTAAAAAAATGTGTACCCCTATCACTCATCAAGACCTTGGGACAGCCAAACCTAGTTACGATATGTTCGAAAATAAAGTGTGTAGCAGTGTTTGTGGTACAATCCTTTATAGCCTACGCTTCAGCCCATCTGGTCACATAATCAGTTGCAGTGATGATGTAGCAGGCACCTGTCTTCTTTCCTGGTGGGTTGATGGGCCCAAAAAATTCTATGGTCCATTTTTCAAATGCTTGCAGGGCCATATGCGATTTTAAGGGAATTTCGTCTCTACACGATGGTCTTCGTCTCCTTTGGCATGTGTCTCAAGCTTTGCAATAGTCATAAGAGTCACCATATAGTGTGGGCCACCAAAACCCTACTCTTAAGATCTTCTACACTATTGATTTCCCTGCATAGTGACCTCCTGCTACACCATTGTGGGCTTCTACCAAGATGGGCTACCTTTCATGCTTGAGAATGTATCATCGTAGTACCTCATCATCCCCCAACTTATACAAGTGACCCGCTATGATGGTAAATTCTGTTGCACGGGTTACCAAATATTTTTTCTGTTGTGCCAAATATTATGCAGGTGCCATCCCTATAGTTAAGAAGTGGATGATGTTAGCGAAGTGCACATCAACCACCTTCAAAGCTAATAGTTTTGCATCGAGTAGTCCTTATTCTAGGTTGGTTGCTACCTCACCACTCTCGATTCGAGACAAGTGGTCCAGCCCAAAATTTAGTTTCCCCGTCTTCACGATGATCTCAAAGTCATATTCTTGAAATAGCAGTAGCCATCGGCAAGTTTTCCCCCCCAACACAGGCTTATTCAATAGGTACTTGAAAGTTGAGTGGTCCATGAACATCTTGAAGTGCCCTCCCAATAGATAACGTCGGTATATTTTCAGGGAATATACCATGGCTAGCCCCTCGTTCTCAGTAGTGGAGTATTTACGCTCCGCACTAGAGAGTTTTCTACTAGCAAATGCAACCAGGTGGTCAATGTCCCCTTCCCCATGTTGCATAAGGGAATCTCCCAGGGAAATCCCAGAAGCATCAACATGGACATGGAAAAACTTCACCCAATCAGGGAATATGAGGATAGGTGCAATTACCATATTTCCCTTGAGTATCTCAAAACTCTTATGACAATCTGCATCCCAAAAAAACAAAACGTCATTCTTTAGAAACTTCTCCATGGGCGTCGTGATCAATGCATACACTTGAATGAACTTCCTGTAGTAGCCCATGTGCCCGAGGATAGAGCGCAATTATTTCTCAGTTTTCAGGACTTCTAGGTTGACAATAACTGCTACCTTGGCAGGGTCCACCATTTTTTCCTGTTGACAGACTATGTGGCCGAACAAGATCCCAAAAGTTACATAAAATATCCAATTCTTAATATTTAGGGAAATCGAGTGCTTTCTACAGGCATCCAACATCATGCGCAGGTTTGAGAAATGATTCTTTTCCAGACCAAATACTTCCCAATCATCTAAATATACCTATAAGAACTTATGGATGAATTCCTTGAATACTACGACCACCACCCGTGAAAATATGGAAGGGGCATTCTTGAGCCCAAACGACATGAAGGTGTACTGGAAGGATCCCCATTCAGTGGCGAATGTAGCTTTGCTACGATATTTAGGTGTGATCCTGATCTAATGGTAGCCCAAGAACCCATTAGTGAAAGAGTACGCTTCCTGCCCTCCCACACTATCAAGAATTTCGTCAGAGAATGGCATAGGGAAGGGATCATGAATGCAAGAATCATTTAATTTGTGTAGGTAAACATAGATTCTTATTTCTCGTTTAGTAATTTTCTCCTGGACCATCATAAGGCTTACCCAATCTAACTGTTCTACCGGTTCGATGATACCTACGACTATATTTTTGTTATTTTCTTCCCTAAATTTATACTTATACGTGGGGTTCAATCAGTAAGGTCGCTACTTAATAGGGTAGGCATCTAGTTTTAAAGTGATGCACATGACCCCTAGGTTCCCTGTAATCCCCTTGAGCTCGGAGAATTTTGGAGGAATTATGTCATGGTACAACGTGAGAAGTTCTGCGATTTTCCCAACAGTATCATCATCCCAGTAGTCCCCAATTTTAGCTAGCTTAGGTTGGTCTTTTGTTCCAATATTAAATTCCTTTAGCTTAAGAGGTTTGGTCACATCAATGGTCTGCAATGGGGATCCAGCAACTATTCACTCTCCCTTTGACTCTGAGATAGTGATATTTTGCGGGTCTTCATCGCATTCCTCCATTGATAGATTATGTTAGTTGAAAATATCCTGCATCTGTGTATCCCAAGATGGTGCTCCATACTCCATACGAGGTTGTGATTCATCAAATACCAGGGAATCAATGTCCTGTAAAGATTCATCCAATGCCTTAATTCATCCTATGAACCAAACGTCCCCAAAAAATCATCCCTAACGGTTTCCCAGTGGAAGGTACGCTAATGTAGGTCTGGATCCAAATACCATGTAGTGGGAATTGGCCCCAAGGCTTGAATAAAGAAGTGGATCCATTGTTCCATGGTGCTTTCACACCATGCCGCTGTCCATGCGGCCATGTTCCTATGTAGATCTCCTTGGCCAAGGAAAGTTTCCATGCGTAGGTGAACGAGAGGTTCAAACCATAGAATCATCATTTTGCGACATTCCTCCCAATCTTGGAACATCCCCTTCTGAGTTTCACACCACCACAAAGGGGTTGCGCACATGACTAGGTTAAGTGCCGACATTCTTCACTCCCTTGGGACTTTAGCTTAAAATTTTCACAAAAAATCCCTAATATTACCAGAACCATCAAATTAGGGAAGTTCTCTTACCTCTGAGGAGATACACCAGAAGCTCTTCGTGATCCTAAGACATTGTAGCGCAGATATGTCATGTAACCGATTCTGCCAATTTTCTATCTCCCCATCAGAGTCAGAGAGGCATTCACTATCTTTCTCCCAACAAATTACACCATCAGCTGTAGGATTAATCCAATCCTCATCCCATGTGGTTATTTTATAAATGTGATCCACGTCGTCTTCTTCGTGCATCGGTTCTGTATACCGCTCTCCTTTCACAGGGTCTAGAGGGACTATCACTCTCATACCCTCATTCTCAAAACCCATGCTCCTTTTCTTTAAGTTGATAATGCCTCCCATGTATATCACCGAATCCAGTCCTAGGAGTGCAGGATAAGGGTCTGCATCTTCCAAAATCTAAATTACTTCAAAATCTGCGTGTACCTTAACTCCTGCAATATCTACCATAATCTTTGACATTCTCCCCAATGGTATGATTTTCTATTGGTTAGTCATACGCAGCTGTATAGTAGACCATTATAGCTTAGGTTCTCCCATCCGCTGACATGTTTTCTTGGATAGGATGTTCGCATATGATTCTAGTTCCAGGATGACCTTATCCATTTCATAGTCGCCAATCTGCATTGTTAGCCGCATTTACCACCCAGTGTGCTTCTTGTTCTTATATAGTTTGTGAACATATCTAACCTCTGTAGGAGGGTCAGTTATTTCTGTGCAATTTTCTATCAGTGTTTGAATATTTTCTACTGCCTTCTGGTTGCGTAGCATCTTCATACATGCTTGTAGGAATGGCTTAACTTCGTCTTCCGCTCTTAGGTTTGTTGGAGCCTTGGAAGTAGATGCCTCATCCTTGGTAGAGTCTTTGCAAGCTTCGCCGAAGGTTTCTTTCTCCTTCTATAGGTCAAAGTTTTCCTATTTGATTGCAGTTTTTTAGATAAGGGGCTCAGCCACAACTTTATCCTCATCTCCTCTAGTAGCCATGTCACTACGCATTATGATGTTGATACTTGGTCCTTCATCACGCGATTCTGCCTTAACCCTCTACACATTATGTGTTGGTGTATGCTATTTTTCCTGCATTTTTTCTATCAAGACTGGACAGTCTTCGTTCACATGGTTCAATTGTCGACAATATCGGCAATATTGTCACAGAGGGTTCGGACAGTCCCTGGCGAAGTGCCCTATTTCTCCATATTTTTAACAGATTAATTTCCCTCTTGTTGGACGGATAAGTTGTTCTTGCAGACAAGACATACCTCCCAAGTGGCCTACGGACAGCTAGAAACAAACAGAGAAACAAAAACTATTTTCTCTAGATAATATTTGATTCATTCATTAGCTACAATAGGGGTTTTAAAGACCTACCTATAGTCCAACGCTATTTGTAATAATATTCTTTCCAGTTTCTTGAAAGAGTCATCTTCAAAGATCTGTAATCACAAACATGGAAAAAATCAATAGCACCTGCATAGGATAAACTAATTCACGAATTATCTATCTATCAAGATGATCAAGGAATTCAAGAAATAAGATAATTAATTAAATAACTCATTGATAAAACATGATAAACAAGCTACTTAATTAAAGAACTCATTGAGAAAACGATATTCATTCGTATTATCTTTAATAAAGAAGAGCCTTATGACTGTGTCCACCTTGATGTCGTACATGCCTTCCTGGGGTCCAGAACAGGCGTTTCCTTTAATCTGACAAGCTTTGCACTCTCTCAGCTAAAATAAACATGGGTGTGTAATCATTCCCACATAATGATAAATTAAGAGAGTCTGAGTCTATACAACATTTCTCCTCAAAAATTCTTAAAGTCTAACTCACTAACTCCCTTGAAGCTACACTATGGCTTCAATTTATAGGAAAAGAGAGGAGGTTATGGTTCCACAAAAGAAGGGATAGAATGCTCTTTTGAAGGGATTGAGCTCCATAAATCAAGGGTTATGCTCCCATAATGGAGGAATGAACATACATGATAGGAGCGAACCTTTGACCAGTTAATTACTTCTAGAAGCTTCCAGATTTGACTACTGGGCTTCTAAATGTTACTTTCCGCCTTCATTTTACCTTTTATAGGGGTCTGCACCCTTAATGAAGAAAAAGTGTGTTTAGCTCCGCATGCTTTAGAAAAAAAATGTGCGGCAGCACAGGCAATGTTAAGAGAAAGTGCGGTACAAGTGTTTTTAAGACTTTTATGAGCTTTTCTCTCAATTTCAAGGCTTGATTTTAGGAGCTTTAATGTTCTAGACTTATAAGGGAGTAATATATGAGTAATTATGAACCCATATAGACACTAAAACATCATGGTGACGAATTTCAATGTAAAAAATCCCCCCCTAAAGTGCGAAGTCTGAGAGCATTCGAAGAGTGATGTGCTTTATCGTTTCAAGGATTAGCCTGTGGACACCCCGGTCAAAACCCTGTAAAAATATTCAATGCAAAACATATATATATATATATATATATATATATATATATATATATATATATATATATATATATATATATATATATATATATATATATATATATATATATATATATATATATATATATATATATATATATATATATATCTATATCATCACTGAGGTAGGCATTCCCATACTCAGATAAAAAACTAACTAAACTTGTTATGATACAGAAATGATTTTAATATTACATCAATATTATAGACACAACATGGACGCAACCATCTGTAATGAATATTCTACTTCATAATGAATAATAAAACTCCTTGCAGCCTGGATGGTGGAAACTAGATCTAGGGTGTTGATTTCCGCTACCCGAATTCGTACGATTCTATCCATGCGATTGATTATGTTGAAGTCAAACATGGTAGAAACCACTTGATTACCAGTCAATGATGTGAATTGTTAACAAGTGTGAGAGAAACCACCAATAATGAAAATGGCTCTTAAAGTACTCAATACAATCCATGAAATGTGAATAAGTGATCTAAAGTCGAACATTTCACGGAATCGTTCGATCGAAGGTCAATGATGTAACCTGTCGTCGAAGACGAGAAACCTTCCATTAAGGCATGCAGATTCCAAGGTACTGATGGATTCTAGATCAACTTCCTATATGATGAGTTGTCATTGATAGAAAGTGATCCGTCGTAAGCAAGGTCACGACACGAAACCATAGATCAAGTTTTGAAGAAATGTTTTGCAAGGACTGACTCAGGGATGGTCAACGTGAATGGAGACAAATGTTTGTAGATGAATGGTTTGTTTGACTATCCTCTTGAACACATAACAACACTACAAATGGTTTGGTAACAGTTTCCTAAGCTAATACCCAGAAACCGACTGAATACTTTCAATGTGGTTTGATTAACTGATAGGCAAAATATTTGCCAACCCAGGTAGAAGTGTGACAAAAAGTGTCATGTTCAAGAGTGGTTTACTGATTTTAAATCAAATTGTAACAAATGAATTTTTTTTCTCTCTTTTCCCCCACCATTTCTGGCAAGTACCTCTTTATTTTTGACAAGCTTGAGGAGGATACCATTTTCTTGTTTATAATCTCATCCTTTAGATGAGTCCAACTTAGTTTAAAATCAAACCCTAAGAAGGAGTGGTCTGTTCTTGTTTGTAATCGA